>LR738709.1:384127102-384234959 GCA_902687465.1 Secale cereale | reverse complement strand
CCCCCCCCCCCCCCACACACACACACACACAACTGGATCACGTGCGTCTTTTCATTAGTCGGATTGGCCTTCTTCATCGACTGAGATCGACAAGTGAAGATATGTATGAACAGCCCCCAATGGGGTTGGCACCCCAGGAAGCTCTCGCACATCACAATGAATGCAACAAGGTAGGCAATGGTGTTGGGAGGAAAGTGGTGGATCTCAGCACCAAAAAAGTTCAAGAAGCCGCAGAAGAACGAATGAGGGGGCACAGAAAGTCCTCGGTCGACATGAGTGGTGAGTAGGACACACTCACCCTCGTGGGGCTCGGGCTCGGTCTCCTTCCCCAGCAACCTCCAGGACCCGGGCGTGATGAGGCCGTCGGCGGCGAGACCCTCCAGATCTTCCTTCGTGATGGTCGAGCGGATCCATTCACCCTGGATCCAGCCCGGTGGCAGGCCGAACCGCGAGGACGACCCCTTCGCCGGCTTCTTTCCTTTGGACGCCGCCTTGTTTGCGGGATGCTACCTCTTGAGCTTGCGTTGTATTCCCTCGAAGAGGAAAGGGAGATGCATCACAGTAGCGTAAGTATTTCCCTCAGTTTTTGAGAACCAAGGTATCAATCCAGTAGGAGACCACGCGCGAGTCCCTCACACCTGCACAAACAAATAAGAAACTTCGCAGCCAATGCGATAAGGGGTTGTCAATCACTTTACGGTCACAAACAAAAGTGAGATCTGATAGAGATGATAGTTTATATTTTTGGTATTTTTAGTTTAATAAAACAGCAAATAAAAGCGGTAAAAGTAAAGTAGATGTAGATTGATATGTTGAGAATAGACCCGGGGGCCATAGTGTTCTCTAGTGGCTTCTCTCACGATAGCGATATTCTACGGCGGGTAAACAAATTACTGTCGAGCAATTGATAGAAAAGCGAATAATTATGAGACTATCTAGGCATGATCATTGTATATAGGCATCACGTCCGAGACAAGTAGAACGACTCCTGCATGCATCTACTACTATTACTCCACACATCGACCGCTATGCAGCATGCATCTAGTGTATTGAGTTCATACGAACAGAGTAACGCCTTAAGCAAGATGACATGATGTAGAGGGATAAACTCAAGCAATATGATAAAAAACCCATCTTTTTATCCTCGATGGCAACAATACAATACGTGCCTTGCTGCCCCTACTGTCACTGGGAAAGGAAACCGCAAGATTGAACCCAAAGCCAAGCACTTCTCCCATTGCAAGAACTATAGATCTAGTAGGCCAAACCAAACCAATAATTCGAAGAGACTTGCAAGGATATTATGAGCACACATAAAAAGTTCAGAGAAGAACCAAATATCTTTCATTGATAACCTTGATCATAAACTCACAATTCATCGGATCTCGACAAACACACCGCAAAAAGAGATTACATCGAATAGACTCCTCGAAGACCGAGGAGAACTTTGTATTGAGATCCAGAGAGAGAGAAGAAGCCATCTAGATACTAGCTATGGACCCCGAAGGTTTGTGGTAAACTACTCACAACTCATGGTGAGGGCGATGATGATGATGATGAAGGCCTCCGTGATGGATCCCCCTCCGGTGGAGCTCCGGAACAGGCTCCACGATGGGATCTCCACGGGAAAATAAGGTACGGCGGTGGAATTAGGGATTTCTCTCTGTATTCGGAGTTTCTCGGGTACGTGGACTTATATAGGAAGAAGGAGGGCACCGGGGGACGCTCGAGTGGGCCTCGAGGCAGGGGGCGCGCCCTGGGAAGGAGGGGCGCGCCCCCACCCTCGAGGGCCACTCGAGGCTCCCCTGACGTGGTTCTCAAGTTCCTCTTGCGTGATTTTCTCCAAAAATATTTCTCGCGAAGGTTTCATTCCGTTTGGACTCCGTTTGATATTCTTTTTCTGCAAAACCCTGAAATAGGCAAAAAAACAACAGTTTGGCTAGGCCTTTGGGCTAGTAGGTTAGTCGCAAAAATGATATGAAAGTGAATGATAAAGCCCATTAAACATCCAAGACTTCATAAATAATAGCATGGAACAATCAAAAATTATAGATACGTTGGAGACGTATCAAGCATCCCCAAGCTTAATTCCTACTCGTCCTCGAGTAGGTAAATGATAAAGAAAGAATTTTTTATGTGGAATGCTAACCAATATAGTTTTTCAATGTAATTCTCTTAATTGTGGCATGAATGTTCATATCTGAAAGATTCAAGATAAAAGTCTATATTGACATAGGAAATAATAATACTTCAAGTATACTAACGAAGCAATCATGTCTTCTTAAAATACTATGGCTAAAGAAAGTTATCCCTACAAAATCATATAGTCTGGCTATGCTCCCTCTTCATCACACAAAATATTCATATCATGCACAACCCCGATTTCAGCCAAGCACTTGTTTTCATACTCTATTCTTTCAAACCTTTCAACTTTCACGCAATACATGAGCGTGAGCCATGGACATAGCACTATGGGTGGAATAGAGGTGGTTGTGTAGAAGACAAAAAGGAGGGAGATAGTCTCACATCGACTAGGCGTATCAACGGGCTATGGAGATGCCCATCAATAGATATCAATGTGAGTGAGTAGGGATTACCATGCAACAGATGCACTAGAGCTAAATATGAATGAAAGCACAACAAAATAAACTAGTGGGTGTGCATCCAACTTGCTTGCTCACGAAGACCTAGGGCATTTGAGGAAGCCCGTCGTTGGAATATACAAGCCAAGTTCTATAATGAAAATTCCCACTAGTATATGAAAGTGACTAAACATGAGACTCTCTACAATGGAGAACATGGTGATACTTTGAAGCACAAGTGTGGAAAAAAAGATAGTAGCAATTGTCCCTTTTTTCCTTTTTTTTCCTTTTTTCAGCCTTTCTTTTTTTCTTTGGCCTTTTTTTTGCGGAGGGGCTTTATAGATTTAGCCTTTCCTCCCATGGGACAATGCTCTAATAATGATGATCATCACACTTTCATTACAACTCGATATTACAACTCGATACTACAACAAAGTATGACTCTATATGAATGCCTCCGGCGGTGCACCGGTATGTGCAATGAAACAAGAGTGGCATGTATAAAAATTATGCATGGTGGCTTTGCCACAAATACGATGTCAACTACATGATCATGCAATGGCAATATGACAATATGATGCGTGTCATATAAACGGAACGGTGGAAAGTCGCATGGCAATATATTTCGGAATGGCTATGGAAATGCCATGATAGGTAGGTATGGTGGCTGTTTTGAGGAACAATATGGTGGCTGTTTTGAGGAAGGATATATAGTGGGTTTATGGCACCGGCGAAAGTTGCGCGGTATAAGAGAGGCTAGCAATGGTGGAAGGGTGGGAGTGCGTATAATCCATGGACTCAACATTAGTCATAAGAACTCATATACTTATTGCAAAAATCTACGAGTCATCAAAACAAAGCAATCAATGCATGCTCCTAGGGGGAGGTTGGTAGGAGTTAACCATCGCGTGCCCCCGACCTCCACACAATGGTTGGCACTCTACAAATACCTCATGCTCTAACTTCGTCACATAGCGGTTCACCATACGTGCATGATACGAGAATCACTAACCTTAACACAAGTATTTCTCAATTTCATAATAACTCCACTAGCATGACTCAAATATCACTATCCTCATATCTCAAAACAATTATCAAGCATCCAACATCTCATTCTATTCAATGCACTTAGTGTGATTTTTTTTACTACATTGGCATTGGATGTTTATCATGTGAAGACTAGTTTCTTTAGCCTAAACACAATACCATGCTGTTTTAATAGACTCTCAAATAGATATAAGTGAAGCATGAGAGTTCAACAATTTCTACAAAATATTACCACCACTGTGCTCTAAAAGATATAAGTGAAGCACTAGAGCAAAAACTATTCAACTCAAAAGATATAAATGAAGCACATAGAGTGTTCTAACAATTTCTAGGCCATATTTAACTCTCTCAAATAGGTGTGTCCAGCAAGGATGATTGTGGCAAACTAACAAGCAAAGACTCAAATTATACAAGACGCTCTAAGCAAAACACATATCATGTTGCGAATAAAAATATAGCTCCAAGTATAGTTACCGATGGATGAAGACGAAAGAGGGGATGCCTTCCCGTGGCATCCCCAAGCTTAGGATTTTGATTATCTTGAATTTACTTGGGGTGCCATGGGCATCCCCAAGCTTAGGCATTTGCTACTCCTTGTTCCATAGTCCGTCAAAGCAATACTCAAAACTTGAAAACTTCACAACACAAAACTTAGAAAAAATTTCTCGTGAGCTCCGTTAGTATAAGAAAGCAAACCACTACTCAAAGGTACGGCAATGAATTCATTCTTTGTTTATATTGGTGTTAAACCTACTGTACTCCAACTTCTCTATGGTTCATATCCTCCAATACTACTCATAGATGCATCAGAATAAGCAAACAACACACGAAAAACAGAATCTGTCAAAGACAGAACAGTTTGTAGTAATCTGCAGGGTTCGCCTACTTCTGGAACTCAAAAAATTCAAACTAAATTTGTAAATTTGCGCAATTTGTCAACCAATCATATGCAAAAAGAATCAACTAAAAAAGCACGCTCCAGTAAAATCCCACGACTACTTTAGCGAGCGCTAATGATTCTGTTTTTCACAGCAAGATCACATAAACTTCACACAAGTCTTCCCAAAGGTTCTACTTGGCACAAACACTAAACAAAACATGGAACCACATATAATCAGAGCCTAGATGCAATATTTATTCCCTAACTGCAACAAAAACAAAAAACATAAAATTGGGTTGCCTCCCAACAAGCGCTATCGTTTTAGCGAGCGCTAATGATTCTGTTTTTCACAACAAGATCACATAAACTTCACACAAGTCTTCCCAAAGGTTCTACTTGGCAAAAACACTAAACAAAACATGAAACCACATCTAATCAGAGGCTAGATGCAATATTTATTCCCTAACTGCAACAAAAACAAACAACATAAAATTGGGTTGCCTCCCAACAAGCGCTATCGTTTTACGCCCCTAGCTAGGCACGATACAAGATAGATCTAGGCATTGCCATCCTTGGAAGGCAATCCATAAGTGGCTCTCATGATAGATTCATATCGTAATTTGATTTTATTTCTAGGAAAGTGTTCCATGCCTTTCCTTAATGGAAATTGGAATCTAATATTTCCTTCCTTCATATCAATAATTGCACCAATCGTTCTAAGGAAAGGTCTACCAAGAATAATAGGGCATGAAGGATTGCAATCTATATCAAGAACAATGAAATCTACGGGCACATAATTCCTATTGGCAACAATAAGGACATCATTAATTCTTCCCATATGTTTCTTAATAGTGGAATCCGCAAGATGCAAATTTAAAGAACAATCATCAAGCTCATGGAACCCTAGCAAATCACACAAAGTTTTTGGGATAGTGGAGACACTTGCACCCAAATCACACAAAGCATAGCATTCATGATCTTTTATTTTTATTTTTATAGTAGGTTCCCATTCATCATAAAGCTTTCTAGGTATAGAAACTTCCAACTTAAGTTTTTCTTCATAAGATTGCATCAAAGCATCAACTATATGTTTAGTGAAAGCTTTATTTTGACTATAAGCATGCGGAGAATTTAGCACGGATTGCAACAAGGAAATACAATCAATCAAAGAGCAATTATCATAGTTTAATCCCTTGAAATCCAAAGTAGTGGGTTCATCACTATGCAAAGTTTTAATCTCTTCACTCCCACTTTTAGTAACTTTAGCATCAAGATCTAAAAACTTCGAATCATTGGGACACCTTAAAGCAGAATCATCTCAAATCCTATTATCATCAAGATTAATACTAGAAAACAAGGATCTAATAGGAGACACATCAGTAACTTTCAGATCTTCATCTTTATTTTCATGATAACTAGAAGAACACGATTTAATATAATCTTGTCTTTTAGCACGCATTCTAGCGGTTCTTTATTTGCATTCATCAATGGAAATTCTCATGGCTTTGAGAGACTCATTGATACCATGCTTAGGTGGGATAGATCTAAGTTACAAAGAATCAACATCAAGAGTAATTCTATCCACACTTCTAGCCAATTCATCAACCTTAAGCAATTTCTCTTCAAGCAAAGCATTGAAATTATTTTGCGAGATCATAAACTCCTTAATACTAGTTTAAAATTCAGAAGGCATCTTTCCATAAGAGTTGTTGTAGTAATTACCATAATTATTAGAGGAATTACTAGGGAAATACCTAGGATTAAAATTACCAATATTATTCCTACCAACAAAATTCACATCCAAAGATTCATTTTTATTCTCAATCAAAGTGGACAAAGGCATATCATTAGGATCAGAAGAAGCACTCTTAGCTGCAAACAATTTCATAAGTTCATCCATCTTTCCACTCAAAACATTAATTTCTTCGATAGCATGCACTTTTTTACTAGTGGATCTTTCGGAGTGCCATTGAGAATAATTAACCATAATATTATCTAGGAGTTTGGTAGATTCTCCTAAGGTGGTTTCCATGAAAGTACCTCCGGCGGCCGAATCTAAAAGATTTCTAGAAGCAAAATTCAAGCCAACATAAAAATTCTGAATAATCATCCATAGATTCAAACCATGTGTAGGGCAATTACGTATCATCAATTTCATTCTCTCCCAAGCTTGTGCAACATGCTCATGATCTAGTTGCTTAAAATTCATAATATCGTTTCTAAGAGTGATAGAGGCAAAGGTGTCCCGTCGTTCGATGAGATGGTGGCTATCGTTTTGGAGGAAGTCGACTTGGACGATCCGACTACGAACGTGCGTGAACGTCGCGCCTTAGCAATCGCTAAACCAACTCCGAGAGGTTATAGACCACGCCGGAGCATGATCAACCTGACCACGAAGGTCTGTTTCCTGTAGGCAAACGAAGGACAAGCAAGAAACTAAGATTGCAATCTGGATATTGCGAATTCAAGAGGAAAGCTTTATTGATCAAGTGGGGTTCTGTGACGTCTTTGTCTGGTCGTTGAACACAAACGAAGTACGCGAAGTTACAGCTATGGCGAACTTTAATATAAACAAAACCCAAAGTCTAAACGACGCCCTAAGGGCTGTATATATGGGGGAAAGAGGGGGGATTTCGTGGCCCTTGGTGGAGGGGTCCGAAACCAACCCTAACTCTTGTTTTCCCACACATACGGACTCTAAAAACAGCCTATACTAAAGTATTTCGAAATTACATGGGCCTGGCCCAATAATAAGGTGACGCAGCACCTATAATAGCCTCTGGACGAAATTTATGAAGTGGCATCTTGTATATTTCGTCCAAGGCTTCACGCACTCATTATGGTGGCTTCAAAGTCCTGAAATCATCACTTGTAACTCCATTCTTGTTCCCCTTGCGCATGCCATCATCTCCATGCTTGATCTTGCTCCAATGTTCATCCTTCTTGTCCAAGCTAGGCCCTTCATTTGTAAGCAAGACAAATGTATCCAGTTTAGGCAGCATCATATTCTCATGAACATTAGATTCATTACCAAGAAACGAAAGTACCTGGTAATTTAATTGGCGTGCGCGAGCTCTAGTAATTGGTCCTGTATATGTGTCAGTTGGAGCTGTGGGTGTAACCTTGTTAGTGATGTCCTCATCATCCTCCCCTTCTTGAATTGAAGTCGTCCTCGACGGAAGCTCATCTTCCTCACCCAAGTAAGGCTTCAAATCTGCAATGTTAAATGTGGGACTAACCCCAAAATCTGGAGGCAACTCAAGTTTATATGCATTATCATTTATTTTCTCTAACACCTTGAAAGGACCATCAGCACGTGGCATTAGCTTTGACTTGCACAAATTAGGAAACCTATCCTTACGCAAATGTAACCAAACAAGATCTCCAGGTGCAAAGACAACACGTTTTATACCCTTATCTCCAACAAGTTTATATTTAGCATTCATGCGCTCAATATTTTCCTTAGTTAACTCATGCATTTTTAAGATCAATTCAGCACGTTGTTTAGCATCAAAATTACCCTTCTCCGAAGATGGAAGAGGCAACAAATCAATAGGTGCACGAGGTAGGAAACCATAGACAATTTCAAAAGGGCACATCTTAGTAGTAGAATGCAACGAACGATTATAAGAAAATTCAATATGAGGCAAGCATTCTTCCCAAATTTTCTTATTATTCTTCAAAACAGCCCTAAGCATAGTAGACAAAGTTCTGTTGACTACTTCAGTTTGACCATCAGTTTGGGGGTGACAAGTAGTACTAAAAAGCAGTTTAGTCCCCAACTTAGCCCATAAACATCTCCAAAAGTGGCTAAGAAATTTAGTATCACGATCTGAAACAATAGTATTTGGCACACCATGCAAGCGAATAATTTCACGAAAGAACAAGTCAGCAACATTAGCAGCATCATCGCTTTTATGACATGGTATAAAGTGTGCCATCTTCGAGAACCTATCCACGACAACAAATATGCTATCCCTCCCCTTCTTTGTTCGAGGTAAACCCAAAACAAAGTCCATAGATATATATTCCCAAGGAATACTAGGAACAGACAAAGGCATATATAAACCATGAGGATTGAGTCGTGACTTAGCTTTTTGACATGTAGTGCAGCGACCAACAAAACGCTCAACATCCCGTCGCATCTTTGGCCAAAAGAAATGTGTAGCAAGTACGTCCTCCGTCTTCTTCACGCTAAAGTGTCCCATTAATCCTTCTCCATGCGCCTCCTGCAACAACAAAAGACGAACAGAGCTAGCTGGAATGCATAGCTTGTTAGCACGAAACACAAATCCATCATTAACGATGAACTTGTTCCATGTTCTCCCTTCTTTACAATTCTGCAATACATCTTTAAATTCAGCATCATGCACATATTGATCTTTGATGGTCTCCAAACCAAATATTTTAAAGTCAAGTTGTGAAAGCATAGTATAACGACGAGACAATGCATCATCAATAAAATTTTCTTTTCCCTTCTTGTGTTCAATAACATAAGGGAATGTATCTATGAATTCAACCCATTTAGCATGTCTACAGTTCAGTTTTGCTTGACTTTTAATGTGCTTCAAAGATTCATGATCAGAATGTATAACAAATTCTTTGGGCCATAAATAATGTTGCCATGTTTCCAAAGTCCGAACAAGAGCATATAATTCCTTATCATAAGTAGAATAATTCAGACTAGCCCCACTTAATTTTTCAGAAAAGTATGCAACAGGTTTACCATCTTGTAATAACACACCTCCTAACCCAATTCCACTAGCATCACATTCAATCTCAAAAGTCTTATTAAAATCAGGAAGTTGGAGTAAAGGAGCATGTGTCAACTTATCTTTCAATACCGTGAATGCTTCTTCCTGTGCAGTACCCCAAACAAAAGGCACATCCTTCTTTGTAAGCTCATTGAGAGGTGCAACAATGGTGCTGAAATCTCTCACAAAACGCCGCTAGAATCCACCGAGGCCAAGGAAACTCCTCACGTGTGTGACCGTTTTGGGCTGCGGCCAACTCTCAATAGCTTCAATCTTGGCTTTATCAACCTCAATTCCGTGTGGAGTAACAACATAGCCAAGAAAAGAGACTCGGTCGGTGCAAAAGGTGCACTTTCCAAGGTTACCAAACAAACATGCATCACGTAGAGCAATAAAAACAACACGTAAATGTTCCAAATGTTCCTCCAAAGATCTGCTATAAATCAATATATCATCAAAGTATACTACCACAAATCGTCCAATGAAAGCACGTAAAACTTCATTCATTAATCTCATGAAAGTACTAGGTGCATTAGTTAACCCAAAAGGCATGACTAACCACTCATATAATCCAAACTTAGTTTTAAATGCTGTTTTCCATTCATCTCCCAATTTCATACGAATTTGATGGTATCCACTACGCAAATCAACTTTGGAGAATATTGTAGAGCCACTCAATTCATCAAGCATATCATCTAGCCTAGGAATAGGATGACGATAACGAATAGTAATATTATTAATGCCTCTACAATCAACACACATACGCGATGTACCATCCTTTTTCGGCACTAGAATAATAGGAACAGCACAAGGACTAAGGGATTCACGTATATAACCTTTGTCGAGTAGCTCCTGTACTTGACGCATAATCTCCTTCGTCTCTTCTGGATTGGTACGGTATGGTGCGCGGTTGGGTAGCGATGCACCGGGAATTAAGTCAATCTGATGCTCAATCCCTCGAATAGGTGGTAATCCCGGTGGCACGTCTTGTGGAAAAACATCGGCGAATTCCTGCAAAATGTTAGTGACAGCAGGAGGCAAAGAGGAAGGCACGTCCTCGAATGAAAATAATGCCTCTTTGCACACAAAATCATAGCAAACAGATTTGCTAAAATCTAGCTCATCAATATCAGATTTGGTGGCAAGTAAACATGCACTTTTCAATTTAATTTCAGAAGCAACAGTAGATGTTTTATTATTAGGCTTCATTTGTTGCTCAAATTCTTTTGCCACAATCTGATTTTCACTCTTATTTTTCTCCTGTGTTTCTTTATTAGCTCTATTAATATCATCTTTCAAAATGGAATCAGGAGTCATAGGAAGCAAAGTAGTATTTTTATCCTTATGAACAAGAATATAGTGAGTGTTTCTACCATGGTGTACAGAATTTTTATCAAATTGACATGGTCTACCAAGTAATAAGGAACATGCTTGCATAGGTACCACATCACAATCAACATAATCAGCATATGTAGAGATACTAAAATGCACACGAACAATACGTGTTACCTTAACCTTGCCGCTGTTGTTGAACCATTGGATGTAGTAAGGATGTGGATGTGGTCTTGTGGTGAGAGATAGCTTCTCCACCATCTCCATGCTAGCCAAGTTGTTGCAACTCCCTCCATCTATGATCACGCGAACAGAACGTTCCTTCACAACTCCCTTTGTATGGAACAAATTATGCCTCTAATTTTGCTTAGCTTTGTAACCTGCACACTCAAAACACGTTGAGCAACTAAACATTCATACCTGTCAGCATCTTCAGGAGCCATGTATTGTGTCTCATGATCAGAATTGTCTCCACCGTGTTCTTCACGTGTAATAAGAGCCAAAGTCTCCTCATCATAGTCACTAGCGGATTCATATCCACCATCCTCAGTAGCAATCATCACACGCTGAGATTTGCATTCTCTCGCAAAATGTCCTCTTCCCTTACAACGACGACAAATAATATCACTGGTGTGCCCTGTTGATGCCATGGAAGAAGAAGAACTCTGTGCAGGCCCAGTAGGTGTGCTCTTGGCAGATAATGGTGGTTGTGCCCGCTTCCTTGTATCACGGTTGGAGGTAACAACTGATGGAAGTGTCAGTGCAGTAGAATGTGTGGAAGTAGAGGATGCACGCGGTGTCCATGATGAAGGCCGACCTGCAGAAAAGTTAGTCCGCGCCAATGCCTGTCGATCCTGCACTTCACGTTCAGCTTTACAAGCAAGATGGAATAAACGAGTGATATTATTATAATCCTTATACTATAGAATGGTCTGAATCTCTTTATTTAATCCACCCATAAAACGTGCAAGCATAGCTTCATTCTCCTCAACAATACCACATCTAATCAGGCCAGTTTGTAATTGCTGATAATATTCCTCTACAGAATTTTTTCCTTGTCTTAAGCGCTGCAATTTTTGATGTAATTCACGTTGATAATATGGTCGAACCCAACGAGTACGCATAGCAGTTTTCAAAGCAGCCCAAGTAGTTGGAATATTATCCGGATGTAATCTACAATATTCAGACCACCACATACAAGCAAAACTAGTGAAAGCACAAAGAGCAGCAGCAACACGTCTCTCCTCGGGATATTTTAAACATGTAAAACATTGTTCGATTTCAAACTCCCAAGTAAGATATATATCAGGAACATATCTACCCTCAAATGGTGGAATATTCAATTTTAGTTTAGGGAGATGGTCATGATCGCGTACCTGAGGGTATGGTGCAGCCCTACCATTGCGATTATATGCATGTGGACGACCTGGTTGTTGTGGTGCTGGTTGTTGCACGTAATTCTGATTTTGATCAACCTCTTCCTCGTAATCCCCCGCGTAATCGTCCTCCTCCTCAGCAGTAGCAGGAGCCACAGAAGTATCAATAGCAGCACCAACAGGTTGGCCAGGCAGAAGAGGGACATGGCTCGCTTTGCGGAGGGCGATTTCGCGACGTGAAGGTGGTTGTTGTTGTTGTTGCAACGATGCAGCAGGTGGAGGTAGACGCGCAAGCACTTCAGCGAATTTGGCATCCAACTTGGTGTCAATTGACTTCTCAATGCCATCCATCCTCGCTAGTGCTTTGTCAAAACTGGTCATGACATCTGCTACCTGTTGACCCATCATTTGCTGAAATTTATCATGCAACTCCTTGTTTGTCATGTTCTCCCAGTCAGTCTCGTCGACTTGTGATCCTGGCATGGTTAGCAGCAATAGAAACACACAAAAATATGATCCTACAGACTACTAGAAAATAGTGGTGGTGGGGCGTCACAAATCCGTCAAGCAAAAATCAAATTCTTACCGGTTCTTACCCAGCAGTAGGTGGTGATCGTCAACCGTGGTAGTCAAAACTCTCAAAGGTTGGATCGATTACTAGGGAGAGTCAAACGCACGACGTAGATGTATGTGGAGCTGGGAAGGCTTATAAGATGGGTAGCAAAAAGGGTCATCAATAATCAATTCAGAGATGCAAAGTTGAATAAACGCTCAACGACGGTACTGTGCTGGTCCTAGGCTAGACCGTACTAGAGACGCGAGCCTAGAACACTAACAAAATCACGGCGTTGCACGTAATCAAGGGGAAAGCACACTCTGAAAAAAAATTCCGGCTTTTTTTGCGCTCTTTTTTTTCCCGAAAATCACTATAATGGTGAGTGTCTCAAAACACTTCCCAAGTCAAACTAAGATGATAGGCATGAAATTTTTTTGACAATTTTTTTTCGGAATCAGGGCAGCGACGACGAAAAAGTGCGGTAAAAAAACAGTATGGTGGCACGTGTCTCAAAAGACTCAGAAAAGCCCAAAAATAGGATAGGGAAAAAATATTTTCACCTGCCGAAATTTTGGCCTAAAAACTGCCCGGGGGTCTCCAGACTCTTTTTTTTCCGAGACCTACTCAGGCAAGGAAACACGAAACCGAAACTAGATGGATCTCGAAAGCCAATCTAAAACGAAAAGTACTCGGATTGGTGGTGGATATGTGGTGATAGAATATGGCAGCGGTGGTGGTATATGGCAGCGGTGGTGGTATATGGATACAGATTGGTGGTGGTATATGGATACGGATCAGTGGTGGTATGTGGCAGTAGCGGTGAAGATGTTGCGGCGGCGGCGTGACAACTTATGACCAGAACTCGAAACTCTAAAAGACTAGACGCTAAGACCAGCAACTTGACACGACGATGCAACCGCAAATTCAACTAAGCAAACATGGAAAAGATTATGCAATGGCTCAGACTGGTTTGGATATGATGAACTAACCCTAATTTTTTTTGGCTTTTTCGTGGACTGTAGGTATGAAGAACAGACTCGATCTAATCTACGAAAAACTGTAAACTCTCACCGAGCAACCTGGAAATTTGATACCACTTGATAGAGGCAAAGGTGTCCCGTCTTTCAATGAGATGGTGGCTATCGTTTTGGAGGAAGTCGACTTGGACGATCCGACTATGAACGTGCGTGGACGTCGCGCCTTAGCAATCGCTAAACCAACTCCGAGAGGTTATTGACCACGCCGGAGCACGATCAAGGTCTGTTTCCCGCAGGCAAACGAAGAACAAGCAAGAAACTGAGATTGCAATCTGGATATTGCAAATTCAAGAGGAAAGCTTCATTGATCAAGTGGGGTTCTGTGACGTCTTTGTCTTAATCTAAACAAAACCCAAAGTCTAAACGACGCCCTAAGGGCTGTATATATGGGGGAAAGAGGGGGGGATTTCTTGGCCCTTGGTGGAGGGGTCCGAAACCAACCCTAACTCTTGTTTCCCCACACATACGGACTCTAAAAACAGCCTATACTCAAGTATTTCGAAATTACATGGGCCTGGCCCAATAATAAGGTGACACAGCACCTATAATAGCCTCTGGACGAAATTTATGAAGTGGCATCTTGTATATTTCATCCAAGGCTTCACGCACTCATTATGGTGGCTTCAAAGTCCTGAAATCATCACTTGTAACTCCATTCTTGTTCCCCTTGCGCATGCCATCATCTCCATGCTTGATCTTGCTCCAATGTTCATCCTTCTTGTCCAAGCTAGGCCCTTCATTTGTAAGCAAGACAAATGTATCCAATTTAGGCAGCATCATATTCTCATGAACATTAGATTCATTACCAAGAAACGAAAGTACCTGGTAATTTAATTGGCGTGTGCGAGCTCTAGTAATTGTTCCTGTATATGTGTCAGTTGGAGCTGTGGGTGTAACCTTGTTAGTGATGTCCTCATCAAAGAGAGATGATCTTAGCAGGAGGGAAATACTTAGAGATAAAAGCATCTTTGCACTTATTCCACGAATCAATATTATTTCTAGGCAAAGAGGAAAACCAAGTTTTAGCACGATCTCTAAGTGAAAACGGAAATAACTTCAATATAACAATATCGTTATATGTATCCCTTTTCTTTTGCATATCACACAAATCAACAAAGTTGTTTAGATGGGTAGCGGCATCTTCACTAGGAAGGCCGGAGAATTGATCTTTCATGACATGATTCAACAAAGCAGCATTGATCTCACAAGATTCAACATCGGTAATAGGAGCAATCGGAGTGCTAATAAAATCATTGTTGTTGGTATTGGAGAAGTCACACAATTTGGTATTGTTCTGAGCCATAGTGACAAGCAAGCAATCCAACACACACAAGCAAACAAGAAGCAAGCGAACGATAAACACATGGCGGAAGAAGGGCGAATAAAATGGCAAGGGTGAAGTGGGGGAGAGAAAAACGAGAGGCAAATAAATGTAATGCGAAGGATAAGGGTTTGTGATAGGTACTTGGTATATGACTTTTGCATAAGCCTCCTAGGCAACGGTGACATAAATTCTTCTTGCTACCGCTTGAGCTTGCGTTGTATTCCCTCGAAGAGGAAAGGGAGATGCAGCACAATAGCGTAAGTATTTCCCTCAGTTTTTGAGAACCAATGTATCAATCCAGTAGGAGACCACGCGCGAGTCCCTTGCACCTGCACAAACAAATAAGAACTTCGCAGCCAACACGATAAGGGGTTGTCAATCCCTTTACGGTCACTTACGAAAGTGAGATCTGATAGAGATAATAGTTTATATTTTTGGTATTTTTAGTTTAATAAAACAGCAAATAAAAGCGGTAAAAGTAAAGTAGATGTAGATTGATATGTTGAGAAAGACCCGGGGGCCATAGTGTTCTCTAGTGGCTTCTCTCACGATAGCGATATTCTACGGCGGGTAAACAAATTACTGTCGAGCAATTGATAGAAAAGCGAATAATTATGAGACTATCTAGGCATGATCATTGTATATAGGCATCACGTCCGAGACAAGTAGACCGACTCCTCCCTGCATCTACTACTATTACTCCACACATCGATCGCTATCCAGCATGCATCTAGTGTATTGAGTTCATATGAACAGAGTAACGCCTTAAGCAAGATGACATGATGTAGAGCGATAAACTCAAGCAATATGATATAAACCCCATCTTTTTATCCTCGATGGCAACAATATAATACGTGCCTTGCTGCCCCTACTGTCACTGGGAAAGGACACCGCAAGATTGAACCCAAAGTCAAGCACTTCTCCCATTGCAAGAACTATAGATCTAGTAGGCCAAACCAAACCAATAATTCGAAGAGACTTGCAAGGATATTATGAGCACACATAAAAAGTTCAGAGAAGAACCAAATATCTTTCATAGATAACCTTGATCATAAACTCACAATTCATCGGATCTCGACAAACACACCGCAAAAAGAGATTACATCAAATAGATCTCCTCGAAGACCGAGGAGAACTTTGTATTGAGATCCAGAGAGAGAAGAAGCCATCTAGATACTAGCTATGGACCTGAAGGTCTGTGGTAAACTACTCACAACTCATGGTGAGGACGATGATGATGATGATGAAGGCCTCCGTGATGGATCCCCCTTCGGTGGAGCTGGTACGGCGGTGGAATTAGGGTTTTCTCTCTGTATTCAGAGTTTCTGGGGTACGTGGACTTATATAGGAAGAAGGAGGGCACTGGGGGACGCTCGAGTGGGCCTCGAGGCAACGCCCCGGACACACCCGCCGGTGGTCGTTACTCCTTGCGGGATCTAGACTGGCCCCATAGATCAATACTAGTCTTTTCTGCGCACTTTGTCCTCACTCATGCGCACCCGGGAGAAACTTCCCGGTCGGTCACCCATCCTGAAATTACTCCAAGCTGAGCACGCTTAACTTTGGAGTTCTTTCCGAATAGGCTCCCGGAAAAGAAGGAATTCCTTATTGATATGAGTAGTCTATCATCCCGAATAAGCCACGCTATCACATACACCCCCAGTCAGAGGAACCGACGTCCTCGTCGGACCACAGGAACGTTCCCTCTTGGCACAACCGTCTGTGCATCCAGTCCGATACATGTGCCATGTCGTGTGCCACGACGGGTCACAAACGTCATGAACAACATGACCGAGCACATGTCCGCAAACATCCGTGTAACCGCGAGGGTTGGCTCTGATACCAACTTCTAACTCCCGGACACACCCGCTGGTGGTCGTTACTCCTTGCGGGATCTAGACTGGCCCCATAGATCAATACTAGTCTTTTCTGCGCACTTTGTCCTCACTCATGCGCACCCGGGAGAAACTTCCCGGTCGGTCACCCATCCTGAAATTACTCCAAGCTGAGCACGCTTAACTTTGGAGGTCTTTCCGAATGGGCTCCCGGAAAATAAGGAATTCCTTATTGATATGAGTAGTCTATCATCCCTAATAAGCCAGGCTATCACGGGCGCGCCCTGGGAAGGGGGGGCGCCCCCACCCTCGAGGGCCACTCGAGGCTCCCCTTGTTGGAAATATGCCCTAGAGGCAATAATAAATTGGTTATTATTATATTTCCTTGTTCACGATAATCGTTTATTATCCATGCTAGAATTGTATTGATAGGAAACTCAGATACATGTGTGGATACATAGACAAACACCATGTCCCTAGTGAGCCTCTAGACGACTAGCTCGTTGATCAATAGATGGTTACGGTTTCCTAACCATGGACATTGGATGTCGTTGATAACGGGATCACATCATTAGGAGAATGATGTGATGGACAAGACCCAATCCTAAGCCTAGCACAGATCGTGTAGTTCGTATGCTAAAGCTTTTCTATATGTCAAGTATCTTTTCCTTAGACCATGAGATTGTGCAACTCCCGGATACCGTAGGAATGCTTTGGGTGTACCAAACGTCACAACGTAACTGGGTGGCTATAAAGATGCACTACAGGTATCTCCGAAAGTGTCTTTTGGGTTGGCACGAATCGAGACTGGGATTTGTCACTCCGTATGACGGAGAGGTATCTCTGGGCCCACTCGGTAGGACATCATCATAATGTGCACAATATGTGATCAAGGAGTTGATCACGGGATGATGTGTTACGGAACGAGTAAAGAGACTTGCCGGTAACGAGATTGAGCAAGGTATCGGTATACCGACGATCGAATCTCGGGCGAGTGCTATACCGATAGACAAAGGGAATCGTATACGGGATTGATTGAATCCTTGACATCGTGGTTCATCCGATGAGATCATCGTGGAACATGTGGGAGCCAACATGGGTATCCAGATCCCGCTGTTGGTTATTGGCCGGAGAGTTGTCTCGGTCATGTCTACATGGTTCCCGAGCCCGTAGGGTCTACACACTTAAGGTTCGATGACGCTAGGGTTATAGGGAAAGTATGTACGCGGTTACCGAATGTTGTTCGGAGTCCCGGATGAGATCCCGGACGTCACGAGGAGTTCCGGAATGGTCCGGAGGTAAAGATTCATATATGGGAAGTCCTGTTTTGGTCACCGGAAAAGTTTCGGGCGATATCGGTAATGTACCGGGACCACCGGGAGGGTCCCGGGGGTCCACCAGGTGGGGCCACCAGCCCCAGAAGGCTGCGTGGGCTAAGTGTGGGAGGGAACCAGCCCCAAGGGGGCTGGTGCGCCCCCCACCAAGTCCCTAGGCGCATGGAGAGGGGAGGGGGGCAAACCCTAGGTCCAGATGGGCCTTAAGGCCCACCCTAGGGCGCCCCCTCTCTCTCCCCCCCCCCTTGGCCGCACCCTAGATGGGTTTTCTAGGGCTGGCCGCACCCCTAGGGGTGGGAAACCCTAAAGGGGGCGCAGCCCTCCCTTCCCCCTATATATATGTGAGGTTTTGGGGCTGCTAGACACACGAGAACGTCTCCCTCTTGGCGCAGCGCTACCCCTCTCCCTCCTCGTCTCTTGCAGTGCTTGGCGAAGCCCTGCTGGAGTCCCGCGCTCCTCCACCACCACCACGCCGTCGTGCTGCTGTTGGATGGAGTTTTCCCCAACCTCTCCCTCTCTCCTTGCTGGATCAAGGCGTGGGAGACGTCACCGGGCTGCACGTGTGAAGAACGCGGAGGCACCGTCCGTTCGGTGCTAGGATCTTCGGCGATCTGAATCGCGGCGAGTACGACTCCATCAACCGCGTTCTTGAACGCTTCCGCTTAGCGATCTACAAGGGTATGTGGATCCAACTCTCCTCTCGTAGATGCATCTCCTAGATTGATCTTGGTGAACGTAGGAAAATTTTTGTTTCCCATGCGACGTTACCCAACAGTGGCATCATGAGCTAGGTTCTTGCGTAGATGCAATCACGAGTAGAACACAAAGGAGTTTGTGGGCGTTGATGTTTAGATTGCTTCCCTCCTTGGTCTTTTCTTGATTCAGCCGTATTGTGGGATGAAGCGGCTCGGACCAACCTTACATGTCCTCGTACATGAGACCGGTTCCATCGACAGACATGTGACTTTTGTTGCATAAGATGGCTAGCGGGTGTCTGTCTCTCCCACCTTAGTTGAATCGGATTCGACAAAGGCGGTCCTTGTAGAAGGTTAAATAGCAACTTAAATATCACCGTTGTGGCTTTGCGTGGGTAAGAAGCGTTCTTGCTAGATACCCATAGCAGCCACGTAAAACATGCAACAACAAATTAGAGGTCGTCTAACTTGTTTTCGCAGGGTATGTTTGTGATATGATATGGCCAATGACATGATGAGATATATTTGATGTATGAGATGATCATGTTGTAATAGTTAATATCGACTTGCATGTCGATGTATACGGCAACCGGCAGGAGCCATAGGGTTGTCTTTAATTTTTGTATGACCTGCGTGTCAATCATTAAGCGCTATGTAATGCTTTACTTTATCGCTAAACGGTAGCAATAGTAGTAAGAGCATGGTGGGCGCGCGACAACCCCGATGGCGACACGATGATGGAGATCATGATGATGGGGATCATGGTGTTACGCCGGTGACGATGGAGATCATGCCGGTGCTTTGGAGATGGAGATCAAAAGCACGAGTTGATGGCCATATCATGTCACTTATGATTTGCATGTGATGTTAATCCTTTTATGCATCTTATTTTGCTTAGGACGACGGTAGCATTATAAGATGATCCCTCACTAAAATTTCAAGATAAAATTGTGTTCCCCCCGAGTGTGCGCCGTTGCGAAGGTTCGTCGTTTCGACGCACCACGTGATGATCGGGTGTGATAGACTCTACGTTCGCATACAACGGGTGCAAGCCAGTTTTGCACATGCAGAACACTCGGGTTAGACTTGACGAGCCTAGCATGTACAGACATGGCCTCGGAACACGGAAGACCGAAAGGTCGAGCATGAGTCATATAGTAGATATGATCAACATGAAGATGTTCACCATTGACACCACCTCATCTCACGTGATGATCGGACTTGGGTTGGTGGATTTGGATCATGTCACGCTCGGATGACCAGAGGGATGTCAATTTGAGTGGGAGTTATAAGTAATTTGATTAGTTAAAACTCACTTGTCATGAACAATAGTCTAAGTTGTCTTTGCAAATTATGTAGTAGACCAATAACTGCGTTGTAACTCCCTGTTTAATACGATCCTAGAGAAAGACTAAGTTGAAAGATATTGTAAGCAATGATGCGGACTGGGTCCGTAGTCCGAGGAGTGTCCTCACTGCTGCACAGAAAGCTTACGGCTTTGATGCACCGCTCGATGTGCAAACCCCTACAACGTTGTCTGTGGATGTTGTGAACACCTGACAGAGACGTCCTGATGACTACTTGATAGTTTAGTGCACCATACTTCACGGCTTAGAATCGGGATTCCAATGACGTTTTGAACGCCATAGAACATATGAGATGTTCTAAGAGCTGAAATTGGGATTTCAGGCTCATACCCGTGCTGAGAGGTATGAGACCTCTGACAAGTTCTTTTGCCAAAAAGATGGAGGAGAATGGCTCAACTAATGAGCATGTGCTCAGAATGTCTGGGTGCTGAAATCACTTGAACCAAGTGGGAGTTAATCTTCCAGGTGAGATAGTGGTTGACAGAATTCTCTAGACACTATCACCAAGCTACTAGAACTTCGTGATGAACTATGACATGCAAAGGATGGAGATGATCCCGGTGCTGTTAGCGGTTCTTAGTACCGCAAAAGTAGAAATCAAGAAGGAGCATCAAGTGTTGATGGTTTAGCAAGACCACTGGTTTCAAAAGGGGTAAGGGCTAGAAGGGAAACTTCATGAATGGCAAACATGTTGTCGCTCTGATGAAGGAACCCATGGTTGAAGCCAAACCTCGAGACTAAGTGCTTCTATTGTAAGGGGAACGGTCACATGGTAGCGGAACCACCCCAAATACATGGTAGATATGATAGCTGGCAACTTCAACAAAGTATATTTGATATACGTGTTATTGATGTGTACCTTAGTAGTACTCCTTGTAGCACCTGGGTATTGGATACCGGTTCAGTTGCTATTATTAGTGACTTGAAGCAAAAGCTACGGACTGAACGGAGACTAGCTAAGGGCGAGGTGACGATGTGTGTTGGAAGTGTTTCCCAGGATGATAAGATCACCATCGCACGCTCCCTCTATTTTCGGGATTAGTGTTGAACCTAGATAAATGTTATTAGGTGTCTACGTTGAGCATGAATATGATTAGATCATGTTCATTGCAATACGGTTATTCATTTAAGTTAGAGAATAATGGTTATTCTGTTTACATGAATAATACCTTTATGGTCATGCACCCAATGGTTTATTGAATCTTGATTATAGCAATACACATGATGATAATATTAATGCCAAAAGATGTAGAGTTAATAATGATAGTACCACTTTCTTGTGGCACTGCCGCTTAGGTCATTTTGGCATAAAATGCATGAAGAAACTCCATACTGATGGATGTTTGGAGTCACTTGATTTTGAATCGCTTGACACATGCGAGCCATGCCTCTTGGGCAGGATGACTAAGATCCCGTGTTCAGGTACAATGAAACGGGAAAGTGACTTGTTGGAAATCATACATGCTGATGTGTGTGATCCAATGAGAATTAAGGCGTGTAGTGGACATCGTTATTTTCTCATCTTCACTAACGATTTGAGTAGATATGGGTATATTTACTTAATGAAGCAAAGGTCTGAAATGTTTGAAAAGTTCAAGCAATTTTCAGAGTGAAGATTAAGAATCATCATAACAAGAAGATCATGTTCCTACGATCTGATCAAGGGTAGATTTTCTGAATTATGAGTTTGGCAATCACTTAAGACATTGTGGAAATGTTTCACAGTTGAAGCCACCTGGAACACCACAGCGTAATGGTGTGTCCAGACATCGTAATCGAACCTTATGAGATGTGGTGCGATCTATGGTGTGTCTTACCGATCTACTGCTATTATTTTGAGGTTATGCATTAGAGACAGCTGCATTCACTTTAGATAGGGCACCATCTAAGTCCGTTGAGACGACGTCGTATGGTTTGGCAAGAAACCAAAGTTGTCGTTTTCTTAATGTTTTGGGGCTGTGATGCTTATGGCTTCAGCCGGGAAAAGCTCGAACCCAAAGCGGACAAATACATCTTCATGGAATACCCAAAGGTAACAGTTGGGTATACCTCCTATCTCAGATCCAAGGGCAAAAATGTTTGTCCCTAAGAATGGGTCCTTTCTCGAGAAGGAGTTTCTCTCGAAAGAATTGAGTGGGAGGAAGATAGAACTTGATAAGGTTTTCGAACCCTCACTTCAACCGGAGAGTAGTGCAACACAGAAAGATGTTTCTGTGGAACCTACGACAGTTGAAGAGGATACTAATGATAGTGATCATGAAGCTCCAGATCAAGTTGCTATCAAACCTCGTAGGTCGACAAGGATATGTACTACTCCTGAGTGGTACGGTGATCCTGTCTTAGATGTCATGTTGTTGGACAACAATGAACCTACGAACTATGGAGAAGCGATGGTGGGCCCATATTCCGACAAATGGTTAGAAGCCGATAAATCCGAGATAGGATCCATGTATCAAAACAAAGTATGGACTTTGGTGGACTTGCCCTATGATCGGCAAGCCATTGAGACAAATGGATCTTTAAGACTAAGACGGACGTGGACGGTAATGTCACCGTCTATGAAGCTCGACTTGTGGCAAAGAGTTTTTCACAAGTTCAAGGAGTTGACTACGATGAGATTTTCTCACCCGTAGCGATGCTTAAGTCCGTCGGAATCATGTTAGCATTAGCTGCATTTATGAAATCTGGCAGATGGATGACAAAACAAGTTTCCTTACCAGTTTTCGTAAGGAAAGGTTGTATATGATACAATCAGAAAGGTTTTGTCGATCCTAAGGATGCTAAAAGATATGCTAGCTCCAGCGATCCTTCCATGGACTAGAGCAAGCATCTCGGAGTCGGAATATACACTTTGATGGAGTGATCAAAGTTTTTGGGTATACAAAGTTTGTTGGAAACTTGTATTTGCAATAAAGTGAGTGGGAGCACTACAACATTTTTGATAAGTATATGTGAATGACATATTGTTGATCCGAAATGATGTAGAATTTCTGGAAAGCATAAAGGGTTGTTTGAAATGAGTTTTTCAAAGGAAGACCTGGATAAAGTTGCTTACATAATTGGGCATCAAGATCTATAGAGATAGATCAAGACGCCTGATGATACTTTCAAAAGAAACACACACCTTTGACATGATTTTGAAGGAGTTCAAAATAGATCAGTCAAAGAAGGAGTTCTTACCTGAGTTGTAAGGTGTGAAGTTGAGTAAGACTCAAAGCTTGACCACGGCAGAAGAAAGAGGAAGGACGAAGATCGTCCCCTATGGTTTTGTCATAGGCTCTATACGGTATGCCATGCTAAGTACCGCACCTGATGTGTGCCTTGCCACATGTCTGGCAAGAGGGTACAAAGGTGATCCAGGAGTGGATTACTAGATAGTGGTCAAAATTATCCTTAGAGGAATAAGGAAATGTTTCTCGGTTATGGAGGTGATAAAGAGTTCGACGTAAAGAGTTGCGTCGATGCAAGCTTAACACCTATCCGGATAACTCTAAGTGGAGATACCGGATACGTATAATGGAGCAACAGTTTGGAATAGCTCCAAGTGGAACGTGGTAGCAGCATCTACGATATGACATAAAGTTTTGCGAAGTACATAGGGATCTGAATGTTGCAGACCCGTTGACTACAACCTCTCTCACAAGCATAACATGATCAAACACAGAACTCATTGAGTGTTAATCACATATTGATGTGAACTAGATTACTGACTCTAGTAAACTCTTTGGATGTTGGTCACATGACGATGTGACCTGTGAGTGTTAATCACATGGCGATGTGAACTAGATTATTGACTCTAGTGCAAGTGGGAGACTGTTGGAAATATGCCCTAGAGGCAATAATAAATTGGTTATTATTATATTTCCTTGTTCACGATAATCGTTTATTATCCATGCTAGAATTGTATTGATAGGAAACTCAGATACATGTGTGGATACATAGACAAACACCATGTCCCTAGTGAGCCTCTAGACGACTAGCTCGTTGATCAATAGATGGTTACGGTTTCCTAACCATGGACATTGGATGTCGTTGATAACGGGATCACATCATTAGGAGAATGATGTGATGGACAAGACCCAATCCTAAGCCTAGCACAGATCGTGTAGTTCGTATGCTAAAGCTTTTCTATATGTCAAGTATCTTTTCCTTAGACCATGAGATTGTGCAACTCCCGGATACCGTAGGAATGCTTTGGGTGTACCAAACGTCACAACGTAACTGGGTGGCTATAAAGGTGCACTACAAGTATCTCCGAAAGTGTCTGTTGGGTTGGCACGAATCGAGACTGGGATTTGTCACTTCGTATGACGGAGAGGTATCTCTGGGCCCACTCGGTAGGACATCATCATAATGTGCACAATATGTGATCAAGGAGTTGATCACGGGATGATGTGTTACGGAACGAGTAAAGAGACTTGCCGGTAACGAGATTGAGCAAGGTATCGGTATACCGACGATCGAATCTCGGGCAAGTGCTATACCGATAGACAAAGGGAATCGTATACGGGATTGATTGAATCCTTGACATCGTGGTTCATCCGATGAGATCATCGTGGAACATGTGGGAGCCAACATGGGTATCCAGATCCCGCTGTTGGTTATTGGCCGGAGAGTTGTCTCGGTCATGTCTACATGGTTCCCGAGCCCGTAGGGTCTACACACTTAAGGTTCGATGACGCTAGGGTTATAGGGAAAGTATGTACGCAGTTACCGAATGTTGTTCGGAGTCCCGGATGAGATCCCGGACGTCACGAGGAGTTCCGGAATGGTCCGGAGGTAAAGATTCATATATGGGAAGTCCTGTTTTGGTCACCGGAAAAGTTTCGGGCGATATCGGTAATGTACCGGGACCACCGGGAGGGTCCCGGGGGTCCACCAGGTGGGGCCACCAGCCCCAGAAGGCTGCGTGGGCTAAGTGTGGGAGGGAACCAGCCCCAAGGGGGCTGGTGCGCCCCCCCACCAAGTCCCTAGGCGCATGGAGAGGGGAGGGGGGCAAACCCTAGGTCCAGATGGGCCTTAAGGCCCACCCTAGGGCGCCCCCTCTCTCTCCCCCCTTGGCCGCACCCTAGATGGGTTTTCTAGGGCTGGCCGCACCCCTAGGGGTGGGAAACCCTAAAGGGGGCGCAGCCCTCCCTTCCCCCTATATATATGTGAGGTTTTGGGGCTGCTAGACACACGAGAACGTCTCCCTCTTGGCGCAGCCCTACCCCTCTCCCTCCTCGTCTCTTGCAGTGCTTGGCGAAGCCCTGCTGGAGTCCCGCGCTCCTCCACCACCACCACGCCGTCGTGCTGCTGTTGGATGGAGTTTTCCCCAACCTCTCCCTCTCTCCTTGCTGGATCAAGGCGTGGGAGACGTCACCGGGCTGCACGTGTGAAGAACGCGGAGGCACCGTCCGTTCGGTGCTAGGATCTTCGGCGATCTGAATCGCGGCGAGTACGACTCCATCAACCGCGTTCTTGAACGCTTCCGCTTAGCGATCTACAAGGGTATGTGGATCCAACTCTCCTCTCGTAGATGCATCTCCTAGATTGATCTTGGTGAACGTAGGAAAATTTTTGTTTCCCATGCGACGTTACCCAACACCCCTGACGTGGTTCTCAAGTTCCTCTAGCGTGATTTTCTCCAAAAATATCTCTCGCGAAGGTTTCATTCCGTTCGGACTCCGTTTGATATTCTTTTTCTGCAAAACCCTGAAATAGGCAAAAACAACAATCTGGACTAGGCCTTTGGGTTAGTAGGTTAGTACCAAAAATGATATAAAGTGAATGATAAAGCCCATTAAACATCCAAGACTTCATACATAATAGCATGGAAAAATAAAAAATTATAGATATATTGGAGACGTATCACGGGACCGTTCTTCGCCATTGCTGGGGAGCTCGAGCGGGATAGTGGAAGAGAAGGAGCGAAGAAGCAAGCGGAGAAAGAAATGTGAGGCATAGTGCTGCGTCTCAGCGACGACGCCCTTTATAGCCGCAATTCCGAGTGGCTGACCAGCGGGCCCAGGCGATCCGGGCGCATCCGGCAACCGACGGCCGCTCGATACATGGCGAAAAAAGCGGCGTGAGAATCGAGGAGTCCCTATCCTCCTGCTTCGCTTACTGCGCCAACGTCCCGTCCCGTCCCGCCCGCTTCTCCACACTTAAAAAAATCCCGAGATATCCGGGATACGCAAAGCAAGCAAATCGAACCATAGATACCCCGGCCCGACCGGCTCGAAAACAAACTGACAGATCCAACTCGGCAATCCCTAGAAGACCGGAATGGATAGAGGCGACTGGCAAAAAAGCGGGCCGCGAGCGCACCTCCAGGTGCCTCAGAAAGTTCACTCGGAACGCTCGAGCATGATGAACTCGCTCTGGTAAGCCTCTCACCAGTCGTCCCTCAACCCCTTCGGGGGCTAATGACGAAGACATATACCGAGGGTAGGGTCCTAGGCCTGACCTAGGCGCTCTACCCAGGGACATTGCCCTAGAAACAAAGACATTCGAAGTCCAAAGGAAAATACCGACTGAGATTACCTTGAAGTGCAATCCACTCGACAGCAGGTTCCACTCGTATACTTAAATTCCACTCGACCATATGAAGAAACACCCAGAGTACAAAAGATCTAAAGCCACCCCGGGTTGGCAACGGTTAGGCGTTCACTCTGTAGTCATTAAGATCATTAATAACTGGCATTACCAGTAATGCCCCTTCCTTAACTCTGTGTAACTGAGGGCTGGAGGGGCCTGACGCACTCTATATAAGCCACCCCCTTCTCTGGCACAAGGGTTCGCACCCCCTGTACCACAACATATAAAGTCGACAAAGTCTCCGCGGCACCGAGACGTAGGGCTGTTACCTCCTCCGAGAGGGGTCTGAACTCGCAAAAGCATTGTCACAATCTTGCCGTAGCTAGGACTCTGCCTCTTTCCTACCCCCTACTCTTACTGTCAAATACGTTTCCACGACACCGGACGCCCAAGCGCGTTAAAAAATGTTTTAAAACATCTGAAAACTGTAGCAAATTGACACAACATTGAGACATCTGAAAACTGTTGTGATTTTTGTACCTCGAGCAATGTTTCAAATTTTGAGTTGAAGTTTTGCGACAACATGGACCAATGTTGTGTAAATGTGCTAAAAATCAAATGTTTTCGAACATTTTTAAATGCGCTATGGGCGATACTTTCCCGTGCCACACTTGCTTGCCCGCTCGCTCATACAGTTTTCTTTTGCTTGTATTTCGTGGCGGTGGTTTTCTACTGTCCATGTAAAAAACAATCGTTTCTTATTTTGGAAATTTTGTGAATTTGGAAATATTCATGGATTTCAAAAAGTTCACAAAAATTGAATTGCTCACACGTTCAGAAAATGTTCACAAAGTCTTAAAAAGTTTGTGAATTCGAAAAATATTCACGAATTTGATTTTTTCCATAATTTCAAAATCATTCTTGAATTTGAAAAGAGTACATGAATTCCAAAAATGATTATGAATTTAGAAAAAACAAAAATTCATGAAAGTTTACGAATCAAAAAATGTACACGTATTAAAAAATGTTTGTGAATTTTTTTAAATATTACGAAAATCAATTCATTTTCACAATTTTGAAAATTGTTCAAGATTCTAAAAAGCCCGTGAATTTGAAAAAGATCATGAGCTTTTTAAAAGGCAAAAGAATTAGAAACGAACAATTCAATACTGAATGAAAACCGAGCGGAAAAACAAAGTTAAAAAATTGGTCAGAAGCTTTTAGAAGCTTCACAAAACCTATTGGAAGCATCCAAAAGCTTCACAAAAGTAGAGCGAACAATAGGTTACGAGTGCATTACAGCAAGTTAGATAGGCCGACTCATTAGCAAAAGCAGCGTAGGAGCGGGTGTGCGTCTTCTTCTACGAAAATACTAGGCGTCAGATAGGGTTTCGAACAAAAATATGCTGTAAGCCGGGTTGCAATGGGCCAATCCGGGCTGAAATTCAGAGGGAAACAACTTTATTGTTCTTGTTAATTTATCTATAGTTCGGCATCACTTCAAATGGATCTCAGTAACTGCACATTTACGAATATAGAATACACTCCTAAAAAACCTATAGAGAATGTGAGGTTGCCTGAAGGGATTTCGCTATTGGGTATGAATCGAACTGACCCATTTTCATATCCTCCCTCTCTTGCTCAGATCAATTAATCTCTCGCACACTCGCTTACTCCTCGTTCGGTCTGGTTTTATTCTGTTTATTCTTCTTACCTTTTTTCTTTTCTTTTTTACGTTTTTTTTTGTTTTCTGTTTGTCTTTGTTTTTTCATCTGTTTTTTAAATTTCTACACGGTGCTTACCAAGTCTGTTTCTTATTTCTTCTTTTTCCTATGTTTCTTTTTCTGTTTCCATTGGTTTTTGTTTCTTTTGGTTTTCATTCTACATTTTTTATACGTCAACAACTATTTTCTAAAACACATTTAATATTTTTCAAATATAGGTTTAACATTTTTTAATACATGTGCAACGTTTTTTCTATGCACATTTCTAATATTTTTGAAATGGCTGATTACATTTTTCGAATACATGATTTTACTTTTTTTCATACATGGTCAACATTTTTTGCTATACACATTTTAATATTTTCAAACACTTGATTATTTTTCTTAAATAAAAGATTAATATTTTGTTAATACATGGTCAACATTTTTTCTATACACATTTAATACCATTCAAATGGTTGAGTAACATTTTTCTTAATTGCAAGATTAACATTTCTTAATACATGGTCAACTTTTTTTCTATGCACATTCAACATTTTTCAAATGATTTGATTAAAATTTTCAAATACTTGTTAATATTATGTTTTCAAGTGCTTTATTTATTTTTAAATAGATGATCAGTTTTTTTCATACACATTGTATTTTTCTGTATACATGAGAAACATTTTCTCTATACATATTTAACTTTTTTCAAATGATTCGTCAACATCGTTTTCAAATGTTTTTACGTAAAGTATTTTTAACATATTTATTTGGAATAGTTGGAACTAAAAAAAGTAAAGCAAAAAACGAAACAAAAAACATGAAAATAAAATATAAAATAAACGAAGCTGTGGCCTCCCGTAGCTGGGCTGACCTGATCCGTCTGGCGCTCGCCTTGACGCGAGGAGTTCCCTACATCTTGCTCTAAGCGAATCATAGGCGCCCATAAGAGATGACGTTAGGTTTCCGAACTTCGTCAGTCGTCAGGGACGGTACCTGTTTCTTACGGTGACGACGCCCCTCTCTTCTTTACGTCATCCAGGCGAGAAAACGGAACCGTATATTTCTTGAGGAAAGGAAAGAAGAAAACGGATGTATAGTTCCTTCACCCTGTGATGGATGTCTTGAGGCGGAAGTAGAAATCGAAGAACTCTTTATTAATCCCGAACAAATCCACCAAGAAGAAGGAGAATCACCATAAACCCTCTCGTCCGAAAAACCACCCCCATTCAACCCCCACCGCCGTGCCGGACAAGCAGAAGCAGCCGCCGCAGCCGCAGCCGCACGGCGTGATGGCGCCGGAGCAGGAGCAGGAGGACGGGAGGGAGCTCTACGCGTTGCTGCACCTCTCGCCGGAATCCTCCGACGAGGAAATCCGCAGGGCATACCGCCAGTTCGCGCAAATCTACCACCCCGACAAGTACCAGGACCCCCAGGTTACCCTCCCGCCCCCTCTCTCTCCGTGCTGCCGCTGAGATTCGATTGGTGGGAACCAATTGGCTATTGTCCAGTGGTGGCTTAGGGTTGCTAGACTCAGAGCTTTGGTTGGTGGTGGCATTGCGGTAGCTTGCGGTACGGTGTGGTGGGGCAAATTTTGTGTAGGAATTTGATTGTTTTGATTTTAGGTCGTTAAGCAGTTGGTTTCCACTGGTTTGATCCGGAGCTGTCGTGTGCTTGAATTACGCATTGGTTGGTTCGGACAGACATTGCTGTTGCTGTGCTATAGTTTGTAGTGATTTCTCTTTCTTCACCGAGAGACAGAGATCAAAGGGAAGGGTTGGTCAATGTCTGTGGCTATACGCTAATTCCCGTGGTATGGGTTTATTCCTTCATCATGTATCAATCATATTGCATCTTAGGAGATTATTAGGAAAATTATAAGATCATAAGAAGAGACTGGGTAATGCTGAGTCAACTGCGCACGCCTGGGTGAATAAAACCTACATTTTGTGCTGGTCAGTCCGGAACAGAACAGATCTTCGTTCATTATGTGGTAACCAATATTGGTGGTAACAACCTGTCTTGCGTATTTTGATCGGATATCGGAGAGGCGACAACCTGTCATGGTGTTACCTCATTCCGTAGAAACACAAGCACGAGCATCCTGCTAATTATATTTTGATCAGACCCAAAACTTATCCTGTAAATATCAGTTCGGCAAAAGAAAGGTTCTTTGACGAATGGAAATTAGAGAAGAGACATGCTGTTACATGTTTTTTTGTAATGCTGCTTTATATTAAATTTGTTAAGATTAAAATTCCATTCGATGGTAGTTAGGCTTGCACTTGTGCTATCTGCATTTTGCTGAATAACTCATCTGCGACAGTTTACGTTCCTGAATTCTTCTGATCTGACTAGGATCTTCTTTTGTTGTCTTCTCTACTTGTATAGATGAAGGATGTAGCAACTGAAAACTTCCAACGGATACGTGATGCATATGAGATACTATCGGATGAGAACAAAAGACAGATCTATGATATCTATGGCATGGAAGGTTTAAATTCTGGTCTGGAACTTGGTCCAAAGTTAAATAAACCCGAAGAAATCAAACGACAGTTGGAAGAGCTGCGACGGCGTAAGGAGGAAGAGAAAATTTTCGTTCATGCTCGATCCACTGGATCAATCCTAGCTAATATATCAGTGCCACAATATTTAGATGGTGACGGCATCATGGGAGGGTACAGAGTATTTTCCATTTTACTATGATATACCATCTGTTCTCATATATGCGGTGCGAGGTTCCTATCATCATTTAGAAGTCATTTTCTGTTTAGTTATTGGTCATTGCCATCTTGTAAATTCTTTAAGTTCGGTAACTTGGTAATCATAGGCTTCATCCGTTAATTTTTATTTTGTTGATATAATCATTATGTGCTGTTTCACATTCTTTGACATGTTTGTTGGTGATGGAACATGCTTTAACTGTATATATACCTTTAGCAGACAGAAGTCCTGGCCTTTGTATATCTGAAGAGGGATTATACAGAATAATAGACCTTTACTTGCAGAAAATTTACATTCATTGATTCATTCATCATTGATCATCATTATTACCATTCCGTTTTATTTACTTTACATCCAATTCCGAGTTCTTAGGCATCTTGTTTTTGAGTTAAAAATCTGATAAACACAGTAACCTCTTGACGTAAATATTGTCCATCAATACTTTTTAGATGTCATATTAATTTCTGTATTTCTCATATTCTTCAGCATTAATGATTCAGTTTTTTGATTTCAAAATTGCTAGAATGGGAATGTCTAGTGAAATTGAGCTGCCAGTATCCAAGCAAAACACTGTCACTGTTGGTGGAAATTTGGTCGTCAATGGTACGACTGGAACTGGTGCAGCAAGTGCTGTGCTGCGCCATCAGTTGTCTTCTGTGTCTTCGATAGACTTTATGGCAACAGCTGGACTACGTTCCCTTATTGGAGTACAGACATTTCGGTGAGAATTTGCCTTTTCTGTGTTTTCCTTCCCTATTTCACATCCTAATTCTTTGGCGTTTCCTGCTTCAGTCAGATTTCACCAAATTCAACAGCAACTTCTGGAATTGCTCTCTCATTGAGAGATGGATCTGTTAACCTGTCAAATGGCTGGACTCGCCAATTATCTGAAGACACTGTTGGCAATGTATGTCCCCTTGTATTTAGTGCTCTTTTCATGTGTCCTAAACACTTTATTCGTAATATGTGACTAACATAAGCAAGTAAGTTCACTTCGGACGACAATAACAATATGAGAACCTAGCGATTCAAAAAACATGATTACAACATGTGCATGATCTATGATGTCAACCACAGATGCTGAAGAAACGGTTTGGAGTTTGTATATGATTATATGCAAACCATTATCTCTTTAATTTGAATATATTTTCTAGTTTTAGACTTGCAGTGCAAAATTCCTCTAGCTGATTAGGTTTACGCAAACTTTTAGACCATATACAGCTAATGTGTGACAGTAAATACATGAATATTACACTATCCAAAAGTTGATCCATGTCCAGTACGTGGTGTTGACTGTTCATTTACAGTTAACGCATAACCTAGAACCTGTGGCTTATGCAACCTTGTTTCCAGTCCTTGCCCAGAAATCAGGTGTCAATTGTACCTTGGTGGATAAATTACAATATTGACAGAGTACGTTTATAGAAATTTCAAGTTCCAGGCAAATCCAAATTTTGCCATTATTTTGTCCTCTGGTTTACTCTCCAGTGAGGCATCTTGGCATAGTTATTCGTTTTATCTTTTTATAGTAGTATATGATTGTGGTTATCTTCTATATCTAGATAGCTAACTCCCACTAATGTATTTCTCTCCACACGCAAGCATGCCACCTGCCCACCTCATCACATGCAACATGCATGGAAAAAGGCCCACCTCAACATGCAACCATGCATAGGAAAAATGCCACCTCAATATGCATGATAATTTCCATTCTATTATGCTATTTATATTTATTAAATACTGTACAACTATACAATAATCAAACCCAACAAATCATTTGTATTTCAGCTTTTATTGAAATATATTGCATAACATCTCGCGGCAACGTGCGGGGTATAATATAGTATAGTTTGTTACTGATACCATGGGTTGACTGTTCATGTTGTTTCAGTTTTATTTCTGTTGTTTGGATAAGCTGATGCTGATTTTTTGCCTGTATGTTCATTTTTTTTCCCATCCTCCAGATACAACTTGTCCTTGGTACTGAATCAAATATATCTGTCGGATGGCAAAAGAAGGATGAAAAAAGGTCTGCGGCAGGAGAAATAAAGGTAGCTCTCATTTACAAAACCAACTTAGCTGTAAATCTTATTTAGAAAACCGACTTTGTTATCTATAAGCGAATAATTGACAGATTTTTTTCAAGACGGATCTTTTTGGAAACATATACTCCCTCCGTTCCTCTATGTAGTGCGCATAAATTTTTGTCGATATTCCGATATGTAGTGCGTATTAGCTACTTTGGGCGCTTCTGGACGAAACTAGCCCCGCAGTAGCACACCCGCGCCTTTATCCCCTTCCTCCAGCACCAACACCCCGGCGGCGGAAATTTGAGGAGATGGAGGCCAGCGTCTCCGGTGTCGTTGCTCCCGCATCCAGCGCCTCCGCGTTCATGGCCGGCCTCCGACGTCGTCGCATCTGCTGCTGGTGTCTCCGTCTCAGCATCTGGTCGTCACGGTCGCATTCACCACCTCTGCGTCCACGGCCAGCCTCCGGCGTTGTCGCATCTGCTGCTGGTGTCTCCGTCTCCGCATCTGGCGTCGTCGCGTTCGCATCCGTTGCCTTCGCGTCCATGGCCGGCCTCCAGCGTTGTCGTCGCATCTGCTGCTGGTGTCTCCGCCTCCGCATCTGGCGTCGTCGTTTTCGCATCCGGTGTACGGGAACAAGATCAGTGCCGATTTCCTCTTCACAGATACTCTAGCCGGTGTCTCCGCATCCACGGCTGGCATCTCTGGCGTGACCGCGTCCACAACTGGCGTCACTGGCCGGCGCCTCCGGCGCCACTGAGCCCCTGCCCTGCATCCCGGAGAAGGAGCTCCAACACGAGCGCGCGGACGCCGGGGAGCAGGGTGACCTGCCGCGGGAGCTCAGCGCGCGCGTGGAGCTCGTCCACCAGCCGCCAAAGCACCCAGCAGCCGCGCCTCGAGTTTTGCCAGCAGCGCGTGTACGACCGGCGTATCCTTGTCCGCCATGGCGGCGTCTCCTCCTCCAGCACGTCCATGGCTGGCGCCGTCGCGTCCTTGGCCCGCATACCCGCTTCCCTTGCCGGCTTTGCTTGCTGGTCGTGGGCGCTCGCGAGGGGCAGACGGAGGTGGCCATACTAGTACTCCTTGCATTGTCGAGGCCATAGTACTAGTAGTACTAGTACTCGCATGGGAGGCTGTGGGCTTTCTCGTCCAAAATGCAGTGCCAGCACATGCATTGGTATGTGGGAAAAAATTTATGCGCACTAGATTTCGGAACGGAGGGAGTAGTTGACATTCCAAGTTTCCGCAACATTTATTTCTAGTTCTGAATAGTGTCATATTATTCTGTTCCGAATAATCTACTGCGTTCCTTTTCTTTTGCACAGCTCCCCATTATATATTACTCCCTCCGTCCCAAAATAAGTGTCTCAACTTTGTACTAACTTTAGTACAAAATTGTACTAAGGTTAAGACACTTATTGTGGGACGGAGGGAGTATTTGAGTCAACATATCCCCATTATATATTAATGATGCACCTGCCTTTGTGGTAAAATTGTGGACCGCTGAACATGCAATATTGTCTGTTTGATTCAGCTTTAATATGTCTGACCTGTGGTTGAAGGACAATATGATTTGCATATGTAGATTTAATTTGAATTGGTCTGACTGTACTGATATAATGAACTAATTGTGTATTTTTCTTTTCACCATTTCAACACTTGCATTGGGCAACATTGGATACTTGCCTTTGAAGGCTGTTTCCTGTATTAACTATATACTTCCTTTTCTCCCCAGTTTGGCACTAATTCATTTGGGGCGTCTGCTCATTACACCCATCGTTTCTCCTCAAAGTCCCATGGTCGTATTGCTGGTAGAGTTGGAAGGTATATACCGCTGTGATCTTACTTCTATCTGGCCATGTAAACCTCACCGCTTTGCACTTTTTTGATAAACCGGTATACGAGTTTGTAACTTCTTTCTCTTCTCTCTTGAACTGCTTATTTGCAGCACGGCCCTTGATTTTGAAATTGGAGGAGGAAGACGGATATCAGAGTTCAGTACAGTAAGGATGCTGTATAATATAGGAATCCAGGTGAATATGCTTGCTTCTAAGGTCTCCTGTGTTGGATGTGTTCTCAGTTTGCTTCTTTATTTCTCCTTTTGCCTCTGCACTATTTGCCAAAACTTTATTTATTTATCTCCTTGAGTGAAATAATAATAGAAAATACTCCCTCCGTCCCATAATATAAGAGCGTTTTTTACACTAGTGTAGTAGTGTAAAAAATGCTCTTTATTATGGGATGGAGGGAGCACAAAATAGTATTAACTACTGATTCAAGCAGTAATTGGTAATGAAGCAAACAACTCTTGCATGTTCATTGTTTGCCCAATACAAAAACCAGAATATGGATTGTTACTAGGAAATTGCAGTTGATACTACTCCCTCCGTATCAAAATGTAAGACATTTTTTGCTCTAAATCTAGACCAAAAAAATGTCTTATATTTTGATACAGAGGGAGTATTTGATAACATGCAGCAACCATGCATTCATGATCATGTAATCTTGGCTATTTTTCATCTCATGGAAGAGTTTCACTAGTTTGTGCACGATTCGTGTTGCATGTTATTACACAGCCAGTTATCGTAATATTCATTATTTGCTCTGAGATGCAGGGTGTCACTTGGAGATTTGAGTTGAATCGTGCTGGGCAAAAGTTAGTTATCCCAGTAAGTTGAGCTATTACACCTCTGAATCCTGCCTGTTTTTTATCTGATAGTATAGATGTACATGTAGCATAAATTTTACGGAACTACTCCCTCCGTTCCTAAACATGAGCCTTTTTAGATATTCCAACACGGACTATATACAAAGCAAAATGAGCGAATCTACACTCTAAAATACGTCTATATACATATGCATGTAATTTGTACTGAAATCTCTAAAAAGGCTTGTATTTAGGAATGGAGGGAGTATAAGGCAGTCTCATTTACTTGCAGTTATGGATCCCTGTAACACAGTGGGGTAGATCGTAAACTTGTTGGATTTCACTGAATTCTTCAGTAACTGTGCAGGTCTTGCTATCAACTGACTTCAATGCGTTATTCATCACCGGCGCATTTGCTATTCCTTCAACTCTATATTTTCTACTTCAGGTTCTAATACTCCTGACCTACTTGCATTCTTACCCTGGCAGAAATGTGTGAACTGATAGTTACATGCAGACAAGGCAGCTCACTTTTGTTACCTTTGCTGCATCTGTAATGTGGTTACTAAAGCCAAGCTGTGGTGTCTTATTGTTTGACAGACATATGTTGTGAAGCCTTATTATCTAAGGCGAGAAAAGCAGAAGACACTTGAAAAAATGGATAGCTTGTCTACACAGGTAGAATCAGCGTTTGTGTTCTTGCTTATGTACCAGCTTATGTACTATATCACATAAAAGGCAAATTGGTTAACTTTTGTGTTTGAATCATCACATATTTGTGTTTAAGGAAATAGTCATCTATATTTGGTTGTTACATGTTAGTTCAGTTTGTGAAGGCTCTATAATGGCACAAATAACTTGGGTTAGCCCATTTGGCAAGATACATTAGTTATGAGTTTGTGACTAGCCATTTACTCCTCCTTAACATAATTTTTTAGTATGTATTTAGATAATAAATCGTATTGTTGTTTCTCAGTTTCTGCTACTTGCGGCATTTAGCTTATACCCCTCAACTGCATTGGTGCCTTGATGGCAGTGTTTTTCTTGTCAAAATTTCATTTTTTTATGATATTAACTCATCTAGTGATTCAAGGCGTATTTTCCTGTGTACTGTATGTACTTACTGAAGACATCTTTCTCTGTATAGCTAACAGAAGCTAGACAAGCAGCTAAGAAGTCACAAAGATTGCTGGAACCCGTCTCTAATCGCAAGAAGAATAAACAGCAGGAGAGTGATGGTTTGGTAATCACAAAAGCTCTGTATGGCAATCATAAAAAGGTCAAGGAGAGTAGTCAATTGAGTGAGATAGATGATAATGTGGCTTCACAAGTATTAGATGTGACGATCCCACTCAACTTCCTCGTGACCGAGGCAGGTCAGCTCAAGGTATGACTTGCTCTTCTGGTTTGTGTTTCTGTTAGAAGGCCAATAATAGCAGTATGGTACTTGTGGATTGCAACTTGCAAATGGAGGCTGTCATAAAATTATCTTCTTAAAAAATCCATGCATTCGAAATTTATCTTTTGTAAAGTAAATCTCTGTTCTTTTTTTACTACCTTTGGTTTCTCGTTTCAGCAAGACTTGTTAGGCTAGCAATTCCTCTTTGGACTGTAGATGCTCCACGAAGAGGGTTTGATTAAGTTCTCCTGGGTCTGTTAGAGCACTACTGTACTAGGTCGCTTATTGCATAAACATGCTCTGATACTGAAGGTATAGAACAACCGAGGAATAGCTTGCCTGTATCCATTTTAACTAATCATCTCTCAAATACCCACGTTCAATGCGGTTGTCAGAACAAGTCAGCTTCAGTCCCCATTACTATTAATGAATGAGATCATGAATATATCTGCTGCATGACCTATTAGTAGCTAGCATCTTGAAGTCATTCTCTTATTTCAAGGCCCCTGCCCGTTTCATGGTTCAGTTTAGCCAGCAATTAGGCCAATAAAATGTGGGTTTATGTGTCACAACTCACAATGTGAATCCGACGGCATCAGTTTTGTATCGCATAGCCCACGCTTTATTGGTCTAATTGTTGGTCAAACTTAAATCTTTCATTGCACGGGCGCCTTACATAAAAAATATGGCTAAAGATCTAGTGCATGTTACTTTTGCTCCGGTGTAAGGTTACATTTCATTATATTGCACATCTCCAGTTTGGCTGTGATGCATTGCACTCTTCCTTGAGATTTAAGTAGGTTAAACCATTTGGCACATGTATCTGGTTATCCGACTGAATGTCCTCTTTCTGTCGCCTTCAGCTTCACGAGGGGATAAAGAAGTCTGGGATAATGGGCTTCTATGATCCTTGCCCTGGAGATCCGAAGCTACTGCTCGTCGAATACATATTTAATGGTCGGCAATACAAGGTAAGAGGATTATTACCATCCATATTACGTACAACTGTTTGCATGTCTGTATTGTGCCTTTGTCAATAAATACAAAAAATTGTTGAACTTTTCCTTTGATTGCAGGTAATGGCAGATGATTACAGTGCACTGTCGATACCACAAGACATTCATGAGATTTGACCCGAGACAATTGGTCCAAATCAGCGTTTGAACACTTTTGAGTCGCACTGTAACCATCATAGTTTTCGTGTGCTGATACGCTCTTTCTGGTTTTGGGTATCATTTCTCTACGTGAGCCCCTTTTTGTTGTATACATGAGTGGGCTTGTACCACCTAGATGAGTAATAGAGGGCAAGCGCCAACAATAAGATGAGTCAATAATAGGGTTTACAGCATTTAGCTCGGTTGGCGGAAGCATATCTCTCCGTTGATGTTTGGTTGTTGATTTGCGAAGGTTCAGTTGTTGTTTCCATGCTGCACATGCATCTGTCTTGCTTGTGTGCGACAGTGTGATGCTTTGTTCTGCCTTGTTCTTCACCTGCTGTGTTTGGTCTAGCATTATATATAGTCTAAGCAATCAATCATCTTTTTTCTTTTGGGCCATATGTCGTCTCCTTGTTTCACAAGTGCTGGCCTGCATGTATCTGTTCAAACGCGATGGCTTCAAAAATCGCTGGCATTTGCAGGCACGCAAATCCATCATCTGATACATCAGCATAAACTAAGAAGCATAGACACCAAACGCTAAGCCCAATCACTGACTCCCTGCACCGAAGCAAATAACATGGTTGGTTCAGGCGAGGGGAGGATTAGAGCATCTGTTTTGCTGGAGCTGCGCCCCTGTCTTTGCTATGTTCCCTGGACCGGCGAAGGCATCGTCCTGTGTCCTATACTACATGTCAGGTTGACGGCGGATTCTCCGCTTGCTCAGTAGTAGATCGCACTTGCGTTAACCTGCTGTCGTCCAAAGACCGACCTGACCGGGCGCGTGGTTTTATTTAGGGAGATTCTCGATTCGCTTTAGATTTGGAAGAGATGAAGACTTGGGATCTAAGTTAACTTAGTCATGCAGGCTACAAAAAGGCAGGGTAACTAAACCACCACGTAGAGCATGGCTATGATGTTGTCATATCATCCAGAGTCATCAATTTTAGCTATGAGGTTCAGGGGGCTATAACAGTAGTGTTTTTTCCCACATTCTCTTTATCTTTTTTATTCACACATTTAGTGTATCTATTTAGGAGCATGCCTAGAGTAGATTATTGAAGGAGAGACCACTTCCCTTATCTTTGCATGTCTCTCCTTTCTTCGGGTAAAATTACCATGTACTAAAAAGACTATAAACCTAACTAAATTGTGGTACTTGGTCTTAGCAATACAGAAGCATTCGCGGGGTGAAACAGCTTTGTTCGAGTAAAGGTGTCTCGCAGGGGCCATAACACGTGTGCTCTTTCCGCGTTTGACATGACGCTGGATGCGGATCGAGATCCTTGCTCCTTGTGCGGACCCTTTCCCTTGATTCGAGACCGTGCATGCTTTGTCGGTCGGCAATCCATGCTCAAGTGATGGGTCCAACTTTATTCCGTGCGCTGGGGTTAAAGCGGGCGGTCGAGAGAGAAAAAAATAAATCCAGCGAGCCGGGTTTGGCCCGATGACTCTAGAAATCCAAGCACAGCCACGAGCAACAGGAAGGAGAGCTCACACTCGCTCGTGTACGTAGTACGTGCTCTCTAGCTACTAGACACTGTAGGTAGGTAGTAGGGCAGGCGCCCCGCGCCCCGGCACCAAACGCGTATTCTGACTGGGAATAATAGTGCTGCACTCGTGTAGCCTAGCTACCAGGAGTAGTTCTAGCTATCCGGCTGGCATCCAGCTGGGCGTGGGCGTGAGACAGCAGGCCGTCCGTCCTCTCCTCTCCTCTGCTCGCTCCACCAAACAAGGAGAAGGAGAGGAGATGCGCTTTCGGCAACGGTCAATGTTAGACCAGCTGCTGACTGCCGGCCCAACTGGAAACAGCGGCACCGCACGGCTCCCAAATGTACTCCTACGTGCAGGTGCGCGCTCAAACGCATGGATTTCAAAATCAGAGGGATGCAATGCAAGGAATAGTAGCAAAATGCACGAAAGGTAGTACTAGTAGTATAGCAACAATACTCTTATACTCACCTGAATGAGCAAAACGCGGGAAAAGAAGATCATATGCTACGTTAATGAAGAAAGCGAGTGGGGAAAAAAGAAGGAAGCCTGTAGTATGAAACTGGAGCCGAGAATACCGTAACGAATGGAACAAAGGTCGTGCTCGTAGCATCAAATAGCATCGCTTCATACTGCCTAGCTAGTAGTACAGTACAGAGCCAACTACTCGAAGTTAAGGCCAAAGACACGTCGTCCTTCCACAGCACAGCACCACCCGTCCCTCCCCGGAGACAATCTCCCCCGATCCCAACCTCCTCCCCGTCCTCTCTCCAATCTCATGTGCGCCAACCGGGGCCTGCGACCATGGTCAGCATAGCATCCAGCTCACTCCCAGCCTCCAGCTCGGCTCACGGCCTATATATTCACTCACCCGCACCCACTCTCCACTAACCCTCTTCTGCTCTGCTCTGCTCTGCTCCTCACATCTCCAGCTCACACAACCCCGGAGAGCCCACACAGAGAGTCAGTGAGAGCTGCAATGGCGAGGTGCGCCTTCTTGTCCCAGCCGAGGCTGGTGCTGCTTCTGGTGCTGCTCGGTGATGTGGTTGCGATGGCGATGGCCAGGCCGCTTCCGGGCGCTACCGCGGACGCGCCCACGCCGTTGCCGGCGGAGGGGCCGGACGGCGCGGCGCGGCCTGCCGGCGGGAGGCACGACCGGTCCATCGCCGGCGCCGAGGTGATCCTCGCCGGGTTTGCCGCCGCCGTCATGGCCGTCATCTTCCTCTACATCCGGGTCACCAGGAAGAGCAACGACAGGGCAGCAGCCGGAATGGCGGGGAAGGCTTAGAAGAGGAGTTCAGACACGGTACCGTCTCTTTGTGTTTTGGGTTCTGAGGGGTTCAGAGAGACTTGTAAAGAAGCTGGGATGAGATGAGATGATCGGTAGAGTTTAGTTTAGAGTGAACGCTCCGTGTGTGTGCGCGTGTCACCGTGGTAATTAAACTGGAAATCTGTAGTTCGTCATGTACATGTATGCGTGGAGGGCTTGGGATTTGAGAATGAGATTTAGGAAAAACACTAAAACAGCGAAACATCGGCTGAGCTAGCACGCTTCTTAAAATCTTAAATCGTGTATCCGTGCTTTTTTTTTTATCTTGTGTCAGAATCTTAAGCCTGCAAGAACAGCCAATGCTCGTCTTACAGTAATTCTTCCAATGTTTGTTTGCCGTTAATCTTTGAATCTAAGAGCTCTTCGCCATGACTTTATGTTTGTTTAGAGCAACAATAGTACATCACATCACCGTATTTGCTCGATCACCGTAGTAACCGTCAGATTTTAGTCCAAAATAACACCCTAGCAGAGTCGTCATTCCACCCTCGATCACCGTGGAGCACCTTCAAATCGAGCACGCGAGCCTCCGTATTTGGAGGTTGGGTGAGCCATGTGGTGTACCTTCCCGTCGTTCGTCTTCTGGTAACCCTTCCGTATGACCGAACAGCCGTTCCGCCGAATTGCCGATGATATGCATGCCAGTAAACCTTTCTTTTAACAACAGAGAAATGCCGCCGGCCTTTTGGGTTTCAGAAGGTGACCGCATCACTTAAGACGCTTGCATATGGCTCTCCTGCAGATTTATGGGATGACACCCTTCGAATGGCCGAGATACAATCATCAAGTGCACCAAAGTGTTCACGGAAACTGTTGTGCGTGTTTATGGACCGTAGTATCTGTGAGAGCACCCAATGCCGAGGACACAGCTATGCTTCTAGCGATGCATGAAGTAAAAAGTTGTCCGGAGATGTTAGGAAGTGTTCGTGAAAGTGGAAGAATTGCCTTGCATCTTGGAACGACCAATTCACCAGGCATTCCAAGGATCAAACCACAATTTTGGAAGTTGTTGCCTCCAAAGATTAGTGGATCGGACATTGTTATTTTAAGTTGATTGGATCTCACAATGACAACAATGTTTCAAAGAGATCTTATCTGTTTGCAAGGCAAGCTGATGGTACTTCTCCACCTTGCAACTTCACGGTGAATGGCCATTTGTATGACCAAGGCTAATTTCGAGCAGATGACATATATTCATCATGGTCAACATTTATGAAGACAACTTTCAAGCCTGAGAGCAGAAACATAAGCATTTTGTGAAGGCACAAGAAGCTCACATGGAAGGCATTAAAAGGGCACTTGGAGTGCCGCAAGAAAGGTTTGCAATTGTCAGGGGCCTACTTGTCTCTGGAATAAGGATGTATTGGAAAATATCATGAATTGTTGTGCGATCCTACACAATATGACCATAAATGATGAGAGGGATATGTCGGGCTTTCGGAGTCTAAGATCCTGACACTGGGTTGTGTACAACAACCCTTTGAGAGTTTGGCAGAGACTGGACACACTATGTTTCCTAGGTCATCGACCGTCTGAGAGAGGGAGACAAAAAATAGAGCACACCGGAGCTACCCAGGTTCAGGCCACCATCGAGGTGTAATAACCCTACTCCTGCTTTAGGATGTTATTGCAGTATGTTCTCGATGAACTGGCTACAATGTGTGTGATCAGTTGTGAATGATTCCCCTTGCCAGGCCGTAGTCCTCCCTTATTTATACTGCTTTGGTTCTCCCCTCTTTTGCCCTAAAGGTTTGCCATCGGTTCAACATAAAAAAGGTAAGTCATGGGTCGTCCGTACTGATACATCTCTAACGTATCTATTATTATTATTATTATTTCATGCTATTATATTATCAATCTTGGATGTTTTATATGCATGTTTATGCTATTTTATATCATTTTTTGGGACTAACCTATTAACCTAGTGCCTAGTGCCAGTTGCAGTTTTTTTTCCTTATTTTTGTCTTTTACAGAAATCAAAACCAAATGGAGTCCAAATGCAACAATTTTTTTGACAATTTTTTTGGACCACAAGACATCGTGGAAGCTTCGGGAGGAGGCCAGAAGAGCCACAATATGGCCACAGGCTCAGGGGCGCGCCCCCAAGCTTGTGGGGCCCTCGTGGATCTTCCAACCCTAATTTTTTCTCTATAAATACCCAAATATTCCCCAAAGACCTGAGAGCAATCCAAAATACTTTTTCCGCCACCTCAAGTTTATGTCTTCGTGAGATCCCATCTCGGGACCTTTTCCGGTACTCCGCCGGAGGGGGATTCGATGAGTGGCAGAGCTTAGTGTAGACCAGCAGGGGCCATGCCCCCCCCCCTTAATTTGTGCATTCATTGAAGAAAATGCTATACTTTAGGAGTAACTGGTGTTTCAACTAGAGATTAGGCCCTCCTTTCCTACTAATTTCCCCCCTTCAAGTCTTGGACCCCTCTTACATTTTTCTCAAGCTCCGCCACTGGATTCGTTCACGGAGGGCTTCTACATCAACCTTGCCGCCCTCCCGATGATGTGTGAGTAGTTTACCACAGACCTACGAGTCCATAGCTAGTAGCTAGATGGCTTCTTCTCTCTGTTTGGTCTGCAATACAATGCTATCCTCGATGTTCTTGGAAATCAATTCAATGTAATCTTCTTTTGCGGTGTGTTTGTTGAGATCCGATGAATTGTGGGTTTATGATCAGATTATCTATGCATATTATTTGAGTCTCTCTAAACTATTTTATGCATGATTGATATAGCTTTGTATTTCTCTCCGATCTATTGATTTGGTTTGGCAAACTAGATTGATTTTCCTTACAATGGGAGATGTGCTTTGTAGTGGGTTCAATCTTGCGGTGCTCAATCCCAGTGACAGAAAGGGACATGACACATATTTGTATTATTGCCATTAAGGATAAAAAGATGGGGTTTATTCATATTGATTGGATTTATCCCTCTACGTCATGTCATCTTGCTTAAGGCGTTACTCTATTCTTTTTAACTTAGGCCCCATTCGGGAGCTGTCCACGAGCCAACTTCGTGAAACTGCTGCGTGAAGATAGCCCGAACGCTCCTGCTCCGAGAATCCAGCTTCGCGGAGACCTAAATTCAGCAGTGCAAATTTCTAGGAGAAGAGGAGCAGCGGCAAGCCAGCTTCACAAAAAACCAGAAGTGGGAGTTCATGGAAATTACATTAAGAATGCCACCCCGAAGTGATGTTGCCTACCGTTTCGATCAGAAAGAACCTGCTCGAGCGAACCGGGCCAATAAAACCTGGGCCAAGCAGTGGCCGAACAGGCCCTAGCCTCGTTTCCTGGGTTAGCAGCCCATGCGTGACAGCAAGAGCGGCTGTAGCCAGCCGAACGTATCGTACTCCTTCGAGAAGCTAGCTATCTGAATGCGGAGGAGGAGCCAGCGGTTTCACGAAGCGAGAGAGCTTCCGAACGGGGCCTTAATACACTAGATGCATGGTGGATAGCGGTCGATGTATGGAGTGATAGTAGTAGATGCACGCAGGAGTCAGTCTACTTGTCTCGGACGTGATGCTTATGTACATGATCATTGCCTTGGATATCATCATAACTATGCACTTTTCTATTAATTGCTCAATAGTAATTTGTTTACCCACCGTTTGCTTTCTTTCAAGAGAGAAGCCTCTAGTGAAAACTATGCCCCCCGGTCTATCTTTATCATATTGCTTTCGAACTATAAAATCAAAAACAAAAAAATACCTTGCTGTAATTTCTTTACTTTTATTTTATTTTGCACTTTTACTTATCTTTTATACCTATTAGTATGAGATCTCATCTTTGCAAGTAACAGTGAAGGGATTGACAACCCCTTTATCGCGTTGGGTGCAAGTATTTGTTTGTCTGTGCATGTACAACTATTGGAGACTTGTGTGTTCCTCCTACTGGACTGATACCTGGGTTTTTAACTAAGGGAAATACTTATCTCTACTTTGCTGCATTACTCTTTCCTCTTCAAGGAAAAAACAACGCAAGCTCAAGAAGTAGCAGGAAAAATTTCTGATGCCGTTGCCGGGGAGGATCTACATCAAGCCTACCAAGTACCTATTGTAAACTCTCATCTCTTGCATTTACTTTATCTGCCATTCGCCTCTTATTTTCCTCTCCTCCACTTCTAAAATGTTTTCAAAAAAATACAAAAATATTTGCCTTTTTCTTTCCGTTCGTCTTTTTTGTATTTTTTGTTGGTTAGTTTTGAAACCATCGTGATGAGTGATTTTGGTATGGTAGAGATGAATGATGGTAGAACTCCTAAAATTGGAAGTTCCACTAATCTTGATGCTAAAACTTTTGTTTGGGACAAGGGAATGTTATAGGAAAAAAATGTCATCCAAGAATTCTTCAATTGCATTGGAACTTTGACTTTTGATGATACTCTTATACTTAGAAAACCAAAACCTATTATGATGCTATTTCTGCACTTGTTTTTAAACTTGAGAGAAGATTTATTCGCACCCATCCAACTTTGCAAAGATTATTTTATGAGTTGCCTATTGTAAAAAACTCTAGAGCAAAAAATATAGCTACCCTTATCCTCATGAATGGATTTGATCAGATGATACAGGAAGCTTGAGAGATCTTTGATTTTTATGGTATGAACCATGAAAAACCGGTGATAGATGAGATCCTTTATAATACTGATTATTTGTTAAGACATTTGCTTCGTAATGGTTGCATTTTTTTATGAGAACATTAAAAAGGAGGTTCCGCCTTTGAGTATGATCTAGCAAGTTTTCAATGATGTTAATAAAAAACATTCTTGGATTGTAGCCGGTAATCAAGGGGGATTTGCAGACGAGCAACTGGCTAATGCTAAAATTTCTATGGGTGATGTGTTTCATGTTATATTTGAAAAGCCTCCTGATGAAAACACATCTAAGAAAAATAAAAAGAAAGATGACAATATCTAGATCTATGCATTATGCCTAGCTAGGGACGTAAAATGATAGCGCTTGTTGGAGGCAACCCAAATGATTTTTTTTTCTTGTTTTTTCTTCTATTTTTAAATAAATCTACCATTATGCTTCAGTATGATTGTGTTATTGTGTTTAATTTAGTGCTTGTGACAAGTAAGACCTTTGGGATGATTTGGAAGATTGTTGAGTTGATTCTGTGAGAGAACACAAACTTTTGCGTCTAGTAGAAGAATTCTTTGTGATGCTGGAGCGTGATCAATTTCTGATTTTTTTACAAGTAATTGATATAAAAATTACCCATGTTGTCCTAATGTTTCAGAATTTTCAGAGTTATAGAAGTATGACTATAATTGCGTCCTTCATTGTGTCTGATGCTTGTTTTGATGAATCTATGGACTATATCGGGGGGTATAAGACATGGTGAAGTCAGAATACAATAGTTATAATACACAAATAAAATTGGAATTAGTTTACAACAATACCTAAAAGTTAGGATTGGTTTTATTATACTGATGGATCTCATGAGTTTTCTGTTGAGTTTTGTGTTGTGAAGTTTTCAAGTTTTGAGTGAAGTGTCGATGGGCTAAGGAATAAGAAGTGGCAAGAGCCTAAGATTGGGGATGTCCAAGGTACTATTGAAGGACAACCAAGCATCTAAGCTTGGGGATGCCGCGGATGGCATCCCCTCTTTCATCTACAATCCATCGGTAAATTACTTGAGGCTATATTTTTATTCACCACATGAGATGTGTTTTGCTTGGAGTGTCGTCTATTATAGAGTCTTTGCTTTATTTTCTTTTTAGTTTTCCACAATATTCCTCGCTAGACACACCTTTTGAGAGGGACGCACATTAACCATCAATTTGTTAGAATACTCTTTGAGCTTCACTTATATCTTTTGAGCTAGGCAATTGCTCTAGTGCTTCACTTATATCTTTTAGAGCTCGACGGTGGTTATATTTTAAAGGAATGGATGAACTCTCATGCTTCATTTATATTATTTTGATTCTTATAAATAGTATGGCAATTTCCTTGGGTTATAAATTTATTCCTAATACGATGGATATTCAAGAGGGATATCATAAAAACTTTCATGAAGATCATTGAATATATGAGAAGTTTCATTCCTTGCAATAGTTTTGAGATATAAAGATGGTGATATTAGAGTCATGCTAGTAGTAAATTGTGGATTAGTAAGAATACTTGTGTTAAGGTTTGTGATTCCCGTAGCATGCACATATGGTCTTCCTATTATGTGATGAAGTTGGAGCACAATTTATCCTTGATTGTCTTCCTTTGCGTGGAAGTTGGGGCCCGCGATGGTTAACTCCTACCAATCTCCCCCCTAGGAGCATGCATAGTAGTACTTTGCTTCAAGCGATAATAAACTTTTGCAATAAGAAATTAAGAATATGAGTTCTTTATGACTAATGTTGAATTCATGGATTATACGCACTCTCACCCTTACACTTTTGCTAGCCACTCTAGTACCGCACAACTTTCCCCGATGCATTAAACCATCCTTATACCTTTCCTCAAAAAATCCACCATACCTACCTATTATGGCATTTCCATAGCCATTTCGAGATATATTGCATGCAACTTCCACCATTTCGTTTAAGTTGTTCCATTGAGTTGTAATTCTTGAGTTATAAGTAAATTAAAATGTGATGATCATCATTATTAGAGCATTATCCCATGTGAGGTATACAATAAAATAAAATAAAGGCCAAATGAGCCCAAGAAAAGAAAAGAGGCCAAAGAGCCCAACAACAAAAAAGAGAAAAATAAGAGAAGGGCAATGTTACTATCCTTTTCCACACTTGTGCTTCAAAGTAGCACCATGTTCTTCATGATAGGGAGTCTCCTATTTTGTCACTTTAATATATTACTAGTGGGAATTTTCATTATAGAACTTGGCTTGTATATTCCAATGATGGGCTTCCTCAAATGCCCGAGGTCTTCATGAGCAAGCAAGTTGGTGAAGGAAATATGCCCTAGAGGCAATAATAAAGTTGTTATTTATATTTCCTTATATATCATGATAAATGTCTTTTATTCATGCTAGAATTGTATTAACCGGAAACTTGATACATGTGTGAATACATAGACAAAACAGAGTGTCCCTAGTATGCCTCTACTAGACTAGCTTGTTAATCAAAGATGGTTGAGTTTCCTGACCATAGACATGTCTTGTCATTTGATGAATGGGGTCACAACATTAGGAGAATGATGTGATGGACAAGACCCATCCATTAGCTTAGCATAATGATCGTTTAGTTTTATTGCTATTGCTTTCTTCATGACTTATACATGTTCCTCTGACTATGAGATTATGCAACTCCTGAATACCGGAGGAACACCTTGTGTGCTATCAAACGTCACAATGTAACTAGGTGATTATAAAGATGCTCTACAGGTGTCTCCGAAGGTGTTTGTGGTGTTGGCATAGATCAAGACTAGGATTTGTCACTCCGAGTGTCGGAGAGGTATCTCTGGGCCCTCTCGGTAATACACATCATAATAAGCCTTGCAAGCAAATGACTAATGACTTAGTCATGAGATGATGTATTAAGGAACGAGTAAAGAGACTTGCCAGTAACGAGATTGAACTAGGTATCATGATACCGACGATCGAATCTCGGGCAAGTAACATACAAATGACAAAGGGAACAACGTATGTTGTTATGCGGTTTGACCAAAAAAGATCTTCGTAGAATATGTAGGAGCCAATATGAGCTTCTAGGTTCCACTATTGGTTATTGACCGGAGATGTATCTTGGTCATGTCTACATAGTTCTCGAACCCATAGGGTCCACACGCTTAACGTTCGATGACGATTTGTATTATGAGTTATGTGTTTTTGATGACCGAAGTTTGTTCGGAGTCCCGGATGAGATCATGGACATGATGAGGAGTCTCGAAATGGTTGAGACATAAAAATTTATATATTGGAAGGTTACATTTGGACACCGGATTGGTTTTGGGAAGTATCGGATAAGTTTCGGAGTACCGGGAGGTTACTGGAACCCCCGGGGAGATAATGGGCCTTATTGGGCCATAACTAAGAAGAGGAGGCAGACCGAGGGGAGGTGGTGCGCCCCCCATGGATTCCGAATTGGACTAGGGGAAGGGGGCGGTGCCCCCCTTGCCCTTTCCTACTCCCTCTCTCTGTCCCTCTTTCCTACTCCGAGAAGGAAAGGGAATCCTACTAGGACTCCCCACACTTGGCGTGCCCTAGGGGGCCGGCCTCTCTTTCTCCCTCTTTTATATACGTGGGCAGGGGGAACCCCAAAGACACAAGTTGATCTCTTAGCCATGTGGGGTGCCCCCCTCCACAATTCAAAACCTCGGTCATATTGTTGTAGTGCTTAGTTGAAGCCCTGCGTGGATCACATCATCAACACCGTCAACACGCCGTCGTGATGCCGGAACTCTCCTCGCTTCCGCTTTCGGTCTACGAGGGTCTGTGGACAGACTCTCCCCGCTCGTTGCTACGCTTCTCCTAGATAGATCTTGCGTGATCGTAGGATTTTTTTTGAAATACTACATTCCCCAACAGTGGCATCATGAGCCAAGTCTATGCGTAGATGATATGCACGAGTAGAACACAAAGACTTGTGGGCGATAATAGTCATACTGCTTACCACCAACGTCTTACTTTGATTCAGCGGTATTGTTGGATGAAGCGGCCTGGACCAACATTACATGACCACGTTCATGAGACCGGTTCTACCGTCGTGCTTTGCACACAGGTGGCTGGCGGGTGTCAGTTTCTCCAACTTTGGTCGAATCGAGTGTGACTACGGCCGGTCCTTGTTGAAGGTTAAAACAGCACACTTGACGAAAAATCGTTGTGGTTTTGATGCGTAGGTAAGAACGGTTCTTACTGGAAGCCCGTAGCAGCCACGTAAAACTTGCAACAACAAAGTAGATGACGTCTAACTTGTTTTTGCAGGGCATGTTGTGATGTGATATGGTCAAGACGTGATGAGTTATATGTTATTGTATGAGATGATCATGTTTTGTAAATTATCGGCAATCGGCAGGAGCCTTATGGTTGTCTCTTTATTGTTTGAATTGCGAACGCCATGTAATTGCTTTACTTTATCACTATGAGTCAGCAATAGTAGTAGAAGCAATAGTTGGCGAGATGACCACGACGCTACGATGAAGATCATGGTTTCAAGCCGGTGATGATGGAGATCATGATGATGCTTTGGAGATGGAGATCAAAAGCACAAGATGATGATAGCCATATCATGTCACATATTTCGATTGCATGTGATGTTTATCTTATTATGCATCTTATTTTGCTTAGAATGACGGTAGCATTATAAGATGATCCCTTACAAAGTTTCAAGGTACAAGTGTTCTCCCTGAGTATGCACCGTTGCGACAGTTTGTCGTGCCGAGACACCACGTGATGATCGGGTGTGATAAGCTCTACGTTCACATACAACGAGTGTAAGACAGTTTTGCACATGCAGAACACTCGTGTTAAACTTGACGAGCCTAGCATGCATAGACATAGCCTCGGAACACTGGAGACCGAAAGGTCGAGCATGAATCATATAGTAGATATGATCAACATAAGATGTTCACCATTGAAAACTACTCCATCTCACGTGATGATCGGACATGGTTTAGTTGATTTGGATCACGTGATCATTTAGATGACTTGAGGGTTGTCAATCTAAGTGGGAGTTCTTTAGTAATATGATTAAATGAACTTTAATTTATCATGAACTTAGTCCTGCTAGTTTTTGCATATCTATGTTGTTGTAGATCAATGGCCCGTGCTATCGTTCCCTTGAATTTTAATACGTTCCTATGTTGGGGATCGTTGCAGAAATTCAAAAAAAATTCTACGCATCACCAAGATCAATCTATGGAGTGACTAGCAACGAGAGGGGAGTGCATCTTCATACCTTTGAAGATCGCGATGCGGAAGTGTTTCAAGAACGCGGTTGGTGGAGTCGTACACGAAGCGATTCAGATCGCGACCGAATCCGATCTAAGTACCGAACAATGGTGCCTCCGCGTTCAACACACGTGTATCCCGGTGACGTCTCCCGCGCCTTGATCCAGCAAGGAGAGAGGGAGAGGTTGGGGAAGACTCTGTCCAGCAGCAGCACGACGGTGTGGTGGTGGTGGAGGAGCGTGGTACTCTAGCAGGGCTTCGCCAAGCACTATGAGAGACGAGGAGGGGGAGAGGTAGGGCTGCGCCGAGAGAGAGATGAACTCATGTGTCTGGCAGCCCCCAAACCCCTACTATATAGATGGGAAGGGGAGGGGGGTGCGCCCCCTCTAGGATTCCCTCCCTAGGGGGGCGGCAGCCCTAGATTGGTTCTGGGGGGGGGGCAGAGGGGGAGAGAGGGGGGCGCCCTAGGTGGGCCTTAGGCCCATCTGTGCCTAGGGTTTCCCCCCTCTTCCCTTCCTTGCGCCTTGGGCCTTGGTGGGAGGCGCACCAGCCCACCTAGGGGCTGGTCCCTTCCCACGCTTGGCCCACGCAAGCCTCTGGGGCTGGTGCCCCCTCCCGGTGGACCCCCGGAACCCTTCCGGTGGTCCCGGTACATTACCGGTGATGCCCGGAACACTTCCGGTGGCCAAAACCTCACTTCCTATATATAATTCTTTACCTCCGGACCATTCCGGAGCTCGTCGTGATGTCCAAGATATCATACGGGACTCCGAACAACATTCGGAAACCACATACATATATTCCCTATAACCCTAGCGTCATCGAACCTTAAGTGTGTAGACCCTACGGGTTCAGGAACCATGCAGACATGACCGAGACATCTCTCCGGCTAATAACCAACATCAGGATCTGGATACCCATGTTGGCTCCCACATGTTCCACGATGATATTATCAGATGAACCACGATGTCAAGGATTCAATCAATCCCGTATACAATTCCCTTTGTCTACCGGTATAGTACTTGCCCGAGATTTGATCGTCGGTATCCCGATACCTTGTTCAATCTCATTACCGGCAAGTCTCTTTACTCGTTCCGCAACACATCATCTCGTGACCAACTCCTTAGTCACATAGAGCTCATTACGATGATGTATTACCGAGTGGGCCCAGAGATACCTCTCCGTCATACGGAGTGACAAACCCAGTCTCGATTCGTGCCAACCCAACCGATACTTTCGGGGATACCGTAGTATACCTTTATAGCCACCTAGTTACGTTGTGACGTTTGGCACAACCAAAGTACTCCTACGGTATCTGGGAGTTGCAGAATCTCATGGTCTAAGGAAAAGATACTTGACATGGAATGTCAAGTATCTTTTCCTTAGACCATGAGATTGTGCAACTCCCAGATACCGTAAGAGTACTTTGGGTGTGCTTAGGATTGGGTCTTGTCCATCACATCATTCTCCTAATGATGTGATCCCGTTATCAATGACATCCAATATCCATGGTCATGAAACCATGACCATCTATTGATCAACGAGCTAGCCAACTAGAGGCTCACTAGGGACATATCATGGTCTATGTATTCACACATGTATTACGGTTTCCGGTTAACACAATTATAGCATGAACAATAGACGATTATCATGAACAAGGAAATATAATAATAACCATTTTATTATTACCTCTAGGGCATATTTCCAACAGTCTCCCACTTGCACTAGAGTCAATAATCTAGTTACATTGTGATGAATCGAACACCCATAGAGTTCTGGTGTTGATCATGGTTTTCTCGTGGTAGAGGTTTAGTCAACGGATATGCGACATTCAGACTTATATGCACTTTACAAATATCTATGTCTCCATCTTGAATATAACCACGAATGGAGCTGAAATGACGCTTGATGTTCTTGGTCTTCTTGTGAAACCTGGGCTCCTTGGCAATGGCAATAGCTCCAGTGTTGTCACAGAAGAGAGTCATCGGGACCGACACACTTGGAATAACTCCTAGGTCGGTGATGAACTCCTTCATCCAGATTCCTTCATGTGCTTCTTCGGAAGCAACTATGTACTCCGCTTCACATGTAGATACCGCCATGACGCTTTGCTTGCAACTGCACCAGCTGACTGCCCCACCATTCAAAATATACACGTATCCGGTTTGTGACTTGGAGTCATCCAGATCTGTGTCAAAGCTAGCATCGACGTAACCCTTCACGACGAGCTCTTCGTCACCTCCATAAACGAGAAACATATCCTTAGTCCTTTTCAGGTACTTCAAGATGTTCTTGACCGCTGTCCAGTGTTCCATTCCGGGATCACTTTGGTAGCTCCCCACCAAACTTATGGCAAGGTTCACATCAGGTCTGGTACACAACATGGCATACATAATAGAACCTATGGCTGAGGCATAGGGGATGGCACTCATCTTTTCTCTATCTTCTGCCGATGTCGGGCATTGAGCTGTGCTCAATCTCATACTGCTACTTCTCGAGCTTGCATTGTATTCCCTCGAAGAGGAAAGGGTGATGCAGCACAGTAGCGTAAGTATTTCCCTCAGCTTTTTAGAGCCAACGTATCAATCCAGTAGGAGACCACGCGCGAGTCCCTCGCACCTGCACAAACAAATAAGAACTTTGCAGCCAACGCGATAAGGGGTTATCAATCCCTTTATGGTCACTTACGAAAGTGAGATCTGATAGATATGATAGTTTGATATTTTTGGATATAAGAACAGAAAGTAAAAACATCAAAGTAAAGTAGATTGTAGATTGATATGTTGAGAATAGACCCAGGGGCCATAGGTTTCACTAGTGGCTTCTCTCATGATAGCAGAATTCTACAGTGGGTGAACAAATTACTGTCGAGCAATTGATAGAAAAGCGAATAATTATGAGAATATCTAGGCATGATCATTATATATAGGCATCACGTCTGTGACAAGTAGACCGAAACGATTCTGCATCTACGATTCTGCGTTTATGGAGGTGATCGTAGATGCAGAATCGTTTTGGTCTACTTGTCACAGACGTAATGCCTATATATAATGATCATGCCTAGATATTCTCATAATTATTCGCTTTTCTATCAATTGCTCGACAGTAATTTGTTCACCCACTGTAGAATTCTGCTATCATGAGAGAAGCCACTAGTGAAACCTATGGCCCCTGGGTCTATTCTCAATATATCAATCTACAATCTACTTTACTTTGATGTTTTTACTTTCTGTTCTTATTCCAAAAATACCAAAAATATCAAACTATCTTATCTATCAGATCTCACTTTCGTAAGTGACCATAAAGGGATTGATAACCCCTTATCGCGTTGGCTGCAAAGTTCTTATTTATTTGTGCAGGTGCGAGGGACTCGCGCATGGTCTCGTACTGGATTGATACCTTGGTTCTAAAAAACTGAGGGAAAATACTTACGCTACTGTGCTGCATCACCCTTTCCTCTTCGAGGGAATACAATGCAAGCTCGAGAAGTAGCAGTATGAGATTGAGCACAGCTCAATGCCCGACATCAGCAGAAGATAGAGAAAAGATGAGTGTCATCCCCTATGCCTCAGCCATAGGTTCTATTATGTATGCCATGTTGTGTACCAGACCTGATGTGAACCTTGCCATAAGTTTGGTGGGGAGCTACCAAAGTGATCTCGAAATGGAACACCAGACAGCGGTCAAGAACATCCTGAAGTACCTGAAAAGGACTAAGGACTCGTTTATGGAGGTGACGAAGAGCTCGTCGTGAAGGGTTACGTCGATGCTAGCTTTGACACAGATCTGGATGACTCCAAGTCACAAACCGGATACGTGTATATTTTGAATGGTGGGGCAGTCAGCTGGTGCAGTTGCAAGCAAAGCGTCATGGCGGCATCTACATGTGAAGCGGAGTACATAGTTGCTTCCGAAGCAGCACATGAAGGAGTCTGGATGAAGGAGTTCATCATCGACCTAGGAGTTATTCCAAGTGTATCGGGCCCGATGACTCTCTTCTGTGACAACACTGGAGCTATTGCCATTGCCAAGGAGCCCAGGTTTCACAAGAAGACCAAGAACATCAATGGTCATTTCAACTCCATTCGTGGTTATATTCAAAATGGAGACATAGATATTTGTAAAGTGCATACAGATCTGAATGTCGCATATCCGTTGACTAAACCTCTACCACGAGAAAACCATGATCAACACCAGAACTCTATGGGTGTTCGATTCATCACAATGTAACTAGATTATTGACTCTAGTGCAAGTGGGAGACTGTTGGAAATATGCCCTACCGGTAATAATAAAATGATTATTATTATATTTCATTGTTCATGATAATCGTCTATTGTTCATGCTATAATTGTGTTAACCGGAAATCATAATACATGTGTGAATACATAGACCATGATATGTCCCTAGTGAGCCTCTAGTTGGCTAGCTCGTTGATCAATAGATGGTCACGGTTTCATCACCATGGATATTGGATGCCATTGATAACGGGATCACATCATTAGGAGAATGATGTGATGGACAAGACCCAATCCTAGGCATCACGTCTGTGACAAGTAGACCGAAACGATTCTGCATCTACTACTATTACTCCACACATCGACCGCTATCCAGCATGCATCTAGAGTATTAAGGTCATAAGAACAGAGTAATGCTTTAAGCAAGATGCCATGATGTAGAGGGATAAACTCAAGCAATATGATATAAACCCCACCTTTTTATCCTCGATGGCAACAATACAATACGTGCCTTGCTGCCCCTGCTGTCACTTGGAAAGGACACCGCAAGATTTAACCCAAAGCCAAGCACTTCTCCCATTGCAAGAACTATAGATCTAGTAGGCCAAACCAAACCAATAATTCAAAGAGACTTGCAAGGATATTATAATCATACATAAAAAAATTCAGAAAAGAACCAAATATTTCTCATACAGAAAAATAACTCTCACGAAGGTTTCATTCCGTTTGGGCTCCGTTTGATATTCCTTTTCTACGAAACCCTGAAATAGGCAAAAAACAGCAATCTGCATTGGGCCTTTGGGTTAATAGGTTAGTCCCAAAAATAATATAAAAGTGTCTGATAAAGCCCATTAAACATCCAAAACATCATATATAATAGCATGGAACAATAAAAAAATTATAGATACGTTGGAGACGTATCAAGCATCCCCAAGCTTAATTCCTGCTCGTCCTCGAGTAGGTAAATGATAAAAACAATTTTTTTGATGTGGAATGCTAACCAACATAATTTTCAATGTTATTTCTTTATTGTGGCATGAATGTTAAGATCCGAAATATTCAAGACAAAATTCTATATTGACATAAGAAATAATAATACTTCAAGCATACTAACAGAACAATCATGTCTTCTCAAAATAACATGGCCAAAGAAAGTTATCCCTACAAAATCATATAGTCTGGCTATGCTCCCTCTTCATCACACAAAATATTCATATCATTCACAACCCTGGTTTCAGCCAGGCACTTGTCTTCATACTCAATTTTTTCAAACCTTTCAACTTTCACGCAATACATGAGCGTGAGCCATGGACATAGCACTATGGGTGGAATAGAGTGGTGGTTGTGGAGAAGAGAAAAAGGAGGAAGATGGTCTCAAATCGACTAGGCGTATCAACGGGCTATGGAGATTCCCATCAATATATATCAATATGAGTGAGTAGGGATTGCCATGCAACGGATGCACTAGAGCTATAAATGTATGAAAGCTCATGTAATGCCCAGGATGGAATTATACCTCCTACGTGTCGAGGCACGACTTAAAGGCATAAGTCCATCCTAGAATGATCTCAAGTTTGGTAATCTTTGCACAACTCATGTAAAAGAGGGATGGTAAACTTAAAAATAGTTGGCTTACAATCGCCACGTCACAGAATAACAGTACAAGTCTCAAACATCATACAATAAGATCACTACAACCCTCTAAGGGCAAAACCAAATGTCAAAGTACCAAACTCAGATAAATAAAACAACCACAGGCGGATCGAATCCTAGTAAGAGTCTCCACTACTGATCGTCCGGGTAGCGCACGTAGTATCGACTACGCTCCTCGTCGTACTCCCAATCCAGCTCGGTGCCATCACCTGGATAGCTCACAGCTGGACCTGCATCTGGTGTGTGAAGTAACTGTGAGCCACAGAGGACTCAGCAATCCCGTTCCCGGGTAACAGAACTATCAAAGCCTTTAGGTGAGGAAAAGGCTGAAGAAAGAAATGAGGTGAAGGAACAACAAAGAGTCTGCAGCAGCAACTAGCATCTAGCTTACGCAAGAGAGAGCGAGAAGAGAAGGCAAAGCGAGAAGTGATCACTAAGTGATCCTAGCTACAAGCTCACAAGCATAACCCCTCCGTGTTCAACTCCCGAATCCCTATTCGGAAATTGACAGTCACGGAACTCACGCTGGTAGTGTATTAGTATCATTGTGTCAAGTTATCTACAACCGGAATTAACAAGCTCCCATCTGCCACATAACCGCGGGCACGGCTTTCGAAAGTTCAAACCCTGCAGGGGTGTTCCAACTTGACCCATTACAAGCCCACGATCCGCGGAGTCGCAACTCCAAAGTGGGAAGACCCGAGTATCCTCGGAATCCCGTGCTCACGTTAAACCGAACTAAGGTAAGGCTAATCCAGCAAATCCTCCCGGCGTGTCGTCACCCTGATCGTAGCCGCGCGTATCTAGGTCTCAGGACACGACCGGATGGGTGAAGCTACGGGTGGATACCAAATACCTCGAGTTGCCTCAAGGCGGCCCCGCAGGCTCCCCGTTTCGGACCAACACTCATGTGGAGCACTGGCCCGGGGTTGTTGATTAAGAAAGAGGGTTAATTACTCCCTTATGCAAGTTTAGTTTGTTATTAGGCAAATAGTACCAATGTTGGGATTTGCTGGAAAAGACTTAGCACATAGCGGTTTATCGAGGGGGGCCCATACACCCCAACCGTGTTAGGAACGCATAATCAAGGAACATAAAACCGGCTTATACGGATCCTAACGGCATGAGTGGAACAAAACACCAAGCAAAAGGCTTAGCCTTCCACCCTTGCCAATATATATGTGATTTCAATTAAAGCATTTATATAGTGTGATATAACCCAACCAAACTTCAACATGGAGCAAGCATCTTCACTTCACCTGCAACTAGCAACGCTATAAGAAGGGCTGAGCGAAGCGTACTTAGCCAAGCAACGGTTTGCATAGGTAGGGTGGTTAAACATGGCAATTGGTTACAAGTAGGAGGCTGACAAGAAGAACATGGGCATCGAGGCAAAACTATAGATCGAGACTACTAGCAATAGGCGAAGATAGTAAAGTTATCGGGGTTCGGTCATCTTGCCTGAAGAGAAGAAGTTCGGATCAAAAGAAGGGTCCTCTTGCTCAAACTCGTTGGAAACCTCGTGATCAACCTCGTTGGAAAACTCGTGCTCAACTTCGTGCTCTAAACAAGACAAACACACAAGCACCAATCAACACGATGCAATGCGCACTCGAAAAAACATGTATGCATGATGGATGCACTAGTGATGCACATGGAGCACGGAAAACATCACTCAAGCAAAACACCTCAAAACAAGATAACAACCTGATATTATTAATCTACACAGAAAAACACCCAAGTTTGATATAAAGTTCGCTGAAATCGGAGTTACGGGCTAAAAGTTATGCCCGAAACAAGATTTGAGCGAAAACTGCAAATTACAGCAACATAGCATCTTGGGAGCTCAAAATAAATAATCTACAGCACCCAAAAGGCATGGCAAAGGACTTGAACATAAACTAGATATAATGTACAGCAACTAGGTCCAAAGTGCACCCCAAACGGAGTCACGGATCATTAGCAATGACCTTGGACATATTGAACTTTGAAATAAAATTCTGGCAGCAGAATTTTATTGAAAGTTTGGAGCAAAAGATAAGCATGCTACAGCACCTCAAATGGACATGTGAGGACATGGATGGAAAGACAACAATATATACTTCATGGAACAATCAAAATCCACCCCAAAACTATCATGCTTTGTCCTACAACATCACACGAACATGGCATCGGAACGTTACAGATTTCAGACTTAGTGAAATTTCACTAAGTCCTAAAACAGCAACATCATCATAGCAACAAAAAGAGCATGTTTAAGACACCTCGAAACTAAACATGGCAAAGGGTAAGCACCTCATCAAAATACATATGAAGGTGATCCCGAAACACACAAGCATGCATCAATGTGGTGAACACACCGATTACAACGAGCTCAACAACATGGCATTTCATAACAAGTAAAAACACAACATTTGAACATGGCATCTTGCAACGATGATAACAAGGAAACAATAAATCTACCATGCAACCTATCACACACAACACGTAGTTCGTGTCAAGACGAACACGTGGACATGTCATTTGCTTCGTTTGGACAAACGAGCTAAAAGATATCACATGTCAAAGGTGGCACAAAAATATCACACAACAGCAGTTTATATCATCATACACTCTTGTAACAGCAAAACATGTGTCAAGATGACATCTAACATGCATGACTACAACAGGTAAAACGTAGAGGGCATCTCCACGAACATCTGGACATATCACACGCTCAAAACGGAGCAACAGGTAAAAAGATACAGCAGGTCAAAGTTTGGATCACAGATCAGGACTAAAAAGGACTTAGTGGAAAAATAGACCTCGATCCAGATCTGAAGTGAACAGTAGCGGATCCGCGGATGAACAGTGCGGCGGCTACAGTGCCGGTGGCCCAGCAGGAACAGTAGCGGATCCGGGGCGGCCCAGCCGCGGAGGGAGGCTGGATGGGCCCGCGGGGCGGCTACTGGGCCGGCGGCGCGGGATCTGGCTGGGGCCGGAGGCGGCCCAGCGACTGCGGCTCGGAGGGGGCGAGCGGAGGCCCGCGGTGCGCGGCAGAGGGCGGCGGCCCGCTGGCGCGTGGAGGGAGGCAGCCCGCGACGCGGCGGCTCGCTCGGGCGAGGCCCGTCGGGCGAAGGTGCGGTGGCCCACGCGCGGAGCCGGTCGAGGCGGTGAACGGGCCGGCCTGGCTGGCGACGATCTGGTCCCCTCCAGATCGGCAACCGGCGCGGCGGAAGGGCCCGAAAGAATCAGCGAGCGAGGCGAGGGATCGGCCCGGCTGGAAGGATCGAACGATCCAGGCGCCAGTCGGGCGTGCGTTGACCTCGGGCGCGGGCCCCGGCTCCAGATCGGCGGCTGGAACGAGCGGCCAGGCGTCGAGCCAGTAGGTTTTTGCGGCGGCGGATCGAGGGGATCCTTCGGGATCCGGAAGATTGTTTTGGATCTGAGGGAAGAAAAGGAAAAAAAAAGAAAGGGATCTAGAGGAGGAAGAAGAAGGGGATGTCCAAATAGACCTAGGGGTCTATATATAGCAATCTAGACTAGGGTTTGGAGGTTAGGGATGTTTAGGAGCCCTCCGATCTGGATCCAACGGATCCGATCGCGGGATGATTTTAAAAGGACCAGACGGAGTTAAAAGAATACCACAGGGGTATTTCCGGGACACGAAGTAAGGGCACTTCGGACCCACACGGACAACGGAGGGAAAAGTCAACGGAGTCCAAACGAGACGAGATTTGAGAGGCGGGTTGCACACAACAAAACAACAACACACAACACAACCTCGCGGCACACCGGTAACGAAAAACGCCCGAACAACAAAGAAGGCCTACGGGACGTCACGGACACGCGAGGGAGCTCCGGAACACGAAACGGACAACGGGAAGAAACGCCACGAACCGGAAACAACCCACAACACAGATGCAATGCAATGCACATGTCTACATGATATGAATGAATGCCACACACTCACACAACAAAATGACGAAAGCCCGAAAGACAAAGAACCCGAAATGGAAATAGATGAAGCCGGAGATTTATTATAAGCCCAAAAGGGAAAGTATTACATCCGGGGCATTACAAACTCTCCTCTACTACAAAAAGATCTCGTCCCGAGATCTAGGACTGGAAAAAAGAAGGGTACTCGGAACGAAGATGATCTTCTCGTTCCCAGGTAGCTTCTCGGTCTGTGTGATGTGACCACTTGACTTTCAGAAACTTGATGGTCTTGTTGCGAGTCTTGCGTTCAGTTTCTTCGAGAATTGCAACTGGATGCTCTCGGTAGGAAAGGTCTTGTTGAAGATCAATCTCCTCAAACGGAATCATCCGCTCAGGTGCCTTGAAGCATTTGCGAAGCTGAGACACATGAAAGACATCATGAACATTTGCAAAGTTGGAAGGGAGCTCGAGCTGATAGGCTAGATCGCCTCTTTTGCCAAGAATTCTGAAAGGACCGACGTATCTAGGAGCAAGCTTTCCTTTGATACCGAACCTTTGGGTTCCTTTCATCGGAGAAACTCGGAGATAGACATGATCACCGATGTCGAAAGCCAAATCACGATGCTTTCCGTCATAGTAACTCTTCTGACGCGACTGAGCGGCCTTGAGATTCTCACGTATGACTTTGCACATTTCTTCGGCTTCAGAGATCAAATCATTGCCAAGAAGTTGGCGTTCACCTGTTTCAGACCAGTTGAGAGGGGTACGGCACTTTCTGCCATAGAGAATTTCAAACGGTGCTTTGCCTGCACTTGCTTGAAAGCTGTTGTTGTAAGAGAATTCTGCAAATGGAAGACAGTCCTCCCATTTCATGCCGAAGGAGATGACACAGGCTCTGAGCATATCTTCAAGGATCTGATTCACACGCTCGACTTGACCACTAGTCTGAGGGTGAAAGGCAGTGCTGAACCTGATCTTCGTGCCCATGGCGGACTGAAAAGAGTCCCAAAACTTTGATGTGAACAAGCTGCCACGGTCTGAGGATATCACTTGAGGAATGCCATGTAGGGACACAATTCTGGAAGTGTACAGCTCTGCAAGTTGAGCTGCATTGATTGATTCTTTGACTGGAAGAAAGTGAGCGACTTTGGTAAGCTTGTCAATCACCACAAAGATCGCATCATTGCCTCGCTTGGATTTAGGAAAACCAGTGACGAAGTCCATTTCAATGTGGTCGAACTTCCACTCAGGAATAGGAAGAGGTTGGAGAAGACCGGCTGGACGTTGATGTTCTGCTTTCACTCTTCTGCATACATCACATTCGTTCACGAACTGGGCAATTTCCCTTTTCATGCGTGTCCACCAGTAAGATTGCTTGAGGTCTTGATACATCTTGGAACTGCCAGGATGAATGGAAAGGAGAGAGTCATGAGCTTCTTCCATTATGAGCTTCCTGAGATCACCTTTAGGAACAACGAGTCTGTCTTCGAAGAACAAGGTATCTCTCTCATCAACACGGAAGCACTTATATTTTGGAGTGCCCTTTGCAATGCCATGTTTCACCTTCTTCACCATGGTATCACTGAGCTGGGCCTCACGGACTTGATCTTCCAAGGTAGGAGCAATCTGGAGATTAGCAAGAAAACCCTGCGGAACAACCTGAAGGTTGAGCTTCCTGAAAGCTTCACAAAGCTCAGGCTGGTGTGGCTTGATAAGAAGGCTGTTGCAATATGCCTTTCTGCTCAAAGCATCTGCAATCACATTCGCCTTGCCTGGAGTGTACTCAATGCTGGGGTTGTACTCTTGGATCATCTCGACCCAACGAGTCTGTCTGAGGTTCAGATGCGGCTGTGTGAAGATGTACTTCAAACTCTTGTGATCAGTGAAGATGTCGACCTTTCTGCCCAACAACAGATGTCTCCACGTAATCAGAGCGTGTACCACAGCTGCTAGCTCGAGATCATGTGTGGGATAGTTCTTCTCAGCTGGCTTGAGCTGACGTGAAGTATATGCCACAATTCTCTTCTCTTGCATAAGCACACCACCAAGACCTTGAAGAGAAGCGTCACAGAACACTTCATAGGGCTTGGATTCATCTGGAGGAATCAGAACTGGAGCTGAGACAAGCTTCTCTTTGAGGGTTTTGAAAGCCACTTCACACTCAGGAGACCAAAAGTATTTGACATTCTTCTGGAGGAGGTTGGAAAGAGGCTTGGCAATCTTGGAGAAGTTCTCCACAAACCTTCTGCAATAGCTGGCAAGACCCAGAAAACTGCGGAGCTGCTTGACGTTCTGAGGAGCTTCCCAGTTGACAATTGCTTCAACTTTCTCGGGATTAACCGCAATACCGTCAGCTGAGATAATGTGGCCCAGGTAGAGAACCTTATCGAGCCAAAACTCGCACTTGGAGAACTTGGCATAGAATTTGTGCTCTCGGAGTCGATCAAGAACCAGACGCAAGTGCTTTTCATGATCTTCTTCATTCTTGGAAAACACCAAAATATCATCCAGATACACTAGCACAAACTCGCCTGTATAGGGGTTGAAGATATAATGCATCATCCTTGAGAAGGTAGGAGGAGCATTGGCGAGCCCGAAGGACATGACGGTATACTCATATGAACCGTAGCTCGTTCTGAACGCCGTCTTGGGAATGTCTTCCTCGCGAATGCGAATTTGATGGTAGCCCATTCGGAGGTCAAGCTTAGAGAATACTTTAGCTCCTTTGAGCTGCTCAAAGAGTTCATTGATGTTGGGGAGCGGATACTTGTTCTTAATCGTCTTCTTGTTCAGTGGCCGGTAGTCAACACAGAGACGCTCCGTGCCATCTTTCTTCTTGACAAATAAGACACCACAGCCCCACGGAGATGTACTCGGTCTGATGAGACCCATACGCTCCTGTTCATCCAATTGTTTCTTCAATTCCTTCAATTCATCTGAAGAGAGCTTGTATGGACGCCGACAAACAGGTTCGGTGCCCGGCTCGAGTTCAATGACAAACTCCACCTGACGGTGTGGAGGCATGCCTGGAAGCTCTTCTGGAAAGACGTCTTGATATTCATTCACCACTGGAATTTGCTCTATGGCATTAATTTCACCCTTATCATTAAGAGAGAAAAGCCGAATAGTATTATCCCTGGAGGCGAAGATAATCACATCTTCATCAGAATGAGTCAATTTGACTTCCTTTTGAGCGCAATCAATGTGAGCATCGTGCTGAGAAAGCCAATCCATTCCGAGAATGAGGTCGATGTCAGAATGACCAAGAATCACCGGTTTAGCCAGAAAACGATAATCTCCCATGCGAATAGAAACATCCGGAGCATAAACACTAGAAGTCATGATCTTGCCCGGAGAAACAACTTGCAACTTCTGAGGCAAATTTGAAGTGGCGATATCGTGCTTGGATGCAAATGGTTGAGACATGAAAGAGCATGATGCACCCGAATCAAATAACACTTTAGCCGGAAAAGAGTTCACTGGAAGGTTACCCAAAATGACATCAGAAGAAGCCTCTGCTTGTGCTGCATTCATCAGATTGACCCTTGCAGCCTTTGGATCATGCTTGACCATAGCGGTACCGACAGGAGGAGGAGGCGTAAGGCGCCTTGGGTTGTTGCACTTGTTGGAATAATGACCCTTCTGGCCAGACTTGTAGCAAGTCACCTCAGAAAGCGGACGGGTAGGAGGAGCATTGGACTTGGAGCCTTGAGACTGAAACTGCTTCTTCGACTGGTTGCTTGGGTTGGGTGGGTGGGAGAAACCACGACCACTAGAGTTCTTGTTGTTGGAGTTGTTGTATGGAGCTCGAATCATTGGAGGAGGAGGAAGCCAGAATTTCTGTTGTTTCGCAGCCAACTGAGACGATGAGGTAGAGTGAACAGCATCTCGAATTCTCTTCTTAGAAGCCTCCATCTTAAGCTGAGCTGCTTCTTGTTTCAAAGCCATATTATAGAACTTATCGAATTCGTCTGGCTCGAACAAGGTGAGAGCAAGCTGAAGTTCATCTTTGAGACCTCCACGGAACTGATAGATTTTGCTCTTTGCATCAGGAATGTCTTGCTTTGCATAGCGAGCGAGGTTTTGGAACTTGACATTATACTGATAGACTGTCATGGAGCCCTGCTTGAGGTTGCGGAATTGCTCACGCATACCCTCGATAACACTTGTAGGAATGTGATGCGAGCGGAAATCCTTGCAGAAATTCTCCCATGAGATCACTTGACCCGGCCTTGAGTCTTTGTACTGCTGCCACCAATCAGCTGCTTGATCTTTCAGTTGGAAGGCTGCAAACTTCACATAGTCATCTTCTTTCACGTTACTGCACTCAAAATGCTTCTTGATATCGGTCAGCCAATCCTCAGCATCAAGAGGGTCGACACAGTAACTACCTTGGAAGATCAAGTCCGTGAGGCCCAGCTCAGTGATACCATGGTGAAGAAGGTGAAACATGGGATTGCAAAGGGCACTCCAAAATATAAGTGCTTCCGTGTTGATGAGAGAGATACCTTGTTCTTCGAGGACAGACTCGTTGTTCCCAAAGGTGATCTCAGGAAGCTCATAATGGAAGAAGCTCATGACTCTCTCCTTTCCATTCATCCTGGCAGTTCCAAGATGTATCAAGACCTCAAGCAATCTTACTGGTGGACACGCATGAAAAGGGAAATTGCCCAATTCGTGAACGAATGTGATGTATGCAGAAGAGTGAAAGCAGAACATCAACGTCCAGCCGGTCTTCTCCAACCTCTTCCTATTCCTGAGTGGAAGTTCGACCACATTGAAATGGACTTCGTCACTGGCTTTCCTAAATCCAAGCGAGGCAATGATGCTATCTTTGTGGTGATTGACAAGCTTACTAAAGTCGCTCACTTTCTTCCAGTCAAAGAATCAATCAATGCAGCTCAACTTGCAGAGCTGTACACTTCCAGAATTGTGTCCCTACATGGCATTCCTCAAGTGATATCCTCAGACCGTGGCAGCTTGTTCACATCAAAGTTCTGGGACTCCTTTCAGTCCGCCATGGGCACGAAGATCAGATTCAGCACTGCCTTTCACCCTCAGACTAGTGGTCAAGTCGAGCGTGTGAATCAGATCCTTGAAGATATGCTCAGAGCCTGTGTCATCTCCTTCGGCATGAAATGGGAAGACTGTCTTCCATTTGCAGAATTCTCTTACAACAACAGCTTTCAGGCAAGTGCAGGCAAAGCACCGTTTGAAATTCTCTATGGCAGAAAGTGTCGTACCCCTCTCAACTGGTCTGAAACAGGTGAACGCCAACTTCTTGGCAATGATTTGATCTCTGAAGCCGAAGAAATGTGCAAAGTCATACGTGAGAATCTCAAGGCCGCTCAGTCGCGTCAGAAGAGTTACTATGACGGAAAGCATCGTGATTTGGCTTTCGACATCGGTGATCATGTCTATCTCCGAGTTTCTCCGATGAAAGGAACCCAAAGGTTCGGTATCAAAGGAAAGCTTGCTCCTAGATACGTCGGTCCTTTCAAAATTCTTGGCAAAAGAGGCGATCTAGCCTATCAGCTCGAGCTCCCTTCCAACTTTGCATGTTCATGATGTCTTCCATGTGTCTCAGCTTCGCAAATGCTTCAAGGCACCTGAGCGGATGATTCCGTTTGAGGAGATTGATCTTCAACAAGACCTTTCCTACCGAGAGCATCCAGTTGCAATTCTCGAAGAAACCGAACGCAAGACTCGCAACAAGACCATCAAGTTTCTGAAAGTCAAGTGGTCACATCACACAGACCGAGAAGCTACCTGGGAACGAGAAGATCATCTTCGTTCCGAGTACCCTTCCTTTTTCCAGTCCTAGATCTCGGGACGAGATCTTTTTGTAGTAGAGGAGAGTTTGTAATGCCCCGGATGTAATACTTTCCCTTTTGGGCTTATAATAAATCTCCGGCTTCATCTATTTCCATTTCGGGTTCTTTGTCTTTCGGGCTTTCGTCTTTTTGTTGTGTGAGTGTGTGGCATTCATTCATATCATGTAGACATGTGCATTGCATTGCATCCGTGTTGTGGGTTGTTTCCGGTTCGTGGCGTTTCTTCCCGTTGTCCGTTTCGTGTTCCGGAGCTCCCTCACGTGTTCGTGACGTCCCGTAGGCCTTCTTTGTTGTTCGGGCGTTTTTCGTTACCGGTGTGCCGCGAGGTTGTGTTGTGTGTTGTTGTTTTGTTGTGTGCAACCTGCCTCTCAAATCTCGTCTCGTTTGGACTCCGTTGACTTTTCCCTCCGTTGTCCGTGTGGGTCCGAAGTGCCCTTACTTCGTGTCCCGGAAATACCCCTGCTGCAGTCTTTTATCTCCGTCTGGTCCTTTTAAAATCATCCCGCGATCGGATCCGTTGGATCCAGATCGGAGGGCTCCTAAACATCCCCTAGTCTCAAACCCTAGTCTAATTGCTATATATAGACCCTAGTCTATTGTGGTTTTCCCCTTCTTCTTCCTCCTCTAGATCTCTTTCTTTTTTTTTCTTTTCTCCCTCAGATCCAATCCTCTTCTTCCCTCAGATCCCGAGGAGATCTCCTCGATCTCCTCCAGCCGCCGACCGTTGTCCCGATCTGGGATCGATCGTCAGGTCCACCGGGCGCAGCAGCCGCCGACCGAGGCCTCTCCGCGCCTTCCCCTCGACCGCTTCGGCCAGTTCGAGCCGGCGGCCCGTAGCAGCCTCCCCGGCCCGTACAGCTCCTTCGCCCCGTCGGCCCGTACGTCGTCCCCGCGCGGGACCACTTGGCTGGCCAAGTCCGCTTCCCTGGCTCGGGCCAGCGCCCCGAGCAGCCCCGACCGCCAGCCAGCCGAGCCGGACGGGCCAGGCCTGCCTCGCCTCAGCTTCGCCCTCCGAGCGCGGGTGACCGCGCTCACCCCTCCTTCGCTTCGACCGGCTGGGCCGGCCCGAGCGCCCACCGCCGCCTCCCGCCGGCCGGATCGCCCCGGTGGGCCTTCCGCCGCGGCCCACCAGCGCCTCCGCGTCCCTCCGCCAGCTCCGCGCCGGGAGCTGGGCCTCTCGCCTCGCCACAGGTCCGGCCCAGGCCGCGCCTCGCCGGGCCACCGCACCCCCGCGGTCCGCCTCAGCCAACGGGCCAGCCACCGCGGCCCGTACCCCGCTCGCCCCGGTGGGCCGGCCGCCGCTCCTCCGCCGGCTGGGCCCTCTAGCGCCTCCGCGGGCCCGTTTTCCCTCTTCAGTTCCAGATCCGGCCTGTTACTGTTCCTGAGGTTGTTTTTTTTCCTATCTCCCCAGATCTGTTATCTGAGTATGCCTACTTTGACCATGCATAACTTTTACTGTGGTGCTCCGTTTTGTGCGTGTAATATGTCCAGATGTTCGTGGAGATGCCCTCTACGTTTTACCTGTTGTAGTCATGCATGTTAGAGTTCATCTAGGAGCTTGTTTTGCTGTTGCAAGAGTGTATGATGATATAAACTGCTGCTATGTGTTATTTTCATGCCACCTTTGACATGTGATAACTTTTAGCTCGTTTGTCCAAATGAAGCAAATGACATGTCCACGTGTTCGTCTTGTCACGAACTACGTGTTGCTTGTGATAGGTTGCATGGTAGATGTATTGTTTCCTTGTTATCATCGTTGCAAGATGCCATGTTCATATGTTGTGTTTTCACTTGTTATGAAATGCCATCTTGTTGAGCTCGTTGCAATCGTTGTGTTCACCACATTGATGCATGCTTGTGTGTTTCGGGATCACCGTCATATGTATTTTGATGAGGTGCTTACCCTTTGCCATGTTTAGTTTCGAGGTGTCTTAAACATGCTCTTTTTGATGCTATGATGATGTTGCTGTTTTGGGACTTAGTGAAATTTCACTAAGTCTGAAATCTGTAACGTTCCGATGCCATGATCGTGTGATGTTGTAGGACAAAGCATGATAGTTTTGGGGTGGATTTTGATTGTTCCATGAAGTATATATTGTTGTCTTTCCATCCATGTCCTCACATGTCCATTTGAGGTGCTGTAGCATGTTTATCTTTTGCTCCAAACTTTCAATAAAATTCTGCTGCCAGAATTTTATTTCAAAGTTCAATATGTCCAAGATCATTGCTAGTGATCCGTGACTCCGTTGGGGGTGCACTTTGGACCTACTTGCTGTACATTATATCTAGTTTATGTTCAAGTCCTTTGCCATGCCTTTTGGGTGCTGTAGATTATTTATTTTGAGCTCCCAAGATGCTATGTTGCTGTAATTTGCAGTTTTCGCTCAAATCTTGTTTCGGGCATAACTTTTAGCCCGTAACTCCGATTTCAGCGATTCTTATATCAAACTTGGGTGTTTTTCTGTGTAGATTAATAATATCAGGTTGTTATCTTGTTTTGAGGTGTTTTGCTTGAGTGATGTTTTCCGTGCTCCATGTGCATCTCTAGTGCATCCATCATGCATACATGTTTTTCGAGTGCGCATTGCATCGTGTTGATTGGTGCTTGGTGTGTTTGTCTTGTTTAGAGCACGAAGTTGAGCACGAGTTTTCCAACGAGGCTGAGCACGAGGTTTCCAACGAGTTCGAGCACGAGGACCCTTCTTTTGATCCGAACTTCTTCTCTTCAGGCAAGATGACCGAACCCCGATAACATTACTATCTTTGTCTATTGCTAGTAGTCTCGATCTATAGTTTTGCCTCGATGCCCATGTTCTTCTTGTCAGCCTCCTACTTGTAACCAATTGCCATGTTTAACCACCCTACCTATGCAAACCGTTGCTTGGCTAAGTACGCTTCGCTCAGCCCTTCTTATAGCGTTGCTAGTTGCAGGTGAAGTGAAGATGCTTGCTCCATGTTGAAGTTTGGTTGGGTTATATCACACTATATAAATGCTTTAACTGAAATCATCTATATATTGGCAAGGGTGGAAGGCTAAGCCTTTTGCTTGGTGTTTTGTTCCACTCATGCCGTTAGGATCCGTATAAGCCGGTTTTATGTTCCTTGATTATGCGTTCCTAACACGGTTGGGGTGTATGGGACCCCCTCGATAAACCGCTATGTGCTAAGTCTTTTCCAGCAAATCCCAACATTGGTACTATTTGCATAAACAACTAAAACCTTTCCGAGGGAGTAATTAACCCGAGGCTTAATTAATTCAACCCCCCTGGGCCAGTGCTCGATTTGAGTGTTGGTCCAAACTAGAGTCGTGTGCGGGGCCCCCCTTGGCAACTTGGGTATTTCGGCCACTGTACGCTGTGCTCATCCGGTCGTGGCCTGAGACTAGATACGCGCGGCTACTATCAGGGTGTCGGCACGCCGGGAGGATTTGCTGGATTAGCCTTACCTTAGTTCGGTTTACCTTGAGCACGGGATTCCGAGGATACTCGGGTCTTCCCACTTTGGAGTTGCGACTCCGCGGATCGTGGGCTTGTAATGGGTCAAGTTGGAACACCCCTGCAGGGTTTGAACTTTCGAAAGCCGTGCCCGCGGTTATGTGGCAGATGGGAGCTTGTTAATTCCGGTTGTAGATAACTTGACACAATGATACTAATACACTACCAGCGTGTGTTCCGTGACCGTCAATTTCCGAATAGGGATTCGGGAGTTGAACACGGAGGGGTTATGCTTGTGAGCTTGTAGCTAGGATCACTTAGTGATCACTTCTCGCTTTGCCTTCTCTTCTCGCTCTCTCTTGCGTAAGTTAGTGCTAGTTGCTGCTGCAGACTCTTTGTTGTTCCTTCACCTCATTTCTTTCTTCAGCCTTTCCCTCACCTAAAGGCTTTGATAGTTCTGTTACCCGGGAACGGGATTGCTGAGTCCTCTGTGGCTCACAGTTACTTCACACACCAGATGCAGGTCCAGCTGTGAGCTATCCAGGTGATGGCACCGAGCTGGATTGGGAGTACGACGAGGAGCGTAGTCGTTACTACGTGCGCTACCCGGACGATCAGTAGTGGAGTCTCTTACTAGGTTTCGATCCGCCTGTGGTTGTTTTATCTGAGTTTGGTACTTTGACATTTGGCTTTTGCCCTTAGAGGGTTGTAGTGATCTTATTGTATGATGTTTGAGACTTGTACTGTTATTCTGTGACGTGGCGATTGTAAGCTAACTATTTTCAGTTTACTATCCCTCTTTTACATGAGTTGTGCAAAGATTACCAAACTTGAGATCATTCTAGGATGGACTTATGCCTTTAAGTCGTGCCTCGACACGTAGGAGGTATAACTCCATCCTGGGCATTACAACTTGGCCCATTACAAGCCCACGATCCGTGGAGTCGCAACTCCAAAGTGGGAAGACCCGAGTATCCTCGGAATCCCGTGCTCAAGATATACCGAGCTAAGGTAAGGCTAATCCAGCAAATCCTCCCGGCGTGCCGACACCCTGATAGTAGCCGCGCGTATCTCGTCTCAGGCCACGACCGGATGGGTGATCCCACAGGTTTTTACCAAACCTTGAGTTTCCTCGAGGTGGCCCCGCGTAACCCCCGTTTCGGACCAACACTCATGTGGAGCACTGGCCCGGGGTTGTTGATTAAGAAAGAGGGTTAATTACTCCCTATGCATGTTTAGTTTGTTATTAGGCAAATAGTACCAATGTTGGGATTTGCTGGAAAAGACTTAGCACATAGCGGTTTATCGAGGGGGTCCCATACACCCCAACCGTGTTAGGAACGCATAATCAAGGAACATAAAACCGGCTTATACGGATCCTAACGGCATGAGTGGAACAAAACACCAAGCAAAAGGCTTAGCCTTCCACCCTTGCCAATATATATGTGATTTCAGTTTAAGCATTTATATAGTGTGATATAACCCAACCAAACTTCAACATGGAGCAAGCATCTTCACTTCACCTGCAACTAGCAACGCTATAAGAAGGGCTGAGCGAAGCGTACTTAGCCAAGCAACGGTTTGCATAGGTAGGGTGGTTCAACATGGCAATTGGTTACAAGTAGGAGGCTGACAAGAAGAACATGGGCATCGAGGCAAAACTATAGATCGAGACTACTAGCAATAGGCGAAGATAGTAAAGTTATCGGGGTTCGGTCATCTTGCCTGAAGAGAAGACGTTCGGATCGAAAGAAGGGTCCTCTTGCTCAAACTCGTTGGAAAACTCGTGCTCAACCTCGTTGGAAAACTCGTGCTCAACTTCGTGCTCTAAACAAGACAAACACACCAAGCACCAATCAACACGATGCAATGCGCACTCGAAAAACATGTATGCATGATGGATGCACTAGAGATGCACATGGAGCACGGAAAACATCACTCAAGCAAAACACCTCAAAACAAGATAACAACCTGATATTATTAATCTACACAGAAAAACACCCAAGTTTGATATAAAGATCGCTGAAATCGGAGTTACGGGCTAAAAGTTATGCCCGAAACAAGATTTGAGCGAAAACTGCAAATTACAGCAACATAGCATCTTGGGAGCTCAAAATAATTAATCTACAGCACCCAAAAAGCATGGCAAAGGACTTGAACATAAACTAGATATAATGTACAGCAACTAGGTCCAAAGTGCACCCCAAACGGAGTCACGGATCATTAGCAATGACCTTGGACATATTGAACTTTGAAATAAAATTCTGGCAGCAGAATTTTATTGAAAGTTTGGAGCAAAAGATAAGCATGCTACAGCACCTCAAATGGACATGTGAGGACATGGATGGAAAGACAACAATATATACTTCATGGAACAATCAAAATCCACCCCAAAACTATCATGCTTTGTCCTACAACATCACACGAACATGGCATCGGAACGTTACAGATTTCAGACTTAGTGAAATTTCACTAAGTCCCAAAACAGCAACATCATCATAGCAACAAAAAGAGCATGTTTAAGACACCTCGGAACTAAACATGGCAAAGGGTAAGCACCTCATCAAAATACATATGACGGTGATCCCGAAACACACAAGCATGCATCAAAGTGGTGAACACACCGATTGCAACGAGCTCAACAAGATGGCATTTCATAACAAGTAAAAACACTACATGTGAGCATGGCATCTTGCAACGATGATAACAAGGAAACAAAACATCTACCATGCAACCTATCACACACAACACGTAGTTCGTGTCAAGACGAACACGTGGACATGTCATTTGCATCGTTTGGACAAACGAGCTAAAAGATATCACAAGTCGAAGGTGGCATGAAAATAACACATAGCAGCAGTTTATATCATCATACACTCTTGCAACAGCAAAACAAGGCCCTAGATGATCTCTAACATGCATGACTACAACAGGTAAAACGTAGAGGGCAACTCCACGAACATCTGGACATATTACACGCACAAAACGGAGCACCACAGTAAAAGTTATGCATGTTTGAAAAAGGCATCAGCACACAAAATTAACACTGGTACTTAGAGAAAAAAACGCAAACCACCTCAGATCTGAACAGTCTCGGGCCGGAGGAGGCAGATCGGGCCCGGGAAGAAGTGGCGGCGGCCCAGACGAGGCAGAGGCGTCGGCGGCCTGGGAAGTGGCGGCTGGTGGAGGGCCCGGCGCGGCGCGGGGGAGGGAGCCCGTGGGGCGGCGGCGCGGCTTTCGAGCCAGCAGATTTTTGCGGCGGCGGTGGCTAGATCCCAGGGATCCTTCGGGATCCGAGAGGATTTTGGATCTGGGGATCTGAAAAGAAAAAAAAAGAAGGGGAGAGAGGAGGAAGAAAGAAGGAATGTCCAAATAGACCTAGGGTCTATATATAGCAATTAGACTAGGGTTTGAGACTAGGGGATGTCTAGGAGCCCTCCGATCTGGATCCAACGGATCCGATCGCGGGATGATTTTAAAAGGACCAGACGGAGTTAAAAGAATACCACAGGGGTATTTCCGGGACACGAAGTAAGGGCACTTCGGACCCACACGGACAACGGAGGGAAAAGTCAACGGAGTCCAAACGAGACGAGATTTGAGAGGCGGGTTGCACACAACAAAACAACAACACACAACACAACCTCGCGGCACACCGGTAACGAAAAACGCCCGAACAACAAAGAAGGCCTACGGGACGTCACGGGCACGTGAGGGAGCTCCGGAACACGAAACGGAAAACGGGAAGAAACGCCACGAACCGGAAACAACCCACAACACAGATGCAATGCAATGCACATGTCTACATGATATGAATGAATGCCACACACTCACACAACAAAACGACGAAAGCCCGAAAGACAAAGAACCCGAAATGGAAATAGATGAAGCCGGAGATTTATTATAAGCCCAAAAGGGAAAGTATTACATCCGGGGCATTACAAACTCTCCTCTACTACAAAAAGATCTCGTCCCGAGATCTAGGACTGGAAAAAAGGAAGGGTACTCGGAACGAAGATGATCTTCTCGTTCCCAGGTAGCTTCTCGGTCTGTGTGATGTGACCACTTGACTTTCAGAAACTTGATGGTCTTGTTGCGAGTCTTGCGTTCGGTTTCTTCGAGAATTGCAACTGGATGCTCTCGGTAGGAAAGGTCTTGTTGAAGATCAATCTCCTCAAACGGAATCATGCGCTCAGGTGCCTTGAAGCATTTGCGAAGCTGAGACACATGGAAGACATCATGAACATTTGCAAAGTTGGAAGGGAGCTCGAGCTGATAGGCTAGATCGCCTCTTTTGCCAAGAATTTTGAAAGGACCGACGTATCTAGGAGCAAGCTTTCCTTTGATACCGAACCTTTGAGTTCCTTTCATCGGAGAAACTCGGAGATAGACATGATCACCGATGTCGAAAGCCAAATCACGATGCTTTCCGTCATAGTAGCTCTTCTGACGCGACTGAGCGGCCTTGAGATTCTCACGTATGACTTTGCACATTTCTTCGGCTTCTGAGATCAAATCATTGCCAAGAAGTTGGCGTTCACCTGTTTCAGACCAGTTGAGAGGGGTACGGCACTTTCTGCCATAGATAATTTCAAACGGTGCTTTGCCTGCACTTGCTTGAAAGCTGTTGTTGTAAGAGAATTCTGCAAATGGAAGACAGTCCTCCCATTTCATGCCGAAGGAGATGACACAGGCTCTGAGCATATCTTCAAGGATCTGATTCACACGCTCGACTTGACCACTAGTCTGAGGGTGAAAGGCAGTGCTGAACCTGATCTTCGTGCCCATGGCGGACTGAAAGGAGTCCCAGAACTTTGATGTGAACAAGCTGCCACGGTCTGAGGATATCACTTGAGGAATGCCATGTAGGGACACAATTCTGGAAGTGTACAGCTCTGCAAGTTGAGCTGCATTGATTGATTCTTTGACTGGAAGAAAATGAGCGACTTTGGTAAGCTTGTCAATCACCACAAAGATAGCATCATTGCCTCGCTTGGATTTAGGAAAACCAGTGACGAAGTCCATTTCAATGTGGTCGAACTTCCACTCAGGAATAGGAAGAGGTTGGAGAAGACCGGCTGGACGTTGATGTTCTGCTTTCACTCTTCTGCATACATCACATTCATTCACGAATTGGGCAATTTCCCTTTTCATGCGTGTCCACCAGTAAGACTGCTTGAGATCTTGATACATCTTGGAACTGCCAGGATGAATGGAAAGGAGAGAGTCATGAGCTTCTTCCATTATGAGCTTCCTGAGATCACCTTTGGGAACAACGAGTCTGTCCTCGAAGAATAAGGTATCTCTCTCATCAACACGGAAGCACTTATATTTTGGAGTGCCCTTTGCAATCCCATGTTTCACCTTCTTCACCATGGTATCACTGAGCTGGGCCTCACGGACTTGATCTTCCAAGGTAGGAGCAATTTGGAGATTTGCAAGAAAACCCTGCGGAACAACCTGGAGGTTGAGCTTCCTGAAAGCTTCACAAAGCTCAGGCTGGTGTGGCTTGATAAGAAGGCTGTTGCAATATGCCTTTCTGCTCAAAGCATCTGCAATCACATTCGCCTTGCCTGGAGTGTACTCAATGCTGGGGTTGTACTCTTGGATCATCTCGACCCAACGAGTCTGGCGGAGGTTCAGATGCGGCTGCGTGAAGATGTACTTCAAGCTCTTGTGATCAGTGAAGATGTCGACCTTTCTGCCCAACAACAGATGTCTCCACGTAATCAGAGCATGTACCACAGCTGCTAGCTCGAGATCATGTGTGGGATAGTTCTTCTCAGCTGGCTTGAGCTGACGTGAAGTATATGCCACAATTCTCTTCTCTTGCATAAGCACACCACCAAGGCCTTGAAGAGAAGCGTCACAGAACACTTCATAGGGCTTGGATTCATCAGGAGGAATCAGAACTGGAGCTGAGACAAGCTTCTCTTTGAGGGTTTTGAAAGCCACTTCACAATCGGGAGACCAAAAGTATTTGACATTCTTCTGGAGGAGGTTGGAAAGAGACTTGGCAATCTTGGAGAAGTTCTCCACAAACCTTCTGCAATAGCTGGCAAGACCCAGAAAACTGCGGAGCTGCTTGACGTTCTGAGGAGCTTCCCAGTTGACAATTGCTTCAACTTTCTCGGGATTAACCGCAATACCGTCAGCTGAGATAATGTGGCCCAGGTAGAGAACCTTATCGAGCCAAAACTCGCACTTTGAGAACTTGGCATAGAATTTGTGCTCTCTGAGTCGATCAAGAACCAGACGCAAGTGCTTTTCGTGATCTTCTTCATTCTTGGAAAACACCAAAATATCATCCAGATACACTAGCACAAACTCGCCTGTATAGGGGTTGAAGATGTAATGCATCATCCTTGAGAAGGTAGGAGGAGCATTGGCGAGGCCGAAGGACATGACGGTATACTCATATGAACCGTAGCTCGTTCTGAACGCCGTCTTGGGAATGTCTTCCTCGCGAATGCGAATTTGATGGTAGCCCATTCGGAGGTCAAGCTTAGAGAATACTTTAGCTCCTTTGAGCTGCTCAAAGAGTTCATTGATGTTGGGGAGCGGATACTTGTTCTTAATCGTCTTCTTGTTCAGTGGCCGGTAGTCAACACATAGACGCTCCGTGCCATCTTTCTTCTTGACAAATAAGACACCACAGCCCCACGGAGATGTACTCGGTCTGATGAGACCCATACGCTCCTGTTCATCCAACTGTTTCTTCAATTCCTTCAATTCATCTGAAGATAGCTTGTAAGGACGCCGACAAACAGGTTCGGTGCCCGGCTCGAGTTCAATGACAAACTCCACCTGACGGTGTGGAGGCATGCCTGGAAGTTCTTCTGGAAAGACGTCTTGATATTCATTCACCACTGGAATTTGCTCTATGGCATTAATTTCACCCTTATCATTAAGAGAGAAAAGCCGAATAGTATTATCCCTGGAGGCGAAGATAATCACATCTTCATCAGAATGAGTCAACTTGACTTCCTTTTGAGCACAATCAATGTGAGCATCGTGCTGAGAAAGCCAATCCATTCCGAGAATGAGGTCGATGTCAGAATGACCCAGAATCACCGGAGAAGCCAAAAATCGATAATCACCCATGCGAATAGAAACATCCGGAGCATAAATACTGGAATGCATCTGCTTTCCCGGAGAAGAGACTGCCATCTGCCTCGGTAAAGCTGCTGTGGTCACACTATGCTTGGATGCAAACGGGTATGACATGAAAGAATGTGAAGCACCCGAATCAAATAACACTTTAGCTGGAAAAGAGTTCACTGGAAGGTTACCCAGAATGACATCAGAAGAAGCCTCCGCTTGTGCTGCATTCATCAGATTGACCCTTGCATCCTTTGGATCATGCTTGACCATAGCGGTACCGACAGGAGGAGGCGGAGGAAGACGCTTCGGATTCGGACATCTGTTGGCATAGTGACCTTTCTGAGTGCATTTGTTGCAAGTCACTTCTGAGAGAGGACGGAACTGAGAGCCACTGGACTTGGAGCCTTGAGACTGAATCTGCTTCTTCGACTGGTTGCTTGGGTTGGGTGGGTGGGAGAAACCACGGCCACTAGAGTTCTTGTTGTTGGAGTTGTTGAAGTTGCTGGAGTTGTTGAATGGAGCTCGAATCATTGGAGGAGGAGGAAGCCAGAATTTCTGTTGTTTCGCAGCCAACTGAGACGATGAGGTAGAGTGAACAGCATCTCGAATTCTCTTCTTAGAAGCCTCCATCTTAAGCTGAGCTGCTTCTTGTTTCAAAGCCATATTATAGAACTTATCGAATTCGTCTGGCTCGAACAAAGTGAGAGCAAGCTGAAGTTCATCTTTGAGACCTCCACGGAACTGATAGATTTTGCTCTTTGCATCAGGTATGTCTTGCTTTGCATAACGAGCGAGGTTTTGGAACTTGACATTATACTGATAGACTGACATGGAGCCCTGCTTGAGGTTGCGGAATTGCTCACGCATACCCTCAATAACACTTGTAGGAATGTGATGCGAGCGGAAATCCCTGCAGAAGTTCTCCCACGAGATCACTTGACCCGGCCTTGAGTCTTTGTACTGCTGCCACCAATCAGCTGCTTGATCTTTCAGTTGGAAGGCTGCAAACTTCACATAGTCATCTTCTTTCACGTTACTGCACTCAAAATGCTTCTTGATATCGGTCAGCCAATCCTCAGCATCAAGAGGGTCGACACAGTAACTGAAAGCTTTAGGATTGTTGGCCAAGAACTGGTTGAGGGTAGCATGGTGCTGCTGGAAGAAGTTGCCTTGGTTCATTGGAATGCCCTGATTAGCTTGATTAGCTTGCATAGCTTGCATTTGCTGCATCATCTGCATCATCAACTGAGTGTTCTGAGCAGTAGTCTGCATAATTGCTCTCCAAGCCTCAGGCGGAGGAGGAGGAGAAGGAGGACGCTCTGGAACCTCTTCACCCTCTGGGTTGGCATTCGGAACCCTTTTCGGAGCCATCCTGTAAGAGATGACCACGAATCAGCAATTGATTGGCAAAAGGAATAAGCTGAATCAATGGAATGAATTGCAACAAGTCTTCACAATAATCATTCGAACAATAAGAACGAATGAAATCATCCGAACAAGAGGAACGAATGAATTTCTTAGTTAATTGATAACATCAGTCTTCACGAGAAGCCACATAGGGATCAAAAGGATAAAATAAATAAAACAACAAGGTACGGAAAGGAACAAACACAAGAGAGGAGTTTCGTTCTAACATCTTTGTGCTGAAAGCATATGAACGCGTTACGAAAAGGTTTTGCAATCCCCGGATCAGCATAGCCAAGGACCCTTTAAGATGCAACTCCTGATAGTAACCTCGGTCATATAACCCCTTCACTCAATGTCGAACCCCGAACTCACTAACCTGCATTCGTTGGAAGAATGCCTACGATCTACTGGATAAAACCCACCTATAGCTTTCCGAAAGATTCCAGTTATGCAATCAGGTGTTGGGGATACACGGGAAGCACCGCGCAATCAACTCTAACCTACATCCAGGTGTATCCATCCTTCAACACATAACCAGTCTTTCTCGGAAACTGTGTACCTCGGACCTTCGAAAAGCATCCACTATAACAAGCTATGGCAATACTCCCGAACTACCTCCCCAGTACTGGGTGATGTCGGGGTTATCGTGCCACTGGCCGTATAGGGGAGATTTTCGATGTCGGCCGTCTTAAGTATTTAGTACTGTCGCGATATGCTTGTTACAGTGATACCCCGAAGCTCAACTCCTCGGTAACAGGAGGCATCGAGAACAATATCCTTGTCACAAGAACATCGAAACAATCCCAGAATACTCGCGGGAATCCTAAAAAAAATTTTGTGCAAATTTTGAAGATAGGAGAGACAAGAGTATACGTCAGGAGTCCTCACCAGAGAGAAAGGGGATGAGAAGCAAAGAATCCTACTCTCCGATATAATATGACTCAAAAGTTTTCAGTGTGTGCCTAGACTCAACCGTCAACGGTTCGATCAAACAGTGGGGGCTCCTAGGTCGGAGAAGGCTCTGATACCAACTTGTAATGCCCAGGATGGAGTTATACCTCCTACGGGTCGAGGCCCGACTTAAAGGCATAAGTCCATCCTAGAATGATCTCAAGTTTGGTAATCTTTGCACAACTCATGTAAAAGAGGGATGGTAAACTTAAAAAATAGTTGGCTTACAATCGCCACGTCACAGAATAACAGTACAAATCTCAAACATCATACAATAAGATCACTACAACCCTCTAAGGGCAAAATCCAAATGTCAAAGTACCAAACTCAGATAAATAAAAAAACAACCACAGGCGGATCGAATCCTAGTAAGAGTCTCCACTACTGATCGTCCGGGTAGCGCACGTAGTAACGACTACGCTCCTCGTCGTACTCCCAATCCAGCTCGGTGCCATCACCTGGATAGCTCACGGCTGGACCTGCATCTGGTGTGTGAAGTAACTGTGAGCCACAGAGGACTCAGCAATCCCGTTCCCGGGTAACAGAACTATCAAAGCCTTAGGTGAGGAAAGGCTGAAGAAAGAAATGAGGTGAAGGAACAACAAAGAGTCTGCAGCAGCAACTAGCACTAACTTACGCAAGAGAGAGCGAGAAGAGAAGGCAACGCGAGAAGTGATCACTAAGTGATCCTAGCTACAAGCTCACAAGCATAACCCCTCCGTGTTCAACTCCCGAATCCCTATTCGGAAATTGACAGTCACGGAACTCACGCTGGTAGTGTATTATCATCATTGTCAAGTTATCTACAACCGGAATTAACAAGCTCCCATCTGCCACATAACCGCGGGCACGGCTTTCGAAAGTTCAAACCCTGCAGGGGTGTTCCAACTTGACCCATTACAAGCCCACGATCCGCGGAGTCGCAACTCCAAAGTGGGAAGACCCGAGTATCCTCGGAATCCCGTGCTCAAGTTAAACCGAACTAAGGTAAGGCTAATCCAGCAAATCCTCCCGGCGTGTCGACACCCTGATAGTAGCCGCGCGTATCTAGGTCTCAGGACACGTCCGGATGAGCGCTACGTACAGATACCAAAGACCCCAGCGAACTGGGTAGTATCCGCAAGTGACTCTGGTTTGGACCAACACTCAAGTCGAGCACTGGCCCAGGGGGTTGAATTAATTAAGCCTCGGGTTAATTACTCCCTCGGAAAGGTTTTAGTTGTTAATGCAAATAGTACCAAGGTTGGGACTTGCTGGAAAAGACTTAGCACTTAGCGGTTTATCGAGGGGGTCCCATACACCCCAACCGTGTTAGGAACGCATAATCAAGGAACATAAAACCGGCTTATACGGATCCTAACGGCATGAGTGGAACAAAACACCAAGCAAAAGGATTAGCCTTCCACCCTTGCCAATATATAGGTGATTTCAATTAAAGCATCTATATAGTGTGATATAACCCAACCAAACTTCAACATGGAGCAAGCATCTTCACTTCACCTGCAACTAGCAACGCTATAAGAAGGGCTGAGCGAAGCGTACTTAGCCAAGCAACGGTTTGCATAGGTAGGGTGGTTAAACATGGCAATTGGTTACAAGTAGGAGGCTGACAAGAAGAACATGGGCATCGAGGCAAAACTATAGATCGAGACTACTAGCAATAGGCGAAGATAGTAAAGTTATCGGGGTTCGGTCATCTTGCCTGAAGAGAAGAAGTTCGGATCAAAAGAAGGGTCCTCTTGCTCAAACTCGTTGGAAACCTCGTGCTCAACCTCGTTGGAAAACTCGTGCTCAACTTCCGGGTCTAAACAAGACAAACACACCAAGCACCAATCAACACGATGCAATGCGCACTCGAAAAACATGAATGCATGATGGATGCACTAGTGATGCACATGGAGCACGGAAAACATCACCCAAGCAAAACACCTCAAAACAAGATAACAACCTGATATTATTAATCTACACAGAAAATCACCCAAGTTTGATATAAAGTTCGCTGAAATCGGAGTTACGGGCTAAAAGTTATGCCCGAAACAAGATTTGAGCGAAAACTGCAAATTACAGCAACATAGCATCTTTGGAGCTCAAAATAAATAATCTACAGCACCCAAAAAGCATGGCAAAGGACATGAACATAAACTAGATATAATGTACAGCAACTAGGTCCAAAGTGCACCCCCAACGGAGTCACGGATCAATAGCAATGATCTTGGACATATTGAACTTTGAAATAAAATTCTGGCAGCAGAATTTTATTGAAAGTTTGGAGCAAAAGATAAGCATGCTACAGCACCTCAAATGGACATGTGAGGACATGGATGGAAAGACAACAATATATACTTCATGGAACAATCAAAATCCACCCCAAAACTATCATGCTTTGTCCTACAACATCACACGAACATGGCATCGGAACGTTACAGATTTCAGACTTAGTGAAATTTCACTAAGTCCTAAAACAGCAACATCATCATAGCAACAAAAAGAGCATGTTTAAGACACCTCGAAACTAAACATGGCAAAGGGTAAGCACCTCATCAAAATACATATGAAGGTGATCCCGAAACACACAAGCATGCATCAATGTGGTGAACACACCGATTACAACGAGCTCAACAACATGGCATTTCATAACAAGTAAAAACACAACATTTGAACATGGCATCTTGCAACGATGATAACAAGGAAACAATAAATCTACCATGCAACCTATCACACACAACACGTAGTTCGTGTCAAGACGAACACGTGGACATGTCATTTGCTTCGTTTGGACAAACGAGCTAAAAGATATCACATGTCAAAGGTGGCACAAAAATATCACACAACAGCAGTTTATATCATCATACACTCTTGTAACAGCAAAACATGTGTCAAGATGACATCTAACATGCATGACTACAACAGGTAAAACGTAGAGGGCATCTCCACGAACATCTGGACATATCACACGCTCAAAACGGAGCAACAGGTAAAAAGATACAGCAGGTCAAAGTTTGGATCACAGATCAGGACTAAAAAGGACTTAGTGGAAAAATAGACCTCGATCCAGATCTGAAGTGAACAGTAGCGGATCCGCGGATGAACAGTGCGGCGGCTACAGTGCCGGTGGCCCAGCAGGAACAGTAGCGGATCCGGGGCGGCCCAGCCGCGGAGGGAGGCTGGATGGGCCCGCGGGGCGGCTACTGGGCCGGCGGCGCGGGATCTGGCTGGGGCCGGAGGCGGCCCAGCGACTGCGGCTCGGAGGGGGCGAGCGGAGGCCCGCGGTGCGCGGCAGAGGGCGGCGGCCCGCTGGCGCGTGGAGGGAGGCAGCCCGCGACGCGGCGGCTCGCTCGGGCGAGGCCCGTCGGGCGAAGGTGCGGTGGCCCACGCGCGGAGCCGGTCGAGGCGGTGAACGGGCCGGCCTGGCTGGCGACGATCTGGTCCCCTCCAGATCGGCAACCGGCGCGGCGGAAGGGCCCGGAAGAATCAGCGAGCGAGGCGAGGGATCGGCCCGGCTGGAAGGATCGAACGATCCAGGCGCCAGTCGGGCGTGCGTTGACCTCGGGCGCGGGCCCCGGCTCCAGATCGGCGGCTGGAACGAGCGGCCAGGCGTCGAGCCAGTAGGTTTTTGCGGCGGCGGATCGAGGGGATCCTTCGGGATCCGGAAGATTGTTTTGGATCTGAGGGAAGAAAAGGAAAAAAAAAGAAAGGGATCTAGAGGAGGAAGAAGAAGGGGATGTCCAAATAGACCTAGGGGTCTATATATAGCAATCTAGACTAGGGTTTGGAGGTTAGGGATGTTTAGGAGCCCTCCGATCTGGATCCAACGGATCCGATCGCGGGATGATTTTAAAAGGACCAGACGGAGTTAAAAGAATACCACAGGGGTATTTCCGGGACACGAAGTAAGGGCACTTCGGACCCACACGGACAACGGAGGGAAAAGTCAACGGAGTCCAAACGAGACGAGATTTGAGAGGCGGGTTGCACACAACAAAACAACAACACACAACACAACCTCGCGGCACACCGGTAACGAAAAACGCCCGAACAACAAAGAAGGCCTACGGGACGTCACGGACACGCGAGGGAGCTCCGGAACACGAAACGGACAACGGGAAGAAACGCCACGAACCGGAAACAACCCACAACACAGATGCAATGCAATGCACATGTCTACATGATATGAATGAATGCCACACACTCACACAACAAAATGACGAAAGCCCGAAAGACAAAGAACCCGAAATGGAAATAGATGAAGCCGGAGATTTATTATAAGCCCAAAAGGGAAAGTATTACATCCGGGGCATTACAGCTCAACAAAAGAAACTACGTGGGTGTGCATCCAACTTGCTTGCTCATGAAGACCTAGGGCATTTGAGGAAGCCCATTGTTGGAATATACAAGCCAAGTTCTATAATGAAAATTCCCACTAGTATATGAAAGTGACTAAACAAGATACTCTCTATCATGAAGAACATGGTGCTACTTTGAAGCACAAGTGTGGAAAAAGATAGTAGCATTGTCCCTTTTCTTTTTTTCTTTTTCTTTTTTCTTTCTTTTTCTTGGCCATTCCTTCTTCTTCTTTTCTTTTTTCTTTCTTCGGGACAATGCTCTAATAATGATGATCATCACACTTATATTGATTTACAACTCGATATTACAACTCGATACTAGAACAAAGTATGACTCTATATGAATGCCTCTGGTGGTGTACCAGGATGTGCAATGAACCAAGAGTGACATGTATGAAAAATTATGCATGGTGGCCTAGCCACAAATACGATGTCAACTACATGATCATGCATTGAAATATGACAATATGATGCGTTTCATATGAACAGAACGATGGAAAGTTGCATGGCAATATATCTCGGAATGGCTATGGAAATGCCATGATAGGTAGGTATGGTGGGTGTATGGTACCGGCGAAAGTTGCGCGGTACAAGAGAGGCTAGCAATGGTGGAAGGGTGAGAGTGCATATAATCCATGGACTCAACATTAGTCATAAAGAACTTATATACTTATTGCAAAAATTTACGAGTCATCAAAACAAAGCAATCAACGCATGCTCCTAGGGGGGAGGTTGGTAAGGAGTTAACCATCGCGCACCCCGACCTCCACACAAATGATGACACTCAACAAATACCTCATGCTCTAACTTCGTCACATAGCGGTTCACCATACGTGCATGCCACGTGAATCACAAACTTTAACACAAGTATTTCTCAAATTCATAATTACTCCACTAGCATGACTCTAATATCACCATCCCCATATCTCAAAACAATCATCAAGTATCAAACTTCTCATCATATTCAATGCACTTTGTATGAAAGTTTTTACTACATTCATCTTGGATGCCTATTATATTAGGATTAGTTTTATAACCAAAGCACATTACCATGTTGTTCTAAAAGACTCCCAAAATGATATAAGTGAAGCATGAGAGATCAACAATTTCTACAGAATAAAATCACCACCGTGCTCTGAAAGATATAAGTGACGCACTAGAGCAAAACTATTTAGCTCAAAAGATATAAGTGAAGCACATAGAGTATTCTAACAAATTATAGACCATATTTATCTCTCTCAAAAAGGTGTGTCCATCAAGGATGATTGTGGCAAACTAACAAGCAAAGACTCAAATCATACATGACGCATATCATGTGGTGAATAAAAATATAGTCCCGAGTATAGTTACCGATAGATGAAGACGAAAGAGGGGATGCCTTCCCGGGGCATCCGCAAGCTTAGTGATACGGAGCATCCTTCGCTCATCCCCATGTACACCATTTGGACGCAAGGTGATCCCGTTCCTCGATGCTTTACCTTTCCTTTCTCGCGAGATATGGATGCTACTTTAAGCGCGGACCTTGTGCATGCTCAGGAACACCCATGGAGAGCCCAAGGACCAAGGCCAAGTGAGCGCGAGAGGGAGGGAAGAAGGACCAGCATCTACAGGCCCCGGACATCCGGCGCCCCTTCACAGAAGCTAGCACCGCAAGCCCGGACATCCGGCCCCATGCCCCGGACATCCGGCTCCACTCGAAGCCCCGGACATCCGGCCCCTTCGCCGGAAATCCGGCCCCTCATCACAGAAGGCAACCGAAGCCGGCCACGCTCAGCCCGGACATCCGGCCAGAGGCCCGGACATCCGGCTCCTCGCGAGCCGCCGGACATCCGGCCCCCGGCCCGGACATCCGCGCCTGCCTGCGCGCAGAGACGGGCCTGAGGCCCATGTATCCCTCTCCCACTTACCCCTTCGTGGACCTAGACTATATATACTCCTCCCCCTCCTCCATTTGAGGGTTAGCTTAGTGATAGCTCATTTGATACCTAGAGCTTTGCTCATCTAGTGGTTCATCTCCTTGTGAGTGACTGCGGCCCCTCCACGGAGAAGATCCACACGGATTCAAGACCTCTGCGGAGAAGATCCTACGGGATTCAAGGCCCCTCGCGGGAAGATCCTACGGGATATCATCAAGACCTCCTCACGGAGAAGAACCGGTTACCCTTTGTATCGTCCCTTGTTGATCATGGATCTTGTATCTCTTTGTGTTTCGAGGATCTAGCATATGTGTGACTTGTTCTTGTTGGTTTGAGTGATTCTCTCGTGTTTTCCCTCGTGTTCCCTCTCGTGTTCTTCGTGTTCATCGTGGGATCCCCTCCATTTCGTGAAAGATCTGCTGATTAGGGTTCCACCCTGTATCACAACCCAACTTAACCAATTTTTGTTCGAGCTTGTTTGAGTTGTGGCTTGTGTCTCCTAAGGTGTTTCGGCTACTTAGGGACCGTGACTTCAACTCCAACATCATGTATAGCCCATCATTCCACTTCCGCAACCACCACGGCATGTCCGCTACCACCATTTGACATTTGTCCTTGAGATTTTGAGTTGTGGTTTTTCCGTTTCCTAAGGTGTTTCGGCTAATTAGGAACAGGTCTACATCAAGAGCACCACCTCTCATCATCGACACGGACGGTAACTTCGACGACATCATTGTATATTCACTTGCAATTGCATTGTTAACCCCTAGACCATTTTTGCGTCACCTACCTATCGAGACTAGCCATTTGAGTATTGCCGGCAACGTGACTTGTGCACATTAGTGATCATACTCCCATATCATACATACCATATCACCGAGGTGCATATCTTGGTATCATCTCTTGTGACACAAGGTTGTCATCGCATATACTCAATTGTTATCTTGGTTCGTGAAGTTTTGCATGAGAAAAGAGCTCAAAAGAGAAAGAGCCAAACAAGCTTTTAAGCATAAAGAAAAAGATACGCAAAGAGCTTTTAAGCAAGAACCATAGCATCATACTACATTAAGATTGTCATACTCGATCATTTTGGATCATACCACCGGAATACCATACATATAGCATACTTGGGATAGAAGTCGTTGCATTTTGCATAGTAGGTTGTGCACAAGTTCGTATCCGCCTATTGTGCAATCGCGCTAGCGTCTCTCTAGTGTTGTGCAACAAGAGCATTTTCGAGGATTCCACATTTTGGCTCACCCCTTGGTTGCACGACCCCATCTATCTATCCGTGTGTGTGTTTCCGTGTGCCACCCATCTTGCTATTGGTCTACTTGTTGCATTTGCAAATTTGTGAATCTTTTTCAACATTATTGAGTCTTGCTAACATTTCGTTTCAATTTTTTGTGCCACTATCCTCACCGAGCTCCACCATAAGCTTTACTTGTGTAGGTGTGAGAAACCGACAAGAATTGGTACCAATTGTGCTATTTCCTTGTTCCACATTTGAGTGATCATTGATCCATCTTCAACATCGGTCAAGGTACATTTGGTCTAGTTCTTCTCTTTCTCCCACTCATACTTGCTAGCGTTTTGTGATGGATAGGCAAGGCATTTCATCTCCGGTCTTCGACATCGACGGCGCGAACAAGGACATCCACGCGAAAACCATCGGACTACAACGAGAAATGCAAGAGTGCTTGGGCAACATCGCCATCGAACAACGACACTTCCAGACAAGGACAATGGCTTCCTTCGACGACATGTGCGACTCCTTCAACAAACAAATGGCGGAGCTCCGACACTTGGTGGTCGATCACAAGTCTTCTTCCCCTTCGTCATCCTCTCGGCGGCGACGTTCAAGTCACAAGTCTTCGGAGCGCAAACATGATGCAAGAGCAAGTCTTCCACGTCCACACCGCCATGGCGACCACCGACATCGTCATGAAGGGCAAGTCACATCTAAGCATCATGTGCACGACGACGACGAACGACATCTACCAAGAGCTCAAGCAAGACAACGACATCATCATCATGAAGATGCTCGACAAGCGCATACCTACAAGTCCGAAGAAGCTCTACATCACGCCAAGCCCAAGCTTCAAGAGCACATAAGAAGACCGCGAGACAAGCACACCCAAGAAGGAGCTACGGCTACAACCACCACTTCGGCATCTTCGCCAAGTGTTATCAAGGCATCTTCGCCAAGTGCTATCAAGGCATCTTCGCCTTTGGATGTACGGCATCTTCGCCTACCTCCCATGAGTTCGCCTACATCGACGTCTTCATCATCAAGGCGATCATCTACGAGCGACGGCGACAAGACGGTCGAGCATGGGCCATCCCCTTCGACCAAGCCGACGAGCATGAACCTCTTCGACACCATGAAGACGGCGCCCATATTGGACTACTACTCCGGGTCAAGCTACGCGAGCAAGCATGAGACCTTCTCTTTGACCTCGGAGGAGCGTGATGGTTTGCCACACCCTACGGCATTCATCTTTGGAGGCATTACGGATGAGGAAGTTGAGCATGGAGACTATTGCACCTACACCCATTCGACATCCACATATGACGAGATGCCCCAATTCCCATGTGAGGAGAGCCACCACCACATGAGTGATACGAGTGACTCCACCATATGTGAGCTTGAGAGCATTTCCCTTGAGAGGATGAGTGTGCACACCACTAGCCCCATACATGAGAGCATGCCACTTCTCCTATGTGAGGTTGAGAGCCATTTGAGTGACTCCACCAACCATACGAGTGAGAGCATCCAAGAGGGAGTGAGTGAGCCACAACACTTTGTGAGTGAGGTAGTTGATAGGGCATGTGAGGCCACTATGATTTCTAATGACTTAACCTCTACTCCGAGTGTGTTTTCTTTGGTGCTAGGTCTCCTACAAGAGGACATGCCTACCCTCGACAAGTCCGTCCCTCCAATGGACAACCCGATGGCCATGGTGGAAGAAGATGCACCACCCACATGGTTCCATCAAGATGAAGATGAGAACGATTGGATCTTGAACACCTCACCTACAACTCATGAGCGACGCTCCAAAGATAACATAGGTGATGGTGCTTCTTTCGTCCCACTTGTGGACTATATCACCAATGATTGCTTGCATGATGTTGATTCACCTATGACCGTGCTTCATGCTAGTGCAACTTACTCATGTCTTGACTTACCTATTTATGATGAATATGATGATGAGCATGTTGAGTTGCCTAGTTGTGATGCTATGCTCCATAGGATATCATGTGAAAATTCTTTTGGTCACATCATGTTTGATAATCCTTTGAACTTGTCATATGCTATGAGTGAGATTTCTCATATTGTTTCATTTCAATCTCAACATAGTAACTATGCATGCCAAATTAAAGTAAATCCCATTTGCACTTGTGGCATAGATGACAAGATGATGGTCATTGGAATGTGTTTCTCTTGCGGTGATATTGCCATGCTTCCTTTACATGATGTGCGCAATTCATCTACTATGCCATGCCATGAACACATTGTTCCAAATATGCTTTGCTTTGGATGTTGTCAATATTCTCCATGTGATGTTTCCATTGATGCTCATGAGGAGACCCCCATAGTTTCCTCATACATACTAGGAGATTTTGATGCATTCCATACCTTGCATGATTACCATGATTGTGTGCACCATATGCATTCCATGAATCACAATGATATTTCTCGTGATGCATCACACAACTTGAGTCTCCATTATGCCATACATAACAACAAACCTCTCATGATGGATGACATGTTTCTTTACCACACATCTCATTTATTTGAGCATTGGATATTATGTGCTAACCAACACTTGCACGTGCGCATCATGATGGATGATGTGTACATATACCACGCACATACAATTTTTCCTTTGCCTTTGTCTTGTGTAGGTACTTTTGCAAACTCGTCAACCTCACAATCCCATGAGTTGACGAAAAGAGCTCTTGAGAGCAACGATGGCTTGGGATTCCGTGGAATCTCCTTACCACCATTCTCTTCGCGCAACCACTACGCGCCTCTCTTTTACTTGGCTCTCACACGGCTATGGGCTATTTGCCACTTCTCACATTATGCCCATACTATCGTGTTCACTTTGCATGTTATGCCTCTTGCTATGACTTTGCCATGCAATTGTGACCCTTGCTTGCCTTTACACATGATTCACCATTATGCTACTTATATGTGTATTTGCATGCTTGGTGGAGATACTTGTAGCTACTACCATGATTTCTTTGTGCCCCATGCTATTGTTGATTCTTGTGTTGGAAGAGTCATGATGTTCCATTACATATGACTTCTTACCACCACAATGATGATACTTTGCTCACATCTTGCTTTCATGCTTGTGCTATGCCATGTGCATTATTCATGACTAGAATTTGCACACATGACATGCTTGCCATGATTACCTCTAGTACGTTGCATCTTCGCACTACTAGCTTGTTTGACTTGATCGCTAAGATTGCTTGCTATGTTGCATCACCCATGTTCCTCTCTTACTTGCTTTCTTGGGTTGATGACATATATGTCCATGCCACTCACATGATATATCTTGATCATTGTCATTTGTCTCCACTAATTGCATCTCTCAACACTTGTATTGAGAGCAACAATGCTATGCTTATTGATCTTGGAGACTTGGACACCATACTTGTGATGCATACTTGCTTGATTGAGCCTATTGCACTTGGTTGTTCTCGCATCTTATGCCTACATACCATGCACCACACCCTTGTACTTTCTTATGATAAGAATGATGCAAGCACTTGTTGGGTATTTTCTCGCACGAATGCTAGGTTTTGCATTCACGCTAACCTCATTTGTTTTTCCAAGCGTTTGTCATGTTCTTTCATTTTGAAGAATTCACAAGGCGGTGTCGTCATGCAACAACTTGGTCATGCGAAGGCATACATGATGTGCAACACCAACATTCGCGAGAATCTCCTAAAGGTGAACTCATTCCTTTTGAGCCATCCTCACATACGCATATTGGATGGGTCATTCTTTCATTGTTGTCTTCTTCTTCTTGTCTACATGATAGATCTATTGGAGAGAGGACCTACATTGGAGATGGACCTTCAAGATGAGGAGCGCTCGGACTTATTGGATGCACCTTCGTACCTTCACTCATGCCACGACATCGAGCATTGGTATGTCAAAACCCCTTTGACACATTGCACCAAAAACTTCATATTTGTTGATTGTGTGCTCACATGCCATGCTCCATGGACATATCATTCCAATAACAAATTTGCATCTTGCCCATGGATTGACTCACATTATGATTGCCTTGTTGCATTTTGTATCCCCATGTCATCCATGATATATGAGCTTGTGCATTTCCTTAGCAAATTTGTTGTGATCTTTCTTGATGGCATATTCTTACATCATGATCATCTTGTCCTCCATCAATTGCATGATAACATACACATATTGAGCATCCATTGCCATGTTCATGCTCTTGATAAACCATCACACTATGACATCATTTTGCACAATGGTAGCAATTGTAGCTTTGTGCAACATGCCAATTACCCTACCTTTGTGTGCACAACAAATGAATTTGCTCCCATGAATGCTTCGCATGTCATTGTACATCTTTTGGATAAGCATCACGTGCCTTGTCACACGGACTCACACTTACACGATGGACACTTTGTGTGCGCTAACAATTGTATTTCCGAGTGTTGTTTGTGTTTGCTCTTATTGCATGTATATCACTCCGACGACACTCTGGAGTACTTGGATTGCGCCATGTCTCAACTTCGTCCAACTACAAGTCCGTTTACGACTACCGTTTCCATGGTGATGAGGTTTTTGATCCGAGGTCGGATCTTTCCCAAGGGAGGGGAGATGATACGGAGTATCCCATGATCATCCCCATGTTCACTCGACGAGGCCTCAACTACACACAATTGGACACAAGGTTCACTCGCTCCTCTCTGAACCTCCACTTTCTACATGTGAGACATGCCTACTACCTCAAATATATGTGCTATGCATGTTCAGGAACACCCAAGGGGACCATGGAGAACCCAAGGACCAAGGCCAAGTGCGCGTGGAAGAGAAGGAAGAAGGACCAGCATCTTCAGGCCCCGGACATCCGGCCCCCAAGCCCGGACATCCGGCGCCCCTTCACAGAAGCTAGCACCGCAAGCCCGGACATCCGGCTCCACTCGAAGCCCCGGACATCCGGCCCCTTCGCCGGAAATCCGGCCCCTCATCACAGAAGGCAACCGAAGCCGGCCACGCTCAGCCCGGACATCCGGCTCCTCGCGAGCCGCCGGACATCCGGCCCCCGGCCCGGACATCCGGCGCCTGCCTGCGCGCAGAGACGGGCCTGAGGCCCATGTATCCCTCTCCCACTTACCCCTTCGTGGACCTAGACTATATATACTCCTCCCCCTCCTCCATTTGAGGGTTAGCTTAGAGATAGCTCATTTGATACCTAGAGCTTTGCTCATCTAGTGGTTCATCTCCTTGTGAGTGACTGCGGCCCCTCCACGGAGAAGATCCACACGGATTCAAGACCTCTGCGGAGAAGATCCTACGGGATTCAAGGCCCCTCGCGGGAAGATCCTACGGGATATCATCAAGACCTCCTCACGGAGAAGAACCGGTTACCCTTTGTATCGTCCCTTGTTGATCATGGATCTTGTATCTCTTTGTGTTTCGAGGATCTAGCATATGTGTGACTTGTTCTTGTTGGTTTGAGTGATTCTCTCGTGTTTTCCCTCATGTTCCCTCTCGTGTTCTTCGTGTTCATCGTGGGATCCCCTCCATTTCGTGAAAGATCTGCTGATTAGGGTTCCACCCTGTATCACTTAGGCTTTTGGTTGTCCTTGAATTTTACCTTGGGGTGCCTTGGGCATCCCCAAGCTTAGGCCCTTGCCACTCTTTGTTCCATAGTCCATCAAAGCCATACTCAAAACTTGAAAACTTCACAACACAAAACTTAGCCAAAAATCTCGTGAGCTCTGTTAGTATAAGAAAACAAACCACCACTCAAAGGTAATGTAATGAACTCATTCTTTGTTTATATTGGTGTTAAACCTACTGTATTCCAACTTCTATATGATTCATACTCCCCAATACTACTCATAGATTCATCAAAATAAGCAAACAACACACGAAAAACAGATCCTGTCAAAAACAGAACAGTCTATAGTAATTTGTAACTTTCGAATATTTCTGTAACTCCAATAAAAATTAAATAAATTGGTAAAAGTGAGGAATTTGTATATTAATCATCTGCAAAAAGAATCAACTAAATAGCACTCTCCAGTAAAATCTGGTGACTATTCTCGTGAGCGCTAACGTTTCTGTTTTTTACAACAAGATCATATATACTTCACACAAGTCTTCCCAAAGGTTCTACTTGGCACAAACACTAATTAAAACACAAAACCACATCTAAACAGAAGCTAGATGCACTATTTAGTCCTAAACAGAAGCAAAAACAAATAAAATAAAATTGGGTTGCCTCCCAACAAGCGCCATCGTTTAACGCCCCTAGCTAGGCACGATACAAGGATAGATCTAGGTATTGCCATAATGATATGATATATCACAAAAACTCATCTTATATTCCCTACGTTCAGCAGCAAGTTTTCTTTGTGGCAAGCAAAAGTAATCAAAAGGGCTAAATTTAATAGGACAGAAGTCCCCCATATCAAGCTCAGGAGGTATAGGGTCCTCCTTTGGCCCTTTGTAATGTACAACCAATTCATCATTATAAGCATTCTTTTGGCAAAAGGTCATGAGCCTTCGCTCAAGGGAAAAGCCTAATCCATTGTTTTAAATAGCAAAATCATCATTAAATTCAGAAATTCTATCAACCAAGACATCGGTAGGAACCCTTTTTCTAAGGTTTTCATTAAAAGCAACATGATCAGGAGATCGCAACCTCATTATGCCTTCTTGATTAAATAAGATAGCCTCTATGGGAGGTCGACCAGCATCTACTCCGTAACGAGCAAAGATTTATTTGGCCTCTTTCATGATAAATCTGAATTCATGTGCGAAAGAGATAGTAGCTGCGCGCTTAACAGAAGAATGCTCAATATTGGAAAATTCCAAAAAGATTCTCTGAATGCAAGGATGCATATGGATAAATTGCCTTTCAATTTCAACTATAAGCATAGATATGGCATCCGCAAAGCTACTAGTTCTATGAAGAATAGAACCACCCATAGTGGGTAAAGCACCGACACAAGTAAAGAAGCCTTGAAGAACTCCTTTTCCAATAATATGACCACTACCAACCCGGAACTTCTTAATATGTAAAGTGGTATTTTCATCCGAAGGATCAACATAGATGTTGCCCTCAATATTACTACCCTTCTCGATAAAAACTTCCCCCATCTCAGACATGAGGGCAAGCGAACGATAAACACACGGCAAAAAGAAGGGCAAATAAAACGGCAAGGGTGAAGTGGGGGAGAGGAAAACGAGAGGCAAATAAAGGTAATGCGAAGGATAAGGGTTTGTGATAGGTACTTGGTATATGACTTTTGCGTAAGCCTCCCCGGCAATGGCGCCAGAAATTCTTCTTGCTACTTCTCGAGCTTGCGTTGTATTCCCTCGAAGAGGAAAGGGTGATGCAGCACAGTAGCGTAAGTATTTCCCTTAGTTTTTGAGAACCAAGGTATCAATCCAGTAGGAGACCACGCGCGAGTCCCTCGCACCTGCACAAACAAATAAGAACTTCGCAGCCAACGCGATAAGGGGTTGTCAATCCCTTTACGGTCACTAACGAAAGTGAGATCCGATAGATATGATAGTTTGATATTTTTGGTATTCTTGGATATAAGAACAGAAGGTAAAAACAGCAAAGTAAAGTAGATTGTAGATTGATATGTTGAGAATAGACCCGGGGGCCATAGGTTTCACTAGTGTCTTCTCTCACGATAGCAGAATTCTACGATGGGTGAACAAATTACTGTCGAGCAATTGATAGAAAAGCGAATAATTATGAGAATATCTAGGCATGATCATTATATATAGGCATCACGTCCGTGACAAGTAGACCGAAACGATTCTGCATCTACTACTATTACTCCACACATCAACCGCTATCCAGCATGAGTATTAAGTTCATAAGAACAGAGTAATGCTTTAAGCTAGATGACATGATGTAGAGGGATAAACTCAAGCAATATGATATAAGCCCTATCTTTTTATCCTCGATGCCAACAATACAGTACGTGCCTTGCTGCCCCTGCTGTCACTGGGAAAGGACACCGCAAGATTGAACCCAAAGCCAAGCACTTCTCCCATTGCAAGAACTATAGATCTAGTAGGCCAAATCAAACCAATAATTCGAAGAGACTTGCAAGGATATTATAATCATACATAAAAGAATCCAGAAAAGAACCAAATATTTCTCATAGATAATCTTGATCATAAACCCACAATTCATCGGATCTCGGCAAACACACTGCAAAAAGATTACATCGAATAGATCTCCTCGAAGACCGATGAGAACTTGGTATTGAGATCCAAAAAGAGAGAAGAAGCCATCTACTTACTAACTATGGACCTGAAGGTCTATGGTAAACTACTCACAACTCATGGTGAGGCAATGGTGTTGATGTAGAAGCGCTCCGTGGAAGATCCCCCCTCCGGCGGAGCTCCGGAACATGCCCCAAGATGGGATCTCACGGGAACAGAAGGTTGCGGTGGTGAAATTAGGGTTTTCTCTGTTGCCTCGATGTTTTCAGGGTGTATGGGTATATATAGGAGGAAGGAGGGCATCAGGGGAGCCAGAGGGGGCCCACGAGGGTGGGGGGGGGGGCGCCCTGGACCCTCGTGGCCGCCTCCTTCGTTCCCTCGCGTGTACTCCAAGTCTTCTGTGTTGATATCATTCCAAAAATAACTCTCGCAAAGGTTTCATTCCGTTTGGACTCCATTTGATATTCCTTTTCTGCAAAACCCTGAAATAGGCAAAAAACAGCAATCTGCACTGGGCCTTTGGGTTAATAGGTTAGTCCCAAAAATAATATAAAAGTGTATGATAAAGCCCATTAAACATCCAAAACATCATATATAATAGCATGGAACAATCAAAAATTATAGATACGTTGGAGACGTATCACATACCTTTCAATACATGCAAGAACCCTTTCTTGGACTGATCCATATTGAACTTCTTCAATATCTTGTCAAGATATGTGCTTTGTGAAAGACCAATGAGGCGTCTCGATCTATCTCTATAGATCTTGATGCCTAATATGTAAGTAGCTTCTCCAAGTTCCTTCATTGAAAAACACTTATTCAAGTAGGCCTTTATGCTTTCCAAGAGTTCTACATCATTTCCCATCAACAGTATGTCATCCACATATAATATGAGAAATGCTACAGAGCTCCCACTTACTTTCTTGTAAATACAGGCTTCTCCATAAGTCTGTATGAACCCAAACGCTTTGATCATTGCTATTTCTCGAGCTTGCGTTGTATTCCCTCAAAGAGGAAAGGGAGATGCATCATAGTAGCGTAAGTATTTCCCTCAGTTTTTGAGAACCAAGGTATCAATCCAGTAGGAGACCACGCGCGAGTCCCTCGCACCTGCACAAACAAATAAGAACTTCGCAGCCAACGCGATAAGGGGTTGTCAATCCCTTTACGGTCACTTAGGAAAGTGAGATCTGATAGAGATGATAGTTTATATTTTTGGTATTTTTGTTTATAAGAACAGAAAGTAAAAGTGAAAAAAGTAAAGTAGATGTAGATTGATATGTTGAGAATAGACCCGGGGGCCATAGTGTTCTCTAGTGGCTTCTCTCATGATAGCGATATTCTACGGCGGGTAAACAAATTTCTGTCGAGCAATTGATAGAAAACGAATAATTATGAGACTATCTAGGCATGATCATTGTATATAGGCATCACGTCCGAGACAAGTAGATCGACTCCTGCCTGCATCTACTACTATTACTCCACACATCGACCACTATCCAGCATGCATCTAGTGTATTGAGTTCATGAGAACAGAGTAACGCCTTAAGCAAGATGACATGATGTAGAGGGATAAACTCAAGCAATATGATATAAACCCCATCTTTTTATCCTCGATGGCAAAAATACAATACGTGCCTTGCCGCCCCTACTGTCACTGGGAAAGGACACCGCAAGATTGAACCCAAAGCCAAGCACTTCTCCCATTGCAAGAACTATAGATCTAGTAGGCCAAACCAAACCAATAATTCGAAGAGACTTGCAAGGATATTATTGTTGGGGATCGTAGCAGAAAATCAAAAAAAATTCCTATGCATCACCAAGATCTATCTATGGAGTCATCTAGCAACGAGGGAGAGGGGAGTGCATCTACATACCCTTGTAGATCGCGCGCGGAAGCATTCAAGAGAACGGGGATGATGGAGTCGTACTCGTCATGATCCAAATCACCGTAGATCCTAGCGCCGAACGGACGGCACCTCCGCGTTCAACACACATACGGAGCGGGGATGTCTCCTCCTTCTTGATCCAGCAAGGGGGGAGGAGAGGTTCATGGAGATCCAGCAGCACGACGGCGTGGTGCTGGAAGTAGCGGGATTCCGACAGGGCTTCGCCAAGCGCTGCGGGAGGAGGAAGATGTGTCACGGGAGGGAGAGGGAGGCGCCAGGGCATAGGGTGCAGCTGCCCTCCCTCCCCCCACTATATATAGGGCCCCTAGGGGGGGGCGCCGGCCCTAGGAGATCCCATTTCCAAGGGGGGCGGCGGCCAGGGGGGGAAACTTGCCCCCCAAGCCAGGTGGAGGCGCCCCCACCCCTAGGGTTTCCAACCCTAGACGCAGGGGGAGGCCCAAGGGGGGGGGGGGTCGCACCAGACCACCAGGGGCTGGTTCCCCTCCCACTTCAGCCCATGGGGCCATCCGGGATAGGTGGCCCCACCCGGTCGACCCCGGGACCCTTCCAGTGGTCCCGGTACAATACCGGTGACCCTCGAAACTTTCCCGGTGGCCGAAACCTGACTTCCTATATATAAATCTTTACCTCCAGACCATTCCGGAACTCCTCGTGACGTCCGGGATCTCATCCGGGACTTCGAACAACTTTCGGGTTACTGCATACTTATATCTCTACAACCCTAGCGTCACCGAACCTTAAGTGCGTAGACCCTACGGGTTCGGGAGACACATAGACATGACCGAGACAACTCTCCGGCCAATAACCAACAGCGGGATCTGGATACCCATGTTGGCTCCCACATGCTCCTCAATGATCTCATCGGATGAAGCACGATGTCAAGGATTCAATTAATCCCATATACGATTCCCTTTGTCTTACAGTATAGTAATTGCCCAAGATTCGATCGTCGGTATACCGATACCTTGTTCAATCTCGTCATGGCAAGTCTCTTTACTCGATCCGTAACACATCATCCCGTGACAAACCCCTTAGTCACATTGAGCTCATTATGATGATGTCTTACCGAGTGGGCCCAGAGATACCTCTCCGTCATACGGAGTGACAAATCCTAGTCTCGGTTCGTGCCAACCCAATAGATGCTTTCGGAGATACCCGTAGTATACCTTTATAGCCACCCAGTTATGTTGTGACGTTTGGCACACCCAAAGTATCCCTACGGTATCCGGGAGTTGCACAACCTCATGGTCTAAGGAAAGGATACTTGACATTAGAAAAGCTTTAGCATTACGAACTACACGATCTTGTGCTAGGCTTAGGATTGGGTCTTGTCCATCACATCATTCTCCTAATGATGTGATCCCGTCATCAATGACATCCAATGTCCATGGTCAGGAAAACGTAACCATCTGTTGATCAACAAGCTAGTAATTAGAGGTTTACTAGGGACACGTTGTGGTCTATGTATTCACACATGTATCACTGTTTCCGGATAATACAATTCAAGCATGAATAACAAACAATTATCATGAACAAGGAAATATAATAATAACCATTTTATTATTGCCTCTAGGGCATATTTCCAACAATTATGAGCACACATAAAGAGTTGAGAAAAGAACCAAATATTTCTCTTAGATAATCTTGATCATAAACTCACAATTCATCGGATCTCGACAAACACACCGCAAAAAGAGATTACATCAAATAGATCTCCTCGAAAACCGAGGAGAACTTTGTATTGAGATCCTGAGAGCGAGAGAGGAAGCCATCTAGATACTAGCTATGGACCCAAAGGTCTGTGGTAAACTACTCACAACTCATGGTGAGGGCGATGATGATGATGTAGAAGCACTCCGTGATGGATCCCCCCTCCGGCGGAGCTCCGGAACAGGCTCCAAGATGGGATCTCAAGGGAACAGAAGGTTACGGCGGTGGAATTAGGGTTTTCTCTCTGTTGCTGATGGTTTCGGGGTACATAGGCTTATATAGGAGGAAGGAGGACACCGGGGGACTCACGAGGGGCCCACGAGGCAGGGGGCGCGCCCCCACCCTCGTGGGCACCTCGTGGCTCCCGTGACGTGGTTCTCAAGTCTCCCGTGCGTGATTTTCTCCAAAAATATCTCTCCCGAAGGTTTCATTCCGTTTGGACTCCGTTTGATATTCATTTTCTGCAAAACCCTGAAACAGGCAAAAAACAGCAATCTGGACTGGGCCTATTGGTTAGTAGGTTAGTCCCAAAAATGATATAAAAGTGTATGACAAAGCCCATTAAACAGCCAAGACATCATAAATAATAGCATGGAACAATAAAAAATTATAGATACGTTGGAGACGTATCAAGCATCCCCAAGCTTAATTCCTGCTCGTCCTCGAGTAGGTAAATGATAAAAACATAATTTTTGATGTGGAATGCTAACCATCATAGTTTTTCAATGTAATTCTCTTAATTGTGGCATGAATGTTCAGATCTGAAAGATTCAAGATAAAAGTCTATATTGACATAAGAAATAATAATACTTCAAGCATACTAACAAAGCAATCATGTCTTCTCAAAATACTATGGCTAAAGAAAGTTATCCCTACAAAATCATATAGTCTGGCTATGCTCCCTGTTCATCACACAAAATATTCATATCATGCACAACCCCGATTTCAGCCAAGCACTTGTTTTCATACTCTATTCTTTCAAACCTTTCAACTTTCACGCAATACATGAGCGTGAGCCATGGACATAGCACTATGGGTGGAATAGAGAGGTGGTTGTGGAGAAGACAAAAATGAGGGAGATAGTCTCACATCAACTAGGCGTATCAACGGGCTATAGAGATGCCCATCAATAGATATCAATGTGAGTGAGTAGGGATTGCCATGCAACGGATGCACTAGATCTAAATATGTATGAAAGCTCAACAAAAGAAACTAGTGGGTGTGCATCCAACTTGCTTGCTCACGAAGAACTAGGGCATTTGAGGAAGCCCATCGTTGGAATATACAAGCCAAGTTCTATAATGAAAATTCCCACTAGTATATTAAAGTGACTAAACATGAGACTCTATCATGAAGAACATGGTGCTACTTTGAAGCACAAGTGTGGAAAAAGATAGTAGCAATTGTCCCTTCTCTCTTTTCTCTCATTTTTTTGGAGGGGCTTTCTCTTTTTTTTTATTAGCCCTCTCTAATTTTTTTGGGCCATCTCCCCCTTTTTTATTGGCCTTTCCTCACATGGGACAATGCTCTAATAATGATGATCATCTGTCAGGCCCAAGATGCAATTCTATCTCGATCACGTGACAGTTACGTGATTGGGGCACAACCGCATTTCGGGCGCTTAGCAAGATGGATATCATTACATCGTACCATTACATACATAGATGAGGGATACAACAATACATACAAGTCACATTAATACAACAACATCAATACAAGGTATCCGACTACGGATACAAACATGAAAAGCACAATGACATCCATCTGCTAACCCAGGCCGCCGACCCGGAACCTAACCCAAGACTGAAGAAGAAGAAGAAGAAGAAGAAGAAAGAACTCCAATGAAACGATCATCGCTCTCACGTCAAGACATCGGAAACCTGCACCTGCAACTGTTGTTGTAGTATCTGTGAGCCACGAGGACTCAGCAATCCCATCACCATGGGTAACAAGACTATCAAAGCTCAAAGGTAGGAAGAGGTAAAGTGGTGAGGTTGCAGCAGCGACTAAGCAATATATGGTGGCTAATCTTACGAGTACAAGAATAAGATGAGCATCTACGCACACGGTCGCAAACTAGTAGTGATCGCTAAAGATCCTGAACTACCTATGTGTCAAACATAACCCCACCGTGTTCTCTTCTCAAAGTGAAAAGAGACAGTCACGGTTACTCACACAGTTGTGTGTTTTACTTCAGGTCCTCTGTCAAGTTTTCTACAACCGGACATTAACAAATTCCAATCTGCCACATAACTACGGGCACGGCTTTCGAAAGATCATAACCCTGTAGGGGTGTCCCAACTTAGCCCATCACAAGCTCTCACGATCAGCTGAAGTGATAAATATAATATTATCACCCCTTATCTTAGGGAAATCCGATCAGGCTAGGTATCCTGGTGCACAAGACATTTCGACAATGGTAAAACAAGTCCAGCAAGACCTCCCGGCGTGCCGACACCCTGATAGTAGCCGCGCGTATCTCGTCTTAGGCCACGACCGGATGGAGCAAGCTACAGGTATGCCAGATACCTCGAGTTTCCCCGAGGCGGCCCCGCAGGTTGCCCGTTTGGGACCAACACCATCAGCACTGGCCCCCCTGCTATGTAGAAAGAATCCCCGGGGACACGACCCCCTATGCAATTTTAATTAATTAATTAAGTTATTATTATGAGGCAAATTAAAACCAATGTTGGGCCTTGCTGGAGGAGTTTTATTCAAAGACGAAGTGTCAAGGGGTCCCCATATACCCAACCGTGTAAGGAACGCAAAATCAAGGAACATAATGTCGGTTTATCGACTCCTAAGGTGGCATGAGTGGAACAAAACACCGAGCAAAAGGCCAAGCTTTCCACCCATGCCCAGTATATAGGTGTGTTAATAATAATAATAAATATTGTGATATTCCAACAACAAGTTCCCTCCTGGAACGATCTTCATCTTCACCTGCAACTAACAACGCTATAAGAGGGGCTGAGCAAGCGGGTAACATAGCCAAACAATGGTTTTGCTAGGAAGGTTTCAAAGGTTAGAGGTTTCATGGCAACAAGGAGAGGGGCTGACAATAAGATGGGTAGCGCGGCATATAACGATAGCATCGAGACAACTAAGCAAAGGCAATGATAGTAAAGGTATCCAAGGGTATGGTCATCTTGCCTGAGATCCCGCAAGGAAGGAGAACGGATCCATGAAGAAGACGAAGAAGAAGCCTTGAAGAAGAACCACGGGTAGATGAACGAATCCTCACGATCGCAACGGATCAAGCACTAACGAGAAGAAGCAAGCAATACGGTAAACACACAACACAAGAATACGACAATATGCTCAACCCAGTATGATGCAAAACAAATCTACATATGATGCACATCAAGTCTATACAGGAAGCAAAACATGGAAAGGTAGGAAGCACAGAAAAACAACACAAGATTATATGATGCAATACATGGCAAGGTATGATGCATGACAAATCTATACATGAAGCAATACATGGCAAGGTAGGAAGCATAGAAAAACAACACAAGTCTATATGATGCAATACATGGCAAGGTATGATGCATGACAAGTCTATACAGGAAGCAATACATGGCAAGGTAGGAAGCACAGAAAAACAACACAAGAACATGACAATATGCTCAAGCAAGTTTGATGCAAGACAAGTATATATAAGATGCAAAACATGGCAAGGCATGAAGCACTCAAAACAACACAAGTCAACAAGTTTAAATGAGGCCGGAAACTACATATAATAAAACCGGTAAGTCCTCATATGCATAGTTTGAAATTAGTTCAGATCTGAGCAAACCTTAAGTTAAAGTTGTTAAACAGCAAGTTAATCATGCACCATCATGACCTACACGAAATTCTAGTCAATTTACATATAAAGTTTGTTTAATTCGGAGCTACAACCTAGAAGATATGAGCAAAACAAGACAAGCATGGCAACGGTGCAAGATGTACCCAAACATCAAACAAACTCACTCCAAACATAAAAACAATATGATATTATGATTCTACATGCAAAATTACGCAAGTTTCATATAAGGCACACCCAAAACGGAGCAACGGGCTAAAAGATACACATGAAACAATATATAACAACAAGCTGAAGTTAACAGCCACATAGCAACTTGGAAGCAAGATATATATACTCTACAGCACTCAAACATGGTGACAAGAAGCATGGAAATGAAGTAGACATATCCTACAGCAAACAACTCCATTGGAGCATCTCCAAAGGAGGCATGGATCAATAGCAACAAGCTAGAACATTTTGATCATGACGTTAAAACCTGACAGCAATATTTTATAGCAACTTGGGAGCAAGAATTAAATAAGCTACAACAACCCAAATGAGCAAGTAAGGACATGGATGGATAGACAACAACATATACAACAAGGAATGATCAATGGACACCCCAAAATTAACATGGATTTGACTAGGGCATCAAGCAGACATGGCGTCAGGATATGACAGATTCCAGACTTAGTGAAATTTCAATAAGTGTTAAAACAGTAACATTATCATGGCATGTTTGCGAGCATGTTTAAGTCACCTCAAGGCATATCATAGCAAATGGTTTGCACCACAGCAAAGAACACATGATGGGGAATCTAAAACATATGAGCATGCGACATGGGGACAAACACATCAATAGCAAAGAGCAATTGAAATCAGCATCTCATAACAAGTTTCAGAACTTAACAGCCAAATGCACTTTTGCAACAGAGATTACCATGGAAATATGAACTCAAACAAGCATGCTACAACAACCATCATGTAGTACACTTCACAAGGAACATTTTGACATATCATATGCATCATTTGGATAAACATGCACCAAGTTATCATATCTCAAACATGGAAACAAAATAACAAGTAGCAGCAGTTTATAACAAGTAGCACCCTTGCAACAGAGATTAGAGCATCTAGATGAACTCAAACAAGCATGGCACAATGTAACAAAGTGTAGAGCATGTCACCACGATCATTTTGACATATCATTCACTCAAAACGGATAAGCACACAAAAAGTTATCACTATGCAAAGATGCAACATATAATGCAAAACTGAGGACTTAGCAGTTAATGACTTAGGGAAAAACAACTGAGCGTCATATAGAAAATGCCTCCCGGGGCGAGGGATAGATGGCTCACCAGGTGGGCTCGGCCCATGGCAGAAGGAGGAGGAGGAGCTGGGCCGCGGGCTGGCAGTGGTCCACGTGGCCCATGAGGCCAGGCTGGGGCGCGGGGCGCTGTGGGTCGGTGCGGTGGGCCTTAGGGCCCATGGAGGCGCGGCAGAGGCCCAAGGGGGGGCGCTGGGGCTCGTCCCTGGCGGCGGTTGGGCTCGGCCCAAGACGCTGGCTGGCGCGCGGATCGTCTTCCTCGCCCGACCGAGTGAGGCCAATCGAGGCCATGGAAGGCGGCCGCTGTTACTCCGGCGAGGAGAGGCCGGAACGGCCGGAGGGGGGCCGGCGAGGCGGATCTGGCCTTGGGACCACCGGATCTGGCGAGGGCGCGGCGGCAGAGCTAGCTGGGTGGAGGAAGGCGGCGGCACCGGTGGCGTGGCGCCCGGAGTTGACCGGCGGCGGGGCGGAGCACGCGGCGGCAGCGGGGAGTTGGTCCGGTTACTCTCCGGCGGCCGGAGCAAGGAGCAGCGAGGCAGCGCGGGACACTCGGCCTCGCGGCGGCGGTGGATGGGCCCCGCGGGCTGCGGTGGAGGTGGGAGGAGAGAGAAGGCCACCGGGTGACGTGGCGAAGCGTGATTGGCTGCGGGGGCGGCGGACATGTCCGGCGGCGGAGATGAACATGTCCGGCGCGCGGTGGGAAGAGGGTTAGGGTTGGATCTGCGCGAATATGGAGGGGGAGGCACATATTTATAGGTAGAGGGATCTAGGAGTGTCCAAATGAGGAGCCGTTCGCGGCCACGCGATCGTGATCGAACGACCAAGAGCATGGAGGGGTTAGAATGGGCTAGGTGGGCTGTGTGAAAGGGGTGCTGGGCCAAAAGAGAAGAGGCTTCCGGCGGTTAACACGGTTAACCGTGGGCTATCAAACGAGCCCCGAATGCGACGAAAATTGACAGGCGGTCTACCTATGCTATAATAAGACCACACGCCAAGTTTCAACCCATTCCGAGAACATTTTTCGGCCACTCATAAAATAAATATTCGGAGGCGCCGCGGGCGCGTGTGAGTGTGTGTGGGCTCAGAACGGACAACAGAAAGGACGAGGGGACTCGGGCGGATGCAAGTTTCGAAAACATGCTGATGCAACACACATGATGACATGGCAAGATGCAACACGCAGGCAGATGACATGGAAACGGCAACGAATAACTGGCTGACACCTGGCGCATCGGTCTCGGGGTGTTAATCATCACACTTTTATTGATTTACAACTCGATATTACAACTCGATACTAGAACAAGTATGACTCTACATGAATGCCTCCGGCGGTGTACCGGGATGTGCAATGAATCAAGAGTGACATCTATGAAAAATTATGCATGGTGGCTTTTCCACAAATACGATGTCAACTTCATGATCATGCATGTCAATATGACAATATGATGCATGTCATATGAATGGAATGGTGGAAAGTTGCATGGCAATATATCTCGGAATGGCTATGGAAATGCCATGATAGGTAGTATGGTGGCTGTTTTGAGGAATATATATGGTGGTTGTTTTGAGAAAGGATATATAGTGGGTGTATGGCACCGGCGAAAGTTGCGCGGTACAAGAGAGGCTAGCAATGGTGGAAGGGCGAGAGTGCGTATAATCCATGGACTCAACATTAGTCATAAGAACTCATATACTTATTGCAAAAATTTACGAGTCATCAAAACAAAGCAATCAATGCATGCTCCTAGGGGGGAGGTTGGTAGGAGTTAACCATCGCGCGCCCCCGACCTCCACACAAAGGTTGACACTTTACAAATACCTCATGCTCTAATTTCGTCACATAGCGGTTCACCATACGTGCATGATACGGGAATCACTTACCTTAACACAAGTATTTTTGAATTACATAATAATTCCACTAGAATGACTCTAATATCACTATCCTCATATCTCAAAACAATTATCAAGCATCCAACATCTCATCATATTCAATGCACTTAGTGTGAAAGTTTTTACTACATTGATATTGGATGTTTATCATGTGAAGACTAGTTTTTTAGCCTAAACACATTACCATGCTGTTTTAATAGAATCTCAAAAGGATATAAATGAAGCATTAGAGTTCAACAATTTCTTCAAAATATTATCACCACCGTGCTCTAAAAGATATAAGTGAAGCACTAGAGCAAAAACTATTCAACTCAAAAGATATAAGTGAAGCACATAGAGTGTTCTAACAATTCCTAGGCCATATTTAACTCTCTCAAATATATGTGTCCAGCAAGGATGATTGTGGCAAACTAACAAGCAAAGAATCAATTTATACAAGACGCTCCAAGCAAAACACATATCATGTGGTGGATAAAAATATAGCTCCAATTATAGTTACCGATGGATGAAGACGAAAGAGGGGATGCCTTCCCGGGGCATCCCCAAGCTAAGGCTTTTGATTGTTCTTGAATTTTACTTGGGGTGCCATGGGCATCCCCAAGCTTCTGCCCTTGCTACTCTTTGTTCCATAGTCCATCAAACAAATACTCAAAACTTGAAAACTTCACAACACAAAACTTAGACAAAAATTCTCGTGAGCTCTGTTAGTATAAGAAAACAAATCACTTCTCAAAGGTACTGCAATGAATTCATTCTTTGTTTATATTGGTGTTAAACCTACTGTATTCCAACTTCTCTATGGTTCATACCTCCCAATATTACTCATAGATGCATTGAAATAAGCAAACAACACACAAAAAACAGAATCTGTCAAAAACAGAACAGTTTGTAGTAATCTGCAGGTTTCGCATACTTCTGTAACTCCAAAAAATTCAAACTAAATTGGTAAACGTGAGGAATTTGTCTATTAATCGTCTTCAAAAAGAATCAACTAAGTAGCACGCTCCAGTAAAATCTGACGATCATTCTAGCGAGCGCTAACGATTCTGTTTTTTCACAGCAAGATCACATAAACTTCACACAAGTCTTCCCAAAGGTTCTACTTGGCACAAACACTAAACAAAACATGAAACCACATCTAAACACAAGCTATATGAAATATTTGTTCCCTAACAGCAGCAAAAACAAAAAATATAAAATTGGGTTGCCTCCCAACAAGCGCTATCGTCTTACGCCCCTAGCTAGGCACGATACAAAATAGATCTAGGTATTGCCATCTTTGGAAGGCAATCCATAAGTGGCTCTCACAATAGATTCATATGGTAATTTGATTTTCTTTCTAGGAAAGTGTTCCATGCCTTTCCTTAATGGAAATTGGAATATAATATTTCCTTCCTTCATATCAATAATTGCAGCAATTGTTCTAAGGAAAGGTCTACCAAGAATAATAGGACATGAAGGATTGCAATATATATCAAGAACAATGAAATCTACGGGCACATAATTCCTATTGGCAACAATAAGAACATCATTAATTCTGTTGGGGAACGTAGCAGAATTCAAAAAATTTCTACGCTTTCACCAAGATCAATCTAAGGAGTCATCTAGCAACGAGCATATTGGAGTGCATCTACATACCCTTTTGTAGATCGCGTGCGGAAGCGTTCGAAGCAACGTGGATGAAGTAGTCGTACTCTTCGCGTTCTTCGTCACCTATGATCCTAGCGCCGAACGGACGGCACCTCCGCGTTCAACACATCTACGGTACAGCAACGTCACCTCCTTCTTGATCCAGCAAGGGGGGAGGAGAGGTCGTCGGAGATCCAGCAGCACGACGGCGTGGTGGTGGATGCAGCAGGAAATCCTGCAGGGCTTCGCCGGCGCACTGCGGAGGAGTAGGAGGTGTGACGGGGAGGGGGAGAGGCGCCAGAGGCTTGGGGTGTGGCTGCCCTCTCCCCCCCACTATATATAGGGGCCGGG
>LR738709.1:384110569-384127057 GCA_902687465.1 Secale cereale | reverse complement strand
GGGTGGGGCGGCGGCCAGGGGGGCAGACTTGCCCCCCAAGGCATAGGGGCGCCCCCTCCCCCTAGGGTTTCAACCCTAGGCGCATGGAGGGTGAGGCCCAAGTGGTGCGCCAACCCACCATGGGCTGGCCCCCTTCCCCTTGCGGTCTAGGGGCCCCACCGGGATGGGTGGCCCCACCCGGTGGACCCCCGGGACCCCTCCGGTGGTCCCGGGACTCTCCCGATGACCCCCGGAGTTCACCCGATGGCCGAAACTGGACTTCCTATATATCATTCTTTACCTCCAAACCATTCCGAAACTCCTCGTCATGTCCGGGATCTCATCCGGAACTCTGAACAACATTCGGGTTTCCACGTGCATGTATCTCTACGACCCTAGCGTCACCAAACCTTAAGTGTGTAGACCCTACGGGTTCGGGATACACGCAGACATGACCAAGACGACTCTCCGGTCAATAACCGACAACAGGATCTGGATACCCATGTTGGTTCCCACGTGTTCCTCGATGATCTTCATCGAATGAACCACTGTGTCAAGGATTCACTCAATCCCGTATGTTATTCCCTTTGTCCATCGGTACGGTACTTACCCGAGATTCGATCGTCGGTATTCCCGATACCTTGCTCAATCTCGTCATGGCAAGTCTCTTTACTCGTTCCGTAATCCATCATCCCGTGACCAACTCCTTAGTCACCTTGAGCTCATTATGATGATGTCTTACCGAGTGGGCCCAGAGGTACCTCTCCGTCACACGGAGTGACAATATCCCAGTCTCGGTTCGTACCAACTCAACAAACACTTTCGGAGATATCCGATGCGTACCTTTATAGCCACCCAGTTACGTTGTGACGTTTGGCACACCCAAAGTATTCCTACGGCATCCAGGAGTTGCACAACCTCATGGTCTAAGGAATAAATACTTGACACCGAAAAGCTTATACATTACGAACTATACGATCTCGTGCTATGCTCAGGATTGGGTCTTGTCCATCACATCATTCTCCTAATGATGTGATCCCGTTATCACTGACATCCTATGTCCATGGTCAGGAAACCGTGACCATCTATTGATCAACGAACTGGTAACTAGAGGCTTACCAGGGACACATTGTGGTCTATATATTCACACATGTATCGCTGTTTCCATACAATACAATTCAAGCATGAATAACAAACAATTATCATGAACAAGGAAATATAATAATAATACTTTTATTATTGCCTCTAGGGCATATTTCCAACAGTCTCCCACTCGCACTAGAGTCAATAATCTAGTTACATTGTGATGAATCGAACACCCATAGAGTTCTGGTGTTGATCATGTTTTTCCCGTGGAAGAGGTTTAGTCAACGGGTCTGCAACATTCAGATCCGTATGCACTTTACAAATATCTATGTCTCCGTCTTGAACATAATTCCGGATGGAGTTGAAACGGCGCTTGATGTGTTTGGTCTTCTTGTGAAACCTGGGCTCCTTGGTAATGGCAATAGCACCAGTGTTGTCACAGAAGAGAGTCATTGGGCTTGACGCACTTGGAATGACTCCTAGGTCGGTGATGAACTCCTTCATCCAGACTCCTTCCTGCACTGCTTCGCAAGCAGCTATGTACTCCGCTTCACATGTAGAATGCGCCACGACGCTCTGCTTGCAACTGCACCAGCTGACAGCTCCACCATTCAAAATATACACGTATCCGGTTTGTGACTTCGAGTCATCCAGATCTGTGTCGAAGCTAGCATCGATGTAACCCTTTACGACGAGCTCTTCGTCACCTCCATAAACGAGAAACATATCCTTAGTCCTCTTCAGGTACTTTAGGATGTTCTTGACCGCTGTCCAGTGTTCCATACCGGGATCACTTTGGTACCTCCCTACCAAACTTATGGCAAGGTTCACATCAGGTCTGGTACACAGTATGGCATACATGATAGAACCTATGGCTGAGGCATAGGGAATGACACTCATCTTTTCTCTATCTTCTGCCGTGGTCGGGGACTGAGCCTTGCTCAATCTCATACCTTGCAAAACAGGCAAGAACCCCTTCTTGGACTGATCCATATTGAACTTCTTCAATATCTTGTCAAGGTATGTACTTTGTGAAAGACTGATGAGGCGTCTTGATCTATCTCTATAGATTTTGATGCCTAATATGGAAGCTGCTTCTCCAAGGTCCTTCATTGGAAAACTCTTATTCAAGTAGGCCTTTACATTTTCCAAGAATTCTATATCATTTCTCATCAGCAATATGTCATCCACATATAATATGAGAAATGCTACAGAGCTCCCACTCACTTTCTTGTAGATACAGGCTTCTCCATAAGTCTGTATAAAGCCAAACGCTTTGATCACATCATTAAAGCGAATATTCCAACTCCGAGATGCTTGCACCAGCCCGTAGATCGAGCGCTGGAGCTTGCATACCTTGTTAGCATTCTCTGGATCGACAAAACCTTCCGGCTGTATCATATACAACTCTTCCTTGAGGAAGCCATTAAGGAATGCCGTTTTGACGTCCATTTGCCATATCTCATAATCATAGAATGCGGCAATAGCTAACATGATTCTGACTGACTTCAGCATCGCTACGGGAGAGAAAGTCTCGTCGTAGTCAATCCCTTGAACTTGTCGATAACCCTTAGCGACAAGCCGAGCCTTATAGATGGTCACATTACCATCCGCGTCTGTCTTCTTCTTAAATATCCATTTATTTTCTATGGCGTGCCTATCATCAGGCAAGTCCACCAAAGTCCATACTTTGTTTTCATACATGGATTCTATCTCGGATTTCATGGCTCCAAGCCATTTATTGGAATCCGGGCCCGCCATCGCTTCTTCATAGTTCGAAGGTTCACCGTTGTCTAACAACATGATTTCCATGACAGGGTTGCCGTACCACTCTGGTGCGGAACGTGCTCTTGTGGACCTTCGAATTTCAGTAGTAACTTGATCTGTTTCTTCATGATCATCATCATTAACTTCCTCCCTTGTCGGTGCAGGCACCTCAGGAACAATTTCCTGCGCTGCACTACTTTCTGATTCAGGAGGGGTGACTGTCACCTCATCAAGTTCTACTTTCCTCCCACTCACTTCTTTCGAGAGAAACTCTTTCTCCAGAAAGGATCCATTCTTTGCAACAAATACCTTGCCTTCGGATCTGTGGTAGAAGGTGTACCCAATCGTTTCCTTTGGGTATCCTATGAAGACGCATTTTTCCGATTTGGGTTCGAGCTTCTCAGGTTGAAGTTTCTTGACATAAGCATCGCAACCCCAAACTTTCAGAAACGACAACTTCGGTTTCTTGCCAAACCAAAGTTCATACGGTGTCGTCTCAACGGATTTCGACGGAGCCCTATTTAAAGTGAATGCGGCAGTCTCTAAAGCATAATCCCAAAAAGATAGCGCTAAATCGGTGAGGGACATCATAGATCGTACCATGTCCAACAGAGTACGATTTCGACGTTCGGACACACCGTTACGGTTAGGTGTTCCGGGCGGTGTCAATTGTGAAACAATTCCACAGTTGCTAAGGTGCGTGCCAAATTCATGACTTAAATATTCACCCCCACGATCTGATCGTAAGAACTTTATTTTTCTGTCACGTTGATTCTCAACCTCATTCTGAAATTCCTTGAACTTTTCAAAGGTCTCAGACTTGTGCTTCATCAAATAGATATACCCATATCTACTCAAGTCATCTGTGAGGGTGAGAACATAACGATAGCCTCCGCGAGCCTCAACACTCATTGGTCCGCACACATCGGTATGTATGATTTCCAATAAGTTGGTTGCTCGCTCCATTGTTCCGGAGAACGGAGTCTTGGTCATCTTGCCCAAGAGGCATGGTTCACATGTGTCAAATGATTCATAATCAAGAGACTCCAGAAGTCCATCAGCATGAAGCTTCTTCATACGTTTGACACCAATATGACCAAGGCGGCAATGCCACAAATATGTGGGACTATCATTATCAACTTTACATCTTTTGGCATTCACACTATGAATATGTGTAACATCACGATCAAGATTCATAAAAAAATAAACCATTGACCAGCGGGGCATGACCATAAAACATATGTCTCAAATAAATAGAACAACGATTATTCTCGGATTTAAATGAGTAGCCATCTCGCATAAGACGAGATCCAGATACAATGTTCATGCTCAAAGCTGGTACTAAATAACAATTATTAAGGTTTAAAACTAATCCCGAGGGTAGATGTAGAGGCAGCATGCCGACGGCGATCACATCGACCTTGGAACCATTCCCGACGCGCATCGTCACCTCGTCCTTCGCCAGTCTCCGCTTATTCCGCAACTCCTACTTAGAGTTACAAATATGAGCAACTACACCGGTATCGAATACCCAAGAGCTACTACGAGCGCTGGTAAGGTACACATCAATAACATGTATATCACATATACCGTTGACGTTGCCGGCCTTCTTGTCCGCTAAGTATTTGGGGCAGTTCCGCTTCCAGTGACCCGTTCCCTTGCAATAAAAGCACTCTGTCTCAGGCTTGGGTCCATACTTTGGCTTCTTCCCGGCAACAGGCTTACCGGGCGCGGCAACTCCCTTGCCGTCCTTCTTGAAGTTCTTCTTACCCTTGCCCTTCTTGAACTTAGTGGTTTTATTGACCATCAACACTTGATGTTCTTTCTTGATATCCACCTCCGCTGATTTCAGCATTGAATACACCTCGGGAATGGACTTTTCCATCCCCTGCATATTAAAGTTCAACACGAAGCCCTTGTAGCTTGGTGGGAGCGACTGGAGGATTCAGTCAACGACCGCTTCGTCCGGGAGATTCATTCCCAACTGAGACAAGCGGTTGTGCAACCCAGAAATCTTGAGGATGTGCTCACTGACAGAACTGTTTTCCTCCATCTTACAGCTATAGAATGCGTCGGAGACGTCATATCTCTCGACTCGGGCATGAGCTTGGAAAACCATTTTCAGCTCTTGGAACATCTCATATGCCCCGTGGTGCTCAAAACGCTTTTGGAGCCCCGATTCTAAGCTGTAGAGCATGCCGCAGTGAACCAGGGAGTAATCATCACAACGCGACTGCCAAGCGTTCATAACATCTTGGTTTGCCGGTGTGGGAGCGTCACCTAGCGGTGCATCTAGGACATAAGTTTTCTTGGCAGCTATGAGGATGATCCTCAGGTTACGGACCCAGTCCGTATAGTTGCTACCATCGTCTTTCAGCTTGGATTTCTCTAGGAACGCGTTGAAGTTGAGGGTGACATGAGCGTGGGCCATTTGATCTACAAGACATATTGTAAAGAATTTAGACTAAGTTCATGATAATTAAGTTCATCTTAATCAAATTTTAATGAACTCCCACTCAGATTGACATCTCTCTAGTCATCTAAGTGATACATGATCCGAATCGACTAGCCCGTGTCCGATCATCACGCGAGACGGACTAGTCATCAACGGTGAACATCTTCATGTTGATCGTATCTTCTATACGACTCATGTTCGACCTTTCGGTCTTCCGTATTCCGAGGCCATGTCTGTACATGCTAGGCTCGTCAAGTGAACCCTAAGTGTATTGCTTGTGTAAATCTGGCTTACACCCGTTGTATGCGAACGTTAGAGCCTATCACACCCGATCATCACGTGGTGCTTCGGAACAACGATCCTTAGCAACGGTGCACAGTTAGGGGGAACACAATTCTTGAAATTTTAGTGAGAGATCATCTTATTTACTACCGTCGTTCTAAGTAAACAAGATGCATAAACATGATAAACATCACATGCAATCAAATAAAGTGACATGATATGGCCAATATCATCTTGCTCCTTCGATCTCCATCTTCAGGGCACCATGATCATCTTTGTCACCGGCTTGACACCATGATCTCCATCATCATGATCTCCATCATCGTGTCTTCATGAAGTCGTCACGCCAACTATTACTTCTACTACTATGGCTAACGTTTAGCAATAAAGTAAAGTAATTACATGGCGTTATTCAGTGACACGCAGGTCATACAATAATTAAGACAACTCCTATGGCTCCTGCCGGTTGTCAAATTCATCGACATGCAAGTCGTGATTCCCTATTACAAGAACATGATCAATCTCATACATCACATATATCATTCATCACATCTTCTTGGCCATACCATATCACATAGCACATGCTGCAAGAACAAGTTAGACGACCTCTAATTGTTGTTGCAAGTTTTACGTGGCTTCTATAGGTTTTCTAACAAGAACGTTTCTTACCTACGCCAAAACCACAACGTGATTTGTCAATATCTATTTACCCTTCATAAGGACCCTGTTCATCGAATCCGATCCGACTAAAGTGGGAGAGACAGACACCCGCCAGCCACCTTATGCATCTAGTGCATGTCTGTCGGTGGAACTAGTCTCACGTAAGCATACGTGTAAGGTCGGTCCGGGCCGCTTCATCCCACAATACCGCCGAATCAAGATTAGACTAGTAACGGCAAGAAAGTTGAGCAAACTCAACGCCCACAACTGCTTTGTGTTCTACTCATGCAAGATGCTACACAAAAGACCTAGCTCAGATGCCACTGTTGGGGAACGTAGCAGAATTCAAAAAATTTCTACGCTTTCACCAAGATCAATCTAAGGAGTCATCTAGCAATGAGCATATTGGAGTGCATCTACATAACCTTTTGTACATCGCGTGCGGAAGTGTTCGAAGCAACGTGGATGAAGTAGTCGTACTCTCCGCGTTCTTCGTCACCGATGATCCTAGCGCCGAACGGACGGCACCTCCGCGTTCAACACACGTACGGTACAGCAACGTCACCCCCTTCTTGATCCAGCAAGGGGGGAGGAGAGGTCGTCAGAGATCCCGCAGCACGACAGCGTGGTGGTGGATGCAGCAGGAAATCCTGCAGGGCTTCGCCGGCGCCCTGCAGAGGAGTAGGAGGTGTGACGGGGAGGGGGAGAGGCGCCGGAGGCTTGGGGTGCGGCTGCCCTCTCCCCGCCACTATATATAGAGGCCAGGGGGGGCGCCGGCCCTGGGAGATCCCATCTCCAGGGTGGGGCGGCGGCCAGGGGGGCAGACTTGCCCCCCAAGGCATAGGGGCGCCCCCTCCCCCTAGGGTTTCAACCCTAGGCGCATGGAGGGGGAGGCCCAAGTGGTGCGCTAGCCCACCAGGGGCTGCCCCCCTTCCCCTTGCGGCCTAGGGGCCCCACCGGGATGGGTGGCCCCACCCGGTGGACCCCCGGGACCCCTCCGGTGGTCTCGGGACACTCCCGGTGACCCCCGGAGTTCACCCGATGGCCGAAACTGGACTTCCTATATATCATTCTTTACCTCCAGACCATTCTGGAACTCCTCGTCACGTCCGGGATCTCATCCGGGACTCCGAACAACATTCGGGTTTCCACGTGCATGTATCTCTACGACCCTAGCGTCACCGAACCTTAAGTGTGTAGACCCTACGGGTTCGGGATATATGCAGACATGACCGAGGCGAATCTCCGGTCAATAACCGACAGCGGGATCTGGATACCCATGTTGGTTCCCACGTGTTCCTCGATGATCTTCATCGAATGAACCACTGTGTCAAGGATTCACTCAATCCCGTATGTTATTCCCTTTGTCCATCGGTACGGTACTTGCCCGAGATTCGATCGTCGGTATTCCCGATACCTTGTTCAATCTCGTCATGGCAAGTCTCTTTACTCGTTCCGTAATCCATCATCCCGTGACCAACTCCTTAGTTACCTTGAGCTCATTATGATGATGTCTTACCGAGTGGGCCCAGAGGTACCTCTCCGTCACAGGGAGTGACAATATCCCAGTCTAGGTTCGTACCAACTCAACAGACACTTTCGGAGATACCCGATGCGTACCTTTATAGCCACCCAGTTACGTTGTGACGTTTGGCACACCCAAAGTATTCCTACGGCATCCGGGAGTTGCACAACCTCATGGTCTAAGGAATAAATACTTGACACCGAAAAGCTTATGCATTACGAACTATACGATCTCGTGCTATGCTCAGGATTGGGTCTTGTCCATCACATCATTCTCCTAATGATGTGATCCCGTTATCACTGACATCCTATGTCCATGGTCAGGAAACCGTGACCATCTGTTGATCAACGAACTGGTAACTAGAGGCTTACCAGGGACACATTATGGTCTATATATTCACACATGTATCGCTGTTTCCGTACAGTACAATTCAAGCATGAATAACAGACAATTATCATGAACAAGGAAATATAATAATAATACTTTTATTATTGCCTCTAGGGCATATTTCCAACAAATTCTTCCCATAGGTTTCTTAATAGTGGAATCCGCAAGATGCAAATTTAAAGAACAATCATCAAGCTCATGGAACCCTAGCAAATCACACAAAGTTTTTGGGATAGTGGAGACACTTGCACCCAAATCACACAAATAATAGCATTCATGATCTTTTATTTTTATTTTAATTGTAGGTTCCCACTCATCATAAAGCTTTCTAGGGATAGAAACTTCTAACTCAAGTTTTTCTTCATAAGATTGCATCAAAGCATCAACTATGTGTTTGGTGAAAGCTTTATTTTGACTATAAGCATGCGGAGAATTTAGTACGGATTGCAACAAGGAAATACAATCAATCAAAGAGCAATTATCATAATTGAATCCCTTGAAATCCAAAGTAGTGGGTTCATCACTATGCAAAGTTTTAATCTCTTCACTCCCACTTTCAACAATTTTAGCATCAAGATCTAAAAACTCCGAATCATTGGGACACCTTAAAGCAGAATCATCCCCAATCATATCTTCATCAAGATTTAATATAATTCTCTCTTTTAGCACGCATCCTAGCGGTTCTCTCTTTGCATTCATCAATGGAAATTCTCATGGCTTTGAGAGACTCATTGATATCATGCTTAGGTGGGATAGATCTAAGTTTCAAAGAATCAACATCAAGAGTAATTCTATCCACACTTCTAGCCAATTCATCAATCTTAAGCAATTTCTCTTCTAGCATAGCATTGAAATTCTTTTGCGAGACCATAAACTCTTTAACACTAGTTTCAAATTCAGAAGGCATATTTCCATAAGAGTTATTGTAGGAATTACCATAATTACTAGAGGAATTACTAGGAAAAGGCCTAGGATTAAAATTTCCTCTATAAGCATTGTTACCAAAATTATTCCTACCAACAAAATTCACATCCAAAGATTCATTGCTATTTTCAATCAAAGTGGACAAAGGCATATCATTAGGATCAGAAGAAGCACTCTTAGCAGCAAATAATTTCATAAGTTCATCCATCTTTCCACTCAAAACACTAATTTCTTCAATAGCATGCACTTTTTTACTAGTAGATCTTTTGGTGTGCCATTGAGAATAATTAACCATAATATTATCTAGGAGTTTGGTAGCTTCTCCTAAGGTAGTTTCCATGAACGTGCCTCCTGCGGCCGAGTCTAAAAGATTTCTAGAAGCAAAATTCAAGCCAGCATAAAAGTTCTGAATAATCATCCATAGATTCAGACCATGTGTAGGGCAATTACGTATCATTAGTTTCATTCTCTCCCAAGCTTGTGCAACATGCTCATGATCTAGTTGTTTAAAGTTCATAATATCGTTCCTAAGAGAGATTATCTTAGCAGGAGGGAAATACTTAGAGATAAAAGCATCTTTGCACTTATTCCACGAATCAATACTATTTCTAGGCAAAGAGGAAAACCAAGTTTTAGCACGATCTCTAAGTGAAACTGGAAATAACTTCAATTTAACAATATCGTTATTCATATCCCTTTTCTTTTGCATATCACACAAATCAACAAAGTTTTTCAGATGGGTAGCGGCATCTTCACTAGGAAGGCCGGAGAATTGATCTTTCATAAAAAGATTCAACAAAGCAGCATTGATCTCACAAGATTCAGCATCGGTAATAGGAGCAATCGGAGTTCTAATAATATCATTATTGTTGGTACTGGAGAAGTCACACAATTTGGTATTGTTCTGAGCCACAGTGACAAGCAAGCAATCCAACACACACAAGCAAACAAGAAGCAAGCGAACGATAAACACACGGCAGAAGAAGGGCAAATAAAACGCCAAGGGTGAAGTGGGGGAGAGGAAAACGAGAGGCAAAAAATGTAATGCGAAGGATAAGTATTTGTGATAGGTACTTGGTATATGACTTTTGCGTAAGCCTCCCTGGCAACGGCGCCAGAAACTCTTCTTGCTACTTCTCGAGCTTGCGTTGTATTCCCTCGAAGAGGAAAGGGAGATGCAATAGAATAGCGTAAGTATTTCCCTCATTTTTTGAGAACCAGGGTATCAATCCAGTAGGAGACCACGCGCGAGTCCCTCGCACCTGCATAAACAAATAAGAACTTTGCAGCCAACGCGATAAGGGGTTGTCAATCCCTTTACGGTCACTTACGAAAGTGAGATCTGATAGCGATGATAGTTTATATTTTTGGTATTTTTGTTTATAAGAACGGAAAGTAAAAGCGGAAAAAGTAAAGTAGATGTAGATTGATATGTTGAGAATAGACCCGGGGGCCATAGTGTTCTCTAGTGGCTTCTCTCAAGATAGCGATATTCTACGGCGGGTAAACAAATTACTGTCGAGCAATGGATAGAAAAGCGAATAATTATGAGACTATCTAGGCATGATCATTGTATATAGGCATCACGTCCGAGACAAGTAGACCGACTCCTGCCTGCATCTACTACTATTACTCCACACATCAACCGCTATCCAACATGCATCTAGTGTATTGAGGTCACGAGAACAGAGTAACGCCTTAAGCAAGATGACATGATGTAGAGGGATAAACTCAAGCAATATGATATAAATCCTATCTTTTTATCCTCGATGGCAACAATACAATACGTGCCTTGCTGCCCCTACTGTCACTGGGAAAGGACACCGCAAGATTGAACCCAAAGCCAAGCACTTCTCCCATTGCAAGAACTATAGATCTAGTAGGCCAAACCAAACCAATAATTCGAAGAGACTTGCAAGGATATTATGAGCACACATAAAGAGTTCAGAAAAGAACCAAATAGTTCTCATAGATAATATTGATCATAAACCCACAATTCATCGGATCTCGACAAACACGCAGCAAAAAGAGATTACATCAAATAGATCTCCTCGAAGACCGAGGAGAACTTTATATTGATATCCAGAGAGAGAGAGAGGAAACCATCTAGATACTAGCTATGGACCCGAAAGTCTGTGGTAAACTACTCAGAACTCATGGTGAGGGCGATGATGATGATGTAGAAGCACTCCGTGATGGATCCCCCCTCCGACGGAGCTCCGGAACAGGCTCCAAGATGGGATCTCATGGGAACAGAAGGTTACATCGGTGGAATTAGGGTTTTCTCTCTGTTGCTATTGGTTTCGGGGTACGTAGGCTTATATAGGAGGAAGGAGGACACCGGGGGACTCACGAGGGGCCCATGAGGTAGGGGGCGCGCCCTAGGCATGGGGGCACGCCCCCAACCCTCGTGGGCACCTCATGGCTGCCCTGACGTGGTTCTCAAGTCTCCCGTGCATGATTTTCTCCAAAAAATCTCTCCTGAAGGTTTCATTCCGTTTGGACTCCGTTTGATATTCATTTTCTGCAAAACCCTGAAGCAGGCAAAAAACAGCAATCTGGACTGGGCCTTTGGGTTAGTAGGTTAGTCCCAAAAATGATATAAAAGTGTATGACAAAGCCCATTAAACATCCAAGACATCATAAATAATAGCATGGAACTATAAAAAATTATTGATACGTTGGAGACGTATCAATCACTTCATCAAAGCGAATGTTCCAACTCCGAGATGCTTGCACCAGCCCATAGATGGAGCGCTGGAGCTTGCATACCATGTTAGCATTCTTATGATCGACAAAACCTTCCGGCTGCATCATATACAATTCTTCCTTAAGGAGGCCGTTAAGGAATTCCATTTTGACGTCCATTTGCCATATCTCATAATCATAGAAGGCGGAAATTGCTAACATGATGCGGGCGGACTTCAACATCGCTACGGGAGAGAAAGTCTCATCGTAGTCAATTCCTTGAACTTGTCGATAACCCTTAGCGACAAGCCGAGCCTTATAGATGGTCACATTTCCATCCGCGTTAGTCTTCTTCTTAAAGATCCATTTATTTTCTATGGCTTGCCGATCATCGGGCAAGTCAACCAAAGTCCATACTTTGTTATCATACATGGATCCTATCTCGGATTTCATGGCTTCAAGCCATTTGTTGGAATCCGGGCCCACCGTCGCTTCTTCATAGTTCAAAGGTTCACCATTTTCTAACAACATGATTTCCAGGACAGGGTTGCCGTACCACTCTGGTGCGGAACATGTCCTCGTGGACCTACGAAGTTCAGCAGTAACTTGATCCAAAGTTTCATGATCATTATCATTAGCTTCCTCTCCAGTCAGTGCAGGCACCAAAGAAACATCTTCCTGTGCGGCGCTACTTTCTGGTTCAAGAGGGGTTACAACAACTCATCAAGTTCTACTTTCCTCCTACTCACTTGTTTCGAGAGAAACTCTTTCTCCAGAAAGGATCCATTCTTGGAAACAAATACCTTGCCTTCGGATCTAAGGTAGAAGGTATACCCAATAGTTTCCTGAGGGTATCCTATGAAGACGCATTTTTCTGATTTGGGTTCGAGCTTTTCAGGTTGAAGTTTCTTGACATAAGCATCGCAACCCCAAACTTTTTAGAAATGACAACTTAAGTTTCTTCCCAAACCATAGTTCACATGGTGTCATCTCAACGGATTTAGACGGTGCCCTATTTAAAGTGAATGGGGCAGTCTCTAAAGCATAACCCCAAAATGATAGCGGTAAATCAGTAAGAGACATCATAGATCGCACTATGTCCAACAGAGTACGATTACGACGTTCGACACACCGTTACGCTGAGGTGTTCCAGGCGGTGTCAATTGTGAAACAATTCCACATTTCCTTAGGTGCGTGCCAAATTCGTGACTTAAATATTCTCTTCCACGATCTGATCGTAAGAACTTTATTTTTCTGTCACGTTGATTCTCAACCTCATTTTGAAATTCCTTGAACTTTTCAAAGGTCTCAGACTTGTGCTTCATTAAGTAGACATACCCATATCTACTTAAGTCATCAGTGAGGGTGAGAACATAACGATAACCACCGCGAGCCTCAACACTCATTGGACCGCACACATCAGTATGTATGATTTCCAACAAGTTGGTTGCTCGCTCCATTTTTCCGGAGAACAGAGTCTTGGTCATCTTGCCCAAGAAGCATGGTTCACACGTGTCAAATGATTCATAATCAAGAGACTCCAAATGTCCATCTGCATGGAGTTTCTTCATGCGTTTGACACCAATATGACCAAGGCGACAGTGCCACAAGTATGTGGGACTATCATTATCAACCTTACATCTTTTGGCATTCACACTATGAATATGTGTAACATCACGTTCGAGATTCAATAAGAATAAACCATTGACCAGCGGGGCATGACCATAAAACATTTCTCTCATATAAATAGAACAACCATTATTGTCAGATTTAAATGAGTAGCCATCTCGCATTAAACAAGATCCAGATACAATGTTCATGCTCAAATCTAGTACTAAATAACAATTATTGAGGTTTAAAACTAATCCCGAAGGTAGATGTAGAGGCAGCGTGTCGACGGCGATCACATCGACCTTGGAACCATTCCCGACGCGCATCGTCACCTCATCCTTCGCCATTCTCCGCTTATTCCGTAGCTCCTGCTTTGAGTTACAAATGTGAGCAACCGCACCGGTATCAAATACCCAGGAGCTACTACGAGCGCTGGTAAGGTACACATCAATAACATGTATATCACATATACCTTTGATGTTGCCGGCCTTCTTATCCGCTAAGTATTTGGGGCAATTCCGCTTCCAGTGACCCATTCCCTTGCAATAAAAGCACTCAGTCTCAGGCTTGGGTCCATTCTTTGGCTTCTTCCCGGCAACTGGCTTACCGGGCACGGCAACTCCCTTGCCGTCCTTCTTGAAGTTCTTCTTACCCTTTCCTTTCTTGAACTTAGTGGTTTTATTCACCATCAACACTTGATGTTCCTTTTTGATCTCCACCTCCGCTGATTTCAGCATTGAATATAACTCGGGAATGGTCTTCTCCATCCCTTGCATATTGTAGTTCATCACAAAGCTCTTGTAGCTAGGTGGAAGCGACTCGAGGAATTTGTCAACGACCGCGTCATCTGGGAGATTAACTCCCAGCCGAGACAAGCTGTTGTGCAACCTAGACATTCTGAGTTTATGCTCATTTACAGAACTGTTTTCCTCCATCTTACAACTGTAGAACTTGTCAGAGACTTCATATCTCTCGACCCGGGCATTAGCTTGGAAAACCATTTTCAGCTCTTGGAACATCTCATATGCTTCGTGTTGGTCAAAACGCTTTTGGAGCCCCGATTCTAAGTTGTAAAGCATGCCGCACTGAACCAAGGAGTAATCATCACTACGCGATTTCCAGGCGTTCATAACGTCTTTAGTTGTTGGGAAAATGGGTGCGTCACCTAGCGGTGCTTCAAGGACATATGCTTTCTTAGCAGCTATGAGGATGATCCTCAAGTTACGGACCCAATCCGTATAGTTCCTACCATCGTCTTTCAGCTTGGTTTTCTCTAGGAACGCGTTGAAGTTGAGGGCAACATTAGCGTGGGCCATTTGATCTACAAGACATATTGTAAAGATTTTAGACTATGTTCATGACAATTAAGTTCATCTAAACAAATTTAATGAACTCCCACTCAGATAGACATCTCTCTAGTCATCTAAATGATACATGATCCGAATCGACTAGGCCGCGTCCGATCATCACGTGAGACAGACTAGTCATCAACGGTGAACATCTCCATGTTGATCGTATCTTCTATACGACTCATGTTCGACATTTTGGTCTTCTGTGTTCCGCCATGTCTGTACATGCTAGGCTCGTCAAGTCAACCTAAGTGTATTGCGTGTGTAAATCTGGCTTACACCCGTTGTATGCGAACGTTAGAGCCTATCACACCCGATCATCACGTGGTGCTTTGGAACAACGAACCTTAGCAACGGTGCACAGTTAGGTGGAACACAATTCTTGAAATTTTAGTGAGAGATCATCATATTTATGCTACCATCGTTCTAAGCAAATAAGATGTAAAACATGATAAACATCACATGCAATCAAATAGTGACATGATATGGCCAATATCATTTTGCTCCTTCTGATCTCCATCTTCACGGCTCCATGATCATCATCATCACCGGCATGACACCATGATCTCCATCATCGTGTCTTCATGAAGTTGTCTCACGAAACGTTACTTCTACTACTATCGCTAACGGTTAGCAATAAAGTAAAGTAATTACATGGCGTTTTTAATGACACGCAGGTCATACAATAAAATAAGACAACTCCTATGGCTCCTGCCAGTTGTCATACTCATCGACATGCAAGTCGTGATTCCTATTACAAGAATATGATCAATCTCATACATCACATATATCATTCATCACATCCTTTTGGCCATATCACATCACACGGCACATGCTGCAAGAACAACTTAGACGTCCTCTAATTGTTGTTGCAAGTTTTTACGTGGCCGCTATAGGTTTCTAGCAAGAACGTTTCTTACCTACGCCAAAACCACAACCTGATATGCAAATTACTATTTACCCTTCATACGGACCCTTTTCATCGAATCCGATCCGACTAAAGTGGGAGAGACAGACACCCGCTAGCCACCTTATGCAACTAGTGCATGTCAGTCGGTGGAACCTGTCTCACGTAAGCGTACGTGTAAGGTCGGTCCGGGCCGCTTCATCCCACGATGCTGCCGAATCAAGATAAGACTAGTAACGACAAGTAAATTGACAAATCGACACCCACAACAACTTGTGTTCTACTCGTGCATAGAAACTACGCATAGAACTAGCTCTGATACCACTGTTGGGGATTGTTGCATAAATTCAAAAAAAATCTACGCATCACCAAGATCAATCTATGGAGTGACTAGCAACAAGAGGGGAGTGCATCTTCATACATTTGAAGACCGTGATGCAGAAGTGTTGCAAGAACGCGGTTGGTGGAGTCGTACACGAAGTGATTCAGATCGCAGCCGAATCTGATCTAAGCACCGAACAACGATGCCTCCGCGTTCAACACACGTGCAGCTCGGTGACGTCTCACGCACCTTAATCCAGCAAGGACAGAGGGTGAGGTTGGGGAAGACTCCGTCCAGCACTAGCACGACGGCGTGGTGGTGGTGGAGGAGCGTGGTACTCCAACAGGGCTTCGCCAAGCTCTACGAGAGACGAGGAGGGGGAGAGGTAGGGCTGCGCTGAGAGAGAGGTGAACTCATGTGTCTGGTAGCCCCAAAACCGCCATTATATATAGGGGAAGGGGAGGGGATGCGCCCCCTCTAGGCTTCTCTCCCTAGGGGGGGGGGCAGCCCTAGATTGGTTCTGGGGGGTGACCAGAGGGGGAGAGA
>LR738709.1:384063764-384110507 GCA_902687465.1 Secale cereale | reverse complement strand
GGGGGGGGGCGCCCTAGGTGGGCCTTAGGCCCATCTGTGCCTAGGGTTTCCCCCTCTTCCCTTCCTTGCGCCTTGGGCCTTGGTGGCAGGCGCACCATCCCACATAGGGGCTGGTCCCTTCCCACGCTTGGCCCACGCAAGCCTCTGGGGCTGGTGTCCCCTCCCGGTGGACCCCCGAAACCCTTCCCGTGGTCCCGGTATATTATCGGTGATGGCCGGAACATTTCCGGTGGCCAAAACCTCACTTCCTATATATAATTCTTTACCTCCGGACCATCCCGGAACTCCTCGTGACGTCCGGGATCCCATCCGAGACTCCGAACAACATTCGGCAACCACGTACATATATTCCCTATAACCCTAGCGTCATCGAACCTTAAGTGTGTAGACCCTACGGGTTCGGGAACCATGCAGAGATGACCGAGACATCTGTCCGGCCAATAATCAACAGCGGGATCTGGATACCCATGTTGGCTCCCACATGTTCCACGATGATCTTATCGGATGAACCACGATGTCAAGGATTCAATCAATCCCGTATACAGTTCCCTTTGTCTACCGGTATAGTACTTGCCCGAGATTCGATCGTCGGTATCCCGATACCTTGTTCAATATCGTTACCGGCAAGTCTCTTTACTCGTTCCGCAACACATCATATCGTGACCAACTCTTTAGTCACATAGAGCTCATTACGATGATGTCTTACCCAGTGGGCCTAGAGATTCCTCTCCGTCATACGGAGTGACAAATCCCTGTCTCGATTCGTGCCAACCCAACAGATACTTTCGGGGATACCCGTAGTGTACCTTTATAGCCACCTAGTTACATTGTGATGTTTGGCACACCCAAAGTACTCGTATGGTATCCGGGAGTTGCACAATCTCATGGTCTAAGGAAAAGATACTTGACATTGGAAAAGCTTTAGCAGACCAACTACACGATCTTGTGATATGCTTAGGGTTGGCTCTTGTCCATCACATCATTCTCCTAATGAGACCCTGTTATCAATGACATCTAATGTCCATGGTCATGAAACCATGACCATCTATTGATCAACGAGCTAGCCAACTAGAGGCCCACTAGGGACATATCATGGTCTATGTATTCACACATGTATTATGGTTTCCGGTTAACACAATTATAGCATGAACAATAGACGATTATCATGAACAAGGAAATATAATAATAACCATTTTATTATTGCCTCTAGGGCATATTTCCAACATCCTAGAGAAAGCTAAGTTGAAAGATGATGGTAGCAACTACACGGACTGGGTCCGTAACTTGAGGATTATCCTCACTGCTGCACAGAAGAATTATGTCCTTGAAGCACCGCTAGGTGACAGGCCTGCAGCAGGAGCAACTCCTAACGTTATGAACGTCTGGCAAGCCCGATCTGATGACTACTCAATAGTTCAGTGTGCCATGATTTACGGCTTAGAATCGGGACTTTAAAGACATTTTGAACATCATGGAGCATATGAGATGTTCCAAGAGTTGAAGTTAATATTTCAAGCAAATGCCCGAGTTGAGAGATATGAAGTCTCCAACAAGTTCTATAGCTGCAAGATGGAGGAGAACAGTTCCATCAATGAACACATACTCAAAATGTCTGGGTACCACAACCACATGACTCAACTTGGAGTCAAAGTTGATGATGATAGTGTTATTGACAGAGTTCTTCAATCGCTGCCACCAAGCTATAAAGGCATCATGATGAACTATAATATGCAAGGGATGCAAAAGACAATTCCCGAGCTCTTTGCTATGCTCAAGCTACAGAGGTAGAAATCAGGAAGGAGCATCAAGTTTTGATGGCTAACAAGACCACTAGTTTCAAGAAAAAGGGCAAGGGAAAGAAGGGGAACTTCAAGAAGAATAGCAAGCTAGTTGCTACTCCCGGGAAGAAACCCAAGTCTGGAGCCAAGCCTGAAACTGAGTGCTTCTACTGCAAAGGGACTGGTCACTAGAAGCGGAACTGCCCCAAGTATTTTGGCGGATAAGAAGGATGGCAAAGTGAACAAAGGTATATTTGATATACACATTATTGATGTGTACCTTACTAATGCTCGTAGTAGTGCCTGGGTATTTGATACTGGTTCGGTTCCTCATATTTGTAACTCGAAACAAGGGCTACGGATTAAACGAAGATTGGCTAAGGATGAGGTGATGATGCGCCTGGGAAATGGTTCCAAAGTCGATGTGATCGCCGTTGGCACGCTACCTCTACATCTACCCTCGGGATTAGCTTTAGACCTAAATAATTATTATTTGGTGCCAGCGTTGAGCATGAATATTATATCTGGATCTTGTGTGTTGCGAGACGGATATTCATTTGAATAAGAGAATAATGGTTGTTCTATTTATATGAGTAATATATTTTATGGTCATTCACCCTTGATGAGTGGTCTATTTTTGTTGAATCTCGATCGTAGTGATACACATATTCATAATATTGAAGCCAAAAGATGAAAAGTTGATAATGATAGTGCAACTTATTGGTGGCACTGCCGTTTAGGTCATATTGGTGTGAAGCGCATGAAGAAACTCCATGTTGATGGGCTTTTGGAATCACTTGGTGCTTGCGAACCATGCCTCATGGGCAAGATGACTAAGATTCCGTTCTCCGGAACAATGGATCGAGCAACTGACTTATTGGAAATCATACGTACTGATGTATGCGGTCCAATGAGTGTTGAGGCTCGCGGTGGGTATCATTATTTTCTGAACTTCACAGATGATTTGAGCTGATATGGGTATATCTACCTGATGAAACACAAGTCTGAAACATTTGAAAAGTTCAAAGAATTTCAGAGTGAAGTAAAGAATCATCGTAACAAGAAAATAAAGTTTCTACGATCTGATCACGGAGGTGAATATTTGAGTTAAGAGTTTGGTCTTCATATGAAACAATGTGGAATAGTTTGCAACTCACGCCACCTGGAACACCACATCGTAATGGTGTGTCCGAAGGTCGTAACCATACTTTATTAGATATGGTGCGATCTATGATGTCTCTTACAGATTTACCACTATCATTTTGGGGTTATGCTTTAGAGACATAGGCATTCACGTTAAATAGGGCACCATCTAAATCCGTTGAGACGACACCTTATGAAGTGTGGTTTGGCAAGAAACCCAAGTTGTCATTTCTTAAAGTTTGGGGCTGCGATGCTTATGTGAAAAAGCTTCAACCTGATAAGCTCAAACCCAAATCGGAGAAATGTGTCTTCATAGGATACCCGAAGGAAACTATTGGGTACACCTTCTATCACAGATCCAAAGGCAAGATATTCGTTGCTAAGAATGGACCCTTTCTGGAAAAGGAGTTTCTCTCGGAAGAAGTGAGTGGGAGGAAAGGTGAACTTGATGAGGTAATTGTACCTTCTCCCGAATTGGAAAGTAGTTCATCACAGAAATCAGTTCCAGTGATTCCTACACCAATTAATGAGGAAGCTAATGATGATGATCATGAAACTTCAGATCAAGTTACTACTGAGCCTCGTAGGTCAACCAGAGTGCGTTCCGCACTAGAGTGGTACGGTAACCCTGTTCTGGAAGTCGTGTTACCAGACCATGACGAACCTACGAACTGTGAGGAAGCGATGATCAGTCCCGGATGAAATCTGAGATGGGATCCATGTATGTGAACAAAGTGTGGTCTTTGGTTGACCTGCCCGATGATCGACAAGCCATTGAAAATAAATGGATCTTTAAGAAGAAGACTGACGCCGACGGTAATGTTACTGTCTACAAAGCTCAACTTGTTGCAAAAGGTTTTCGACAAGTTCAAGGAGTTGACTACGATGAGACTTTCTCACCTGTTGCGATGCTTAAGTCTGTCCGAATCATGTTAGCAATTGCCGCATTTTATGATTACGAAATCTGGCAAATGAATGTCAAAACTGCATTCCTTAATGGATATCTCAAAGAAGAGTTGTATATGATGCAACCAGAAGGTTTTGTCGATACTAAAGGTGCTAAAAAAGTGTGCAAGCTCCAGCGATCCATCTATGGACCGGTGCAAGCATCTCGGAGTTGGAATATACGCTTTGATGAGGTGATCAAAGCATATGGTTTTATACAGACTTTTGGAGAAGCCTGTATTTACAAGAAAGTGAGTGGGAGCTCTGTAGCATTTCTGATATTATATGTGCATGACATATTGTTGATTGGAAATGATATAGAATTTCTCGATAGCATAAAAGGATACTTGAATAAGAATTTTTCAATGAAAGACCTCGGTGAAGCTGCTTATATATTAGGCATCAAGATCTATAGAGATAGATCAAGATGCTTAATTGGACTTTCACAAAGCACATACCTTGATAAAGTTTCAAAGAAGTTCAAAATGGATCAGTCAAAGAAAGGGTTCTTGCTTGTGTTACAAGGTGTGAAGTTGAGTGAAACTCAATGCCCGACCACTGCAGAAGATAGAGAAAAAAATGAAAATCATTCCCTATGCTTCAGCCATAGGTTCTATCATGTATGCAATGTTATGTACTAGACCTGATGTGTGCCTTGCTATATGTCTAGCAGGGAGGTACCAAAGTAATCCAGGAGTGGATCACTGGCAGCGGTCAAGAACATCCTGAAATACCTGAAAAAGACGAAGGATATGTTTCTTGTTTATGGAGGTGAAAAAGAGCTCATCGTAAATGGTTATGTCGGTGCAAGCTTTGACACTGATCCGGATGAATCTAAGTCACAAACCGGATACACATTTTTTTCGAACGGTGGAGCTGTCAGTTGGTGCAGTTCCAAGCAGAGCGTCGTGGCAGGATCTACGTGTGAAGCGGAGTACATAGCTGCTTCGGAAGCAGCAAACGAAGGAGTTTGGATGAAGGAGTTCATATCCGATCTAGGTGTAATACCTAGTGCATCGGGTCCAATGAAAATCTTTTGTGATAACACTGGAGCAATAGCATTGGCGAAGGAATCCAGGTTTCACAAGAGAACCAAGCACATCAAGAGACGCTTCAACTCCATTCGCGATCAAGTCAAGGAGGGAGACATAGAGAGTACATACGGATCTGAATGTCGTAGATCCATTGACTAAGCCTCTTCCACGAGCAAAACATGATCAGCACCAAGACTCCATGGGTGTTAGAATCATTACTATGTAATCTAGATTATTGACTCTAGTGCATGTGGGAGACTGAAGGAAATATGCCCTAGAGGCAATAATAAAGTTGTTATTTATATTTCCTTATATATCATGATAAATCTCTTTTATTCATGCTAGAATTGTATTAACCGGAAACTTGATACATGTGTGAATACATAGACAAAACATAGTGTCCCTAGTATGCCTCCACTAGACTAGCTTGTTAATCAAAAATGGTTGAGTTTCCCGACCATAGACATATGTTGTCATTTGATGAACGGGATCACATCATTAGTAGAATGATGTGATGGACAAGACCCATCCGTTAGCTTAGCATAATGATCGTTTAGTTTTTATTGCTATTGCTTTCTTCATGACTTATACATGTTCCTCTGAATATTAGATTATGCAACTCCCGAATACCGGAGGAACACCTTGTGTGCTATCAAACATCACAATGTAACTGGGTGATTATAAATATGCTCTACAGGTGTCTCCGAAGGTGTTTGTGGTGTTGGCATAGATCAAGATTAGGATTTGTCACTCTGGGTGTCGGAGACGTATCCCTGGGCCCTCTCGGTAATACACATCATAATAAGCCTTGCAAGCAAATGACTAATGAGTTAGTCACAAGATGATGTATTACAGAACGAGTAAAGATACTTGCTGGTAATGAGATTGAACTAGGTATGATGATACCAACGGTCGAATCTCGGGCAAGTAACATACTGATGACAAAGGGAACAACGTATGCTGTTATGCGGTTTGACCGATAGAGATCTTCGTAGAATATGCAGGAGCCAATATGAGCATCCAGGTTCCACTATTGATTATTGACCGGAGATGTGTCTTGGTCATGTCTACATAGTTCTCGAACCCGTAGGGTCCGCACGCTTAACGTTCGATGACGATTTGTATTATGAGTTATGTATTTTTTATGACCGAAGTTTGTTTGGAGTCCCGGATGAGATCACGGACATGGCGAGGAGTCTCGAAATGGTCGAGACATAAATATTCATATATTGGAAGGTTACATTCGGACACCAGAATGGTTTCGGGAAGTATCGGATAAGTTTCGGAGTACCTGGAGGTTACCGGAAACTCCCGGGGAGATAATGGGCCTTATTGGGCCATAAGGAAGAAGAGGAGGCAGGCCAAGGTGAGGTGGCGCGCCCCCCATGGAGTCCGAATTGGACTAGGGGAAGGGGGCAGCGCCCCCTTGCCCTTTCCTACTCCCTCTCTCTTTCCCTCTTTCCTACTCCGATAAGGAAAGGGAATCCCACGAGGACTTGGGAGTCCTAGTAGGACTCCTCACACTTTGCGCGCCCTAGGGGGGCGGCCTCTCTCCCTCCCTCCTTTATATACGTGGGCAGGGACACCCCAAAGACACAAGTTGATCTCTTAGCCATGTGCGGTGGCCCCTCCATAGTTCAAAACCTCGGCCATATTGTCGTAGTGCTTAGGCGAAGCCCTGCGCGGATCACATCACCGTCAACACGCCGTCGTGCAGCCGGAACTCTCCCTCGATCCTCTGCTGGATCAAGAGCTCGTGGGACGTCATCATGCTGAACGTGTGCTGAACACGTAGGTGCCATACATTTGGTACTTGGATCGGCTGGATCGTGAAGACGTTTGACTACATGAACCGCGTTACTAAACGCTTCCGCTTTCGGTCTACTTCAACCGCGTTACTGAATGCTTCCGCTTTTTTGTCTACTACTACCTTATATTCCACCTATAGTGCTATATCCATGGCTCACGCTCATGTATTGCGTGAAGAGTTGAAAAAGCTGAAGCGCGTTAAAAAGTATGAACCAATTGCTTGGCTAACACCGAGGTGGTACATGATTTATACTTTATGTTGAGAAGAGAGAGCATAACAAGACTATATGATTTTGTAGCCATGATATTTTAAAAAGACATTATTGCTTTTTAGTATGCTTGAAGTATTATTGTTTTTATGTCACTATTAAACTTTTGTTTTGAATCTTATGGATCTGAATATTCATGCCACAAAAAGAAATATTACATGATAAACATTTTAGGTAGCATTCCACATCAAAAATTCTGTTTTATCATTTACCTACTCGAGGACGAGCATGAATTAAGCTTGGGGATGCTTGATACATCTCCAACGTATCTATAATTTTTTATTGTTCCATGTTATTATATTATCAATCTTGGATGTTTTATATGCATGTTTATGCTATTTTATATCATTTTTGGGACTAACCTATTAACCTAGTGTCCAGTGCTAGTTATTGTTTTTTCCTTATTTTTATCTTTTACAGAAAATCAATACCAAACGGATTCCAAATGCAACAAAACTTTTTGACGATTTTAGTTGGACCAGAAGACACCCTGGAATCTTCGGGAGGAGGCTAGAAGAGCCATGAGATGTCCACAAGCTCAGGGGGGCGCCCCGTGGGGCGCCCCTCAAGCTTGTGAGCCCCTCTTAGGTCTTCCAACCCTATTTTTTCCCTGTATTGTCACACCCTGATTTTCATACCACTTTGCTTAAGCTAACTTTCATGTTAAAAATGTGGATTTGCAAAAACTTTTGAGTGTTTTTGACTTTGCTTGGTTTGACTTTTGTCTGCTGTTTGCTAGTGCTCTAAAAATCAAATAAATCCTCCAACTCTTATACTTCATCTCCTTGACCCAAAACATTTTCCCAATGATCATGCCATGTGTATAGACCAGTATAGAATTTTCTTATAAAAGTATTTTGGCCAAATGGTATTTTCAAAAAATTAGTTTTCCAAAACCCCCTGAATTGAGGTTTGCACTGCAAGTACCTTGTTTAGGGTGTGAAAAATCTTTCAAAAAGTATATTTGAATCCTATTAGATATAGGACTCCCAGAAACCACAAAAGTATAATTTTAAAAGTTATTTTTATATTTTATTTAAAAGCTTTTTCTTAAGGCCAGAAATGGTCTTTAATAGGGAAAAATTATTTACTCATTTCAAAAATAATTGCCAAAATTCAGGGAGACTCATAAGACATATATTATCCATATATAAGAGTTTCAGCACATGGCCATGTTCAAAATATTGGACAAATCCTTCCAAAACCCTTTCTGGATATTTCAAGCTTTTGAAATATTTACAAAGGAAATATTCTCCAAAAGTTCTAGGGAAATTCTATCATGTCACATATGACACATTTGATGATCTTGCAAAGCCTCATGCCTTGAAGATCAAGGAAACATCCTCAAACCCCTTCAAAACCATTCTGTCCATATTTGAAGTTTGAGAAACTCTACATTGCCAAACTTGTCCAAATGCTCTCAAACTTGGTGCACATGCTAGAATGGCCTAATAAGGCATCTAGACCAAATGGCACAAGATTTGGAATAGAGCAACTTGATCAGATCACCCCAAAACCACTTCTGTTGAAATTCAAATTTGAACAACTTTACATTGTCATCTTTTTATCTGGAGCCTCAAACTTTGTGGGCATGTTCATAACCCCAAATGAGGATGCTACACCAAGTGGTGAATCAAGGGGAGATGATTTGCTTGACTCAATGATGGTGAAACCATTTCTGTTCATTTCTAGGGTTCACCAAAGTTACATTGGCCACTTTGCCCAAATGAGCTCAAATTTGGTGTAGGGGCCTAATTATGTGTGACATTTGATCCTGTTAAGTCCCATGCCAATTGGAAATCATTTGCTTGACCAAACACTGATCAAACACTTTCTGCAAGTTTGCCAAAACCAATGTTTGGACCTCTTTTACTTTTTCTCCTTACCTCAAATTCTTACCACAGCTCCCCCTGATCATCCTCTACCCTCCAGTAACTCTCCTTTGACTTATCTCAATTATTGGAGGGGGTAAAACCCCAAGTTACACTGCTGGACAACAGGATTCACCCTCTCCCTCACCTCCCTCCTCATCCCAGTGGTTCCCCAGAGCATCCAAGACCCCCACGCCATTGTTTACTATCCCCTAGTACTGCTAGACACTACTGGACACTGGGGGACACGGCCTGGACAACAAAGACTTGAGCATGCCGGCCAAAGACGCGCTCTGGAGCACGCTACAGTGCACCAAGGCACTGTAGCTCGGCCCTCCCGAGGCTTCCAGGCGGTCTTGGGCAGAGTGGGCGTGTCCATCGAGGTCCCCTCGACGTCCACGACCTGCAGGACGGTCGGCCCTCCTCCTCTCTCTCCTCGAGCTCGCCCGTGCGCGCCCTGGACCATGCTCACGGTGCACCACGGCTGCCCTATATAAAGCCTTCCCCCCGAGCGCGCGTTGCTTCTTCTGGATCCTCCTCTTCTCCGCGCACCTCCCAGACATCCCCAACCTCCCTCCCGTGGCCTCCTACCTCCTCCATGGCCGGAGTGCCGCCGCCGGCCACCGCTCAGATTCGCGTCGTGGGAAGCCCTCCCTTCCCCCTCTTCGCTCCAGTGCAACGCCAGGACCTCCGCCAGTACTCCCCGCACATTCTCCTCTCCTCCCCGAGCCTGTCTTGCCGTGCCCAACCGTCGCCCGAAGCCCCGCCCGCCGGCGTCGAAGCCACTAACGGCTCGGCCATCCCCAGCCAGCGTGAGGCCCCTGGATGGACTCGGCTCGGTCCCCCGGAGCCGATGGTGTGCTGGAAGCCGCCGGGGAGGAACAGGATCACCGGGGAACGGCGCCGGCGTCGCCCCTGCCTTCTCCTCTGTGTCGGGCGGGGGGGAGGACGACGAACCCGACAGGCGGGCCCCGCCTGTAAGCGCCACCGGCCCGGTGCAAGCAGCTGACGGGTGGCCCCTCCCCGATAAGTGGAGGCGCATTTCGGTGGCCGCGTTTTCCTGCGGTGGTGGCGCCCCGCCGTAACTACGCCTTCGACGTCACCGCCTCCATCCCGCCGCTGAGCCACTGGGCTGAGCCCAGTGGGTGTTGGTTAACTGGGCCTCGCCCAGAGCACTGTATAAGGGTATAACCCCTATTCTTTCCCTTTTTCTTTATTCTGCCAACTTCAAAAATGCCTAGAATATTCATATGAACTCCAAACTTGATGATTCAAATTTCCTATGGCTCCATAAATCATGCCCTATCACATGGTGCAACATGCACATTATTCCAGAAACTTTTCCTATACAAATATTTATCAAATGGCCATTTTCCACTTTCTGTGATTAACTTTAGAAAATCACAGAGAGCTCAATCTTGACCCAAATGCAGTGATTCAAGTTCCTAGATGCTTGTCATGTCCAAACTTAGTTTTGGAACATTTTTAATAATAGTTTCTGTACCCCACCAAATAGTGAGCCATTTCTTCCTATTTATCAGCTTTGGAAAATCCTAGGAAATTCATTTCAATTCCAAATCCAGTGAAACCAACTCCTAAATGCTTCTAAAATCATGACTTGATGATGGGTACCTTTGCTCATCATTCAAGGAATTATTTCTGTATACTTCTTCCAAATCCATAAACCCTTTGGTTCCATCGTATTGAAATGTTCCCAACTACCTATTGATCCAACACCTATGAAACCACCTTGGTCATTTCTAATATGACCAGAGGTATCCTAGAAAAGTCCAACTCCTATTTTTAGAGCACTTTTATTTTTGCTTTGATCGTGTTGCTTATTATGATTGTTTCCATCGTTAGTTAACGTAATAAACGGAGTATTCGGAGATGGACCAGAAGATTTGAAGACTCGGAAGAATAAGGCAAGCAGCCCTTTGACCATGTTCAAGAAACCTTTTTATGCATGTCTCATAGCACCTTTATTAATCAATGCATCGGAATCATGTTGAGGTGGAAACCACTTTGGTTGCTACCCCTGCTACTTTACTGTTGAGACTTGCATAAAACATGACCCTACCTTCCTATGAGGGTTATGTGGGTGGGAGTAGTTAGGTTGCTTTAATAGTGGCTACGCAAATGGGACGGGTATATGCACGAAAGCAGGATACTTTCAAAAGACTTTTCGAAAACCCCGTCGGGTGCCATTTAGGCCCGAGGGAGATGGTGAGATGGGTAACCACTTGATGACGAAGTGGTGTACCGAGGCAAGTGTGTGTGTTATTTTGAAAACGGATTGGTTTAAGTTGCGACCGTTATTCCAACCTTACATGCGCAACCACTCTACCCTTATATGGGAAAGGGCATTATTGATTACCTAGGTCGATACTAGCATGGTGCCCGCATTACTAGTGACGGGGGAGACATGAGGTCACTCTTGGGACGGGGTCGTGCTTGGATAGGCGGCCATGACTGTTTTCAGAGGGCACCGGACACACCGTTGGTACCCTGTGCTTGTGATATGTGATGAACTCGGAGCGAGTCTCCACAAACCTTGAGATGTGAAATGTTTGGCACGGGGCTGTTACCAATCGAGTGGACTCCATATTAGTGTCGCCTAGGGAAAGATAGTGATCGGGTGCTTACCCCGGGTACTTGAGGTACCGCGGGTCGTGGATGACACGGAAGTTCCCCGGATCTAGTGGGTAAAGTGTGCAACCTCTGCAGAGTGTAAAACTATTCGAATAGCCGTGTCCACGGTCATGGACAGTTGGGTAACCGCTCTTGGGCTACGTCCAATGTTTGCGAAACCTGGTGTGTGTGTGTGAGGAAACAACATGGTTCGGAGATATTGATGATGTGATTGTGAGGAAGTCACAATGAGCTTGTGCGTGAGTTGATTACAACTCTTCCTTGGAAATGATGTCTGTGACCTCCTGATACTTGTTACAGACTCATGCATATCCTTGTCATATGTTGATCATACTTGCATACGAAAAAAACTAGCTTTCCGCAAAACTACCAATTTAGTAGTAGAGCCTTGCATAATTATTCTGTTACCACACTTGGGTTGCTTGCGAGTACATTCAATGTACTCATTGGCTTGCCACTGGTTATTTTATTGGCCAGGCAGGAGAGAACAGGTTGTGATGAAGATTTCTTGGTGACGAGCATGCGAGCTAGGACGCTTCCCAGTCAGAATGCCTGTAGGGTTAAGGCAGATGGCATGGGTCCCAGTTGTCTTTGAAGATTTTTCCGCTGCGATGATATACTCAAGACTTGACCATTATGGTCCTATTTGTGTAACACGGTATGTAAGGATGTAAGACTCTTGTAATTCAGCTTCTGTGTGTTCAGTGAGCATTGATCTGTGGGATCACTGTACACGTGCATTCAGTGATCATGACTTACGAGTCGGGGTCCCCACAGAGCTGGTATCAGAGCCATCCTGACTGTAGGAAGCCTTAGTTAGCATGGTCGTTAGTTAGGGTAAAACTATTTTCAAAACTATTGCTAGTTTTCAAAACTACCTATACTTCTCTTCCCTTCTCAGTTTTTCGAAAACTAGGCTATACTTGATCTCTTCCCCTTCAAAACCTTGGTCGCTAGAACCCTTATGCCCCAGACCACTGGATTTTCTATAATCCTCGTGGAGTGCACCTTGGCAAACACTCACCCACCACTTTTGCACGCAAGATTGACGACACCATGACAAGACGGTACCAACGAAAATTATATCCTCGGTGGATGAGGACATGAAGACCAAGAAGATGGTGCAACCCTAGCCTACGATGACCAGGGTATAGGTTATGCAAAATCATGATATACACCGCTAATAGAGTAATCATGTCACTACCGTTGTTGTATCGACAACCACCGGTGGACGAGAACCTTGCCATTTGGTCCGCCTCACTATAGTGAGCAGGAAAACGGTTCTCTTCGTTCCCCGCTCTTGGTGTCGATGTTTTCATCAACGGAACCGACATGTTGGACCTCTATTATGCCTTGTTATTGTCATTACATATGGATTGCCTACCTGGTACCCTCGACGCCCCGAAGGAACAAGGGATCGTCATGATTAAAGAGACAAGAGAAGACCAAGTCAACGCCAGCTACAAGGAGGCACCTTCACCCTATCACCTCATCAGGCGAGAAGATGTTGAAGATTCTTCAGGATCAACCCGGATCATTCATCAAGCAACTACAAGGGACATAGCAACACCTGAGGAAGCTCAGAAGACTGCACGAGGCACAAGTCACGACACAGAGTCCGAGAACCCCTAGGATAGGATGAGTCGTGTACCCCCTATGCACAGTCGAGTCCATATGATGGTTCGGATAGAACCATGATTGTGTGTTGTTTGCTTTTATTCGTTCGTGTTTTGATATAAGTCACACTTTTGCCCCAGGCAACAAGTGCATGGCTATATCACCTCCCTTGCCTTGTTTCTTTTGTTTCGGCCTTTTTGCACCTGTTTGTTGCACCTGCACTATAGAACCCCCTTTAGGCATTTCCCTCCTCTATGCTGCTTCTCCTTTCTATTCTCCCTCGCCCCAACTGAAGACCCGCAAGACAAGATGCACCAAGAATCCTACCTCGACAGCCAACTGGCACTGAAGACTTCTGCTACAACCCCCGCGATCTATTGCAACCCCGTAGTGTTATGTTTAACCCTCCAGACCAGTAACCCCTTTTTCCTAGACTCTTTGAGACTTCCCGAGACACTCCAGCACGAATCCTTAACCATGTGCCTAACTCATGGTAAGGCGTGAGAACCTGTTAAGCCTTTGTAACCTTGCACAACACTGGGTTCGTAAAGGAACTAGTGGACACGATGAATGAGCACATTTTCATCCTGACATAGCACGAGGTCTGACGATGCCATAGATAGACTAGTTCGAGGATGTTGGACAGATAACTTGGTGGTTTATATCAGTGACTTCGAGGAATTATCTGAGACCTTGATGGATTGTGAGGTTTTCATATTGGTGGGATCATGACTTTGGGAAGTATGTAGGAGTGCCCGTTGGACATGAGATTTGGACTTATGTAGGTGATTCTGGTTGGTGTAGAAGCTGGATATGTCTGCAAGATTCGGAGTAAGATTGTATTTAGGACTATGATCCTGATTATGATATCATGCTTCTCGGTGGACGATAACCTAGGAGATTGGATTATTTGTCGGAGTTGATTTAGGGATCTATATAGTCGTGATCTTGGAGTTTACTTGACCCGGATGATGGGAATTTGGTGGACATACTATCGTGATGCAAAGTCTTTCCAAGTATTTGGGTATTATAGGGACTTGAGATCTTGTGGATCACCTTAGACATCGGATTTGTAGAATTGTTAGATTATGTGGCGATTGATGGAATTACCGGGCTATCGAAGTTGATCTATAGGAAGGAAACAAATCTTGGAGTGGCATATGACGTGTTTCCTTAGATTAGAGATGCATTATCTTGAGCCTTGCAAGACTAGGTTGAGTGCTTGGATTATGGAGTTTAATTTAAGCTCAGCAGCATGTATGGTCTACCTTTGGATTTTAGAGGTAGACGTACATATGGATTTGGGGATCTTATGCAGTATAGTTTTGTTAGACCACCTCTTGAGAGTCATGAGGATATGCATGGCAATGAGTGGTGATTAAGGTTGGTCTCTGCAAGAGACGCTTTTCCGTTCGGAGTACTAGATAGAGCTATTGGCATCTCAGAAACTGTGCTTAAGGATAAGATGATATAAGTTCACTCACTCACTAGAATCCTTGAAACCCTTAAGCCCCACCAAGCCACCACCTGGTCAGATTCTGACCACGGGCCTTGACTCAGAGTCAGGAAGGCCTCTGCTGATACTCAACCGAGACCACCACCAATACCCCAGCTTACCGTGCGTGCCCCTTAGACCTCATGAAGCTATTGGACGAGTTGGATAACAACATCATTTGATGGCCTACTTGTCTGCCCGAAGACAAGGAAGAGACGGACAGCTGGATGGAAGACAATTGAAGACCGCCCTGAAGGAAGATCTACACCGACCACCGTCATCAAGAAGAAACTTCCGTGTCAAAGACCGGGCATATCTGCAAACCACTCCTCTCTAAGGAGCCGAGCATTTCCGTGTCGAAGGAATGCTCACGCCAAGATTGTATCAAGACTTGAAGGCACGATTCTGGTGGCACGAGATGAAAAGAGAGATTTGCAACCTATGTTGCAAAGTGTGATGAGTGCCAAAGGGTCAAGCTGAAAATCAGCGACCCGCTGGATTGCTTTAACCACTCAAGGCTTCTGAGAGGAAGTGGGATAAAGACGGAATGAACTTCGTCACTGGATTACCAAGGTCGGATAAGAGGACATGGCTCTATCTGGGTCATAGTTGACCATCTGACCAAGGTGGTCTATTTCATTCCTGTCAAGACCACTTATGATGGCAACCGGCTGGCAACTCTCTACATCGACCGAATCGTAAGTCTTCACGGCATTTTCCAAGGGTATTGTGTCAGATCGAGGACCCCAGTTCACCTCAAGGTTCTGGAAGAAGTTCCGAGAAGCCTTGGGAACCAAGTATCTTTCAGCACGGCTTCCCACCTACAGACCGGAGGTCAGACTGAGAGAGTCAATCAGATTCTCGAAGTCATGACTCCGAGCCTGTGTCTTGGCATATGGAGCCAAGTGGGAGGATTGTCTCCCTTTTGTCGAGTTCTCCTATAACAACAGTTACCAGTTGAGCCTTCTGATGGCACCATTTGAGGTGTTGTGCGGACGCAGGTGTCGCACACCCCTCAACTGGTCAGAGACTGGAGTGGTACTAGTCTTTGGACCGGATGTTCTCCGCGTAGCAGAAGAGCAAGTCCAACTAGTCAGAGAACGTTTGAAGGCAGCCAAGTCAAGGCAAAAGAGCTATGCTGACACTCACCGTCGGAACATGAGTTTCCATATCAGGGACCACGTGTACCTGCGAGTAACTCCTCTGAAGGGAACCAAGTGTTTCCACGTCAAGGGGAAGCTCGCACTAAGGTTCGTTGGACCCTTTGAGATCACTGCAAGTCATGTGGTAGACGGCTCCCCGGCTAGGTCTACCACCTGAGATACTCTCCGTGCACCAAATCTTCCACGAGCCCCCACTCTGGAAGTGCTTCTTACCTCCTAGCTAGCCCGATGCCCGCAAGGACATCGATCACCGAGCCTTTGGCAGCTAACCCAACCTAACCTATGCAAGAGACCCCTCAGCAACCTCCATCAAGGACGGCGTCAAGCAAGAAGCCATACCATCAAGCACTTCAAGATTCCAAGGAGCACCGCTCGGAAACAGAACCAACAAGAAGAAGTGAAGACTACCCCGTATCCAAGACTCCGCCTTTCTTTCCACGCCTAGTCTGGGAATCTCGGGGACGAGATTCTTGTAAGGGGGGTAGGTCTGTCACACCCTGATTTTCATACCACTTTGCTTAAGCTAACTTTCATATTAAAAATGTGGATTTGCAAAAACTTTTGAGTGTTTTTGACTTTGCTTGGTTTGACTTTTGTCTGCTGTTTGCTAGTGCTCTAAAAATCAAATAAATCCTCCAACTCTTATACTTCATCTCCTTGACCCAAAACCTTTTCCCAATGATCATGCCATGTGTATAGACCAGTATAGAATTTTCTTATAAAAGTATTTTGGCCAAATGGTATTTTCAAAAAATTAGTTTTCCAAAAACCCCTGAATTGAGGTTTGCACTGCAAGTACCTTGTTTAGGGTGTGAAAAATCTTTCAAAAAGTATATTTGAATCCTATTAGATATAGGACTCCTAGAAACCACAAAAGTATAATTTTAAAAGTTATTTTTATATTTTATTTAAAAGCTTTTTCTTAAGGCCATAAATGGTCTTTAATAGGGAAAATTTATTTAATCATTTCAAAAATAATTGCCAAAATTCAGGGAGACTCATAGGACATATATTGTCCATATATAAGAGTTTCAGCACATGGTCATGTTCAAAATATTGGACAAATCCTTCCAAAACCCTTTCTGGATATTTCAAGTTTTTGAAATATTTACAAAGGAAATATTCTCCAAAAATTCCAGGGAAATTCTATCATGTCACATATGACACATTTGATGATCTTGCAAAGCCTCATGCCTTGAAGATCAAGGAAACATCCTCAAACCCCTTCAAAACCATTCTGTCCATATTTGAAGTTTGAGCAACTCTACATTGCCAAACTTGTCCAAATGCTCTCAAACTTGGTGCACATGCTAGAATGGCCTAATAAGGCATCTAGACCAAATGGCACAAGATTTGGAATAGAGCAACTTGATCAGATCACCCCAAAACCACTTCTGTTCAAATTCAAATTTGAACAACTTTACATTGTCAACTTTTTATCTGGAGCCTCAAACTTTGTGGGCATGTTCATAACCCCAAATGAGGATGCTACACCAAGTGGTGCATCAAGGGGAGATGATTTGCTTGACTCAATCATGGTGAAACCATTTCTGTTCATTTCTAGGGTTCACCAAAGTTACATTGGCCACTTTGCCCAAATGAGCTCAAATTTGGTGTAGGGGCCTAATTATGTGTGACATTTGATCCTGTTAAGTCCCATGCCAATTGGAAATCATTTGCTTGACCAAACACTGATCAAACACCTTCTGCAAGTTTGCCAAAACCAGTGTTTGGACCTCTTTTACTTTTTCTCCTTACCTCAAATTCTTACCACAGCTCCCCCTGATCATCCTCTACCCTCCAGTAACTCTCCTTTGCCTTATCTCAATTATTGGAGGGGGTAAAACCCCAAGTTACACTGCTGGACAGCAGGATTCACCCTCTCCCTCACCTCCCTCCTCATCCCAGTGGTTCCCCAGAGCATCCAAGACCCCCACGCCATTGTTTACTATCCCCTAGTACTGCTAGACACTACTGGACACTGGGGGACACGGCCTGGACAACAAAGACTTGAGCATGCCGGCCAAAGACGTGCTCTGGAGCACGCTACAGTGCACCAAGGCACTGTAGCTCGGCCCTCCCGAGGCTTCCAGGCGGTCTTGGGCAGAGTGGGCGTGTCCATCGAGGTCCCCTCGACGTCCACGACCTGCAGGACGGTCGGCCCTCCTCCTCTCTCTCCTCGAGCTCGCCCGTGCGCGCCCTGGACCATGCTCACGGTGCACCGCGGCTGCCCTATATAAAGCCTTCCCCCCGAGCGCGCGTTGCTTCTTCTGGATCCTCCTCTTCTCCGCGCACCTCCCAGACATCCCCAACCTCCCTCCCGTGGCCTCCTACCTCCTCCATGGCTGGAGTGCCGCCGCCGGCCACCGCTCAGATTCGCGTCGTGAGAAGCCCTCCCTTCCCCCTCTTCGCTCCAGTGCAACGCCAGGACCTCCGCCAGTACCCCCCGCACATTCACCTCTCCTCCCCGATCCTGTCTTGTCGTGCCCAACCGTCGCCCGAAGCCCCGCCCGCCGGCGTCGAAGCCACTAACGGCTCGGCCATCCCCAGCCAGCGTGAGGCCCCTGGATGGACTCGGCTCGGTCCCCCGGAGCCGATGGTGTGCTGGAAGCCGCCGGGGAGGAACAGGATCGCCGAGGAACAGCGCCGGCGTCGCCCCTGCCTTCTCCTCTGCGTCGGGCGGGGGGGGAGGACGACGAACCCGACAGGCGGGCCCCGCCTGTAAGCGCCACCGGCCCGGTGCAAGCAGCTGACGGGTGGCCCCTCCCCGATAAGTGGAGGTGCATTTCGGTGGCCGCGTTTTCCTGCGGTGGTGGCGCCCCGCCGTAACTACGCCTTCGACGTCACCGCCTCCATCCCGCCGCTGAGCCACTGGGCTGAGCCCAGTGGGTGTTGGTTAACTGGGCCTCGCCCAGAGCACTGTATAAGGGTATAACCCCTATTCTTTCCCTTTTTCTTTATTCTGCCAACTTAAAAAATGCCTAGAATATTCATATGAACTCCAAACTTTATGATTCAAATTTCCTATGGCTCCATAAATCATGCCCTATCACATGGTGAAACATGCACATTATTCCAGAAACTTTTCCTATACAAATATTTATCAAATGGCCATTTTCCACTTTGTGTGATTAACTTTAGAAAATCACAGAGAGCTCAATCTTGACCCAAATGCAGTGATTCAAGTTCCTAGATGCTTGTCATGTCCAAACTTAGTTTTGGAACATTTTTAATAATAGTTTCTGTACCCCACCAAATAGTGAGCCATTTCTTCCTATTTATCAGCTTTGGAAAATCCTAGGAAATTCATTTCAATTCCAAATCCAGTGAAACCAACTCCTAAATGCTTCTAAAATCATGACTTGATGATGGGTACCTTTGCTCATCATTCAAGGAATTATTTCTGTATACTTCTTCCAAATCCATAAACCCTTTGGTTCCATCATATTGAAATGTTCCCAACTACCTATTGATCCAACACCTATGAAACCACCTTGGTCATTTCTAATATGACCAGAGGTATCCTAGAAAAGTCCAACTCCTATTTTTAGAGCACTTTTATTTTTGCTTTGATTGTGTTGCTTATTATGATTGTTTCCATCGTTAGTTAACGTAATAAACGGAGTATTCGGAGATGGACCAGAAGATTTGAAGACTCGGAAGAATAAGGCAAGCAGCCCTTTGACCATGTTCAAGAAACCTTTTTATGCATGTCTCATAGCACCTTTATTAATCAATGCATCGGAATCATGTTGAGGTGGAAACCACTTTGGTTGCTACCCCTGCTACTTTACTGTTGAGACTTGCATCAAACATGACCCTACCTTCCTATGAGGGTTATGTGGGTGGGAGTAGTTAGGTTGCTTTAATAGTGGCTACGCAAATGGGACGGGTATATGCACGAAAGCAGGATACTTTCAAAAGACTTTTCGAAAACCCCGTCGGGTGCCATTTAGGCCCGAGGGAGATGGTGAGATGGGTAACCACTTGATGACGAAGTGGTGTACCGAGGCAAGTGTGTGTGTTGTTTTGAAAACGGATTGGTTTAAGTTGCGACCGTTATTCCAACCTTACATGAGCAACCACTCCACCCTTATATGGGAAAGGGCATTATTGATTACCTAGGTCGATACTAGCATGGTGCCCGCATTACTAGTGACGGGGGTGACATGAGGTCACTCTTGGGACGGGGTCGTGCTTGGATAGGCGGCCATGACTGTTTTCACAGGGCACCGGACACACCGTTGGTACCCCGTGCTTGTGATATGTGATGAATTCGGAGCGAGTCTCCACAAACCTTGAGATGTGAAATGTTTGGCACGGGGCTATTACCAATCGAGTGGACTCCATATTAGTGTCGCCTAGGGAAAGATAGTGATCGGGTGCTTACCCCGGGTACTTGAGGTACCGCGGGTCGTGGATGACACGGAAGTTCCCCGGATCTAGTGGGTAAAGTGTGCAACCTCTGCAGAGTGTAAAACTATTCGAATAGCCGTGTCCACGGTCATGGACAGTTGGGTAACCGCTCTTGGGCTACGTCCAATGTTTGCGAAACCTGGTGTGTGTGTGTGAGGAAACAACATGGTTCGGAGATATTGATGATGTGATTGTGAGGAAGTCACAATGAGCTTGTGCGTGAGTTGATTACAACTCTTCCTTGGAAATGATGTCTGTGACCTCCTGATACTTGTTACAGACTCATGCATATCCTTGTCATATGTTGATCATACTTGCATACGAAAAAAACTAGCTTTCCGCAAAACTACCAATTTAGTAGTAGAGCCTTGCATAATTATTCTGTTACCACACTTGGGTTGCTTGCGAGTACATTCAATGTACTCATTGGCTTGCCACTGGTTATTTTATTGGCCAGGCAGGAGAGAACAGGTTGTGATGAAGATTTCTCGGTGACGAGCATGCGAGCTAGGACGCTTCCCAGTCAGAATGCCTGTAGGGTTAAGGCAGATGGCATGGGTCCCAGTTGTCTTTGAAGATTTTTCCGCTGCGATGATATACTCAAGACTTGACCATTATGGTCCTATTTGTGTAACACAGTATGTAAGGATGTAAGACTCTTGTAATTCAGCTTATGTGTGTTCAGTGAGCATTGATCTCTGGGATCACTGTACACGTGCATTCGGTGATCACGACTTACGAGTCGGGGTCCCCACATGTATAAATACCCAAATATTCCCCGAAGACCCGAGAGCAACCCAAAATACTTTTTTTTTGCTGCAATTTCTGTGTTCGTGAGATTCCATCCGGGGACCTTTTCCAGTACTCCGCCGGAGGGCGGTTCTATGACAGAGGGCTTCTACATCAACCTTGATGCCATTCCGATGATGTGTGAGTAGTTTACCACAGACCTACGAGTCCATAGCTAGTATCTAGATGGCTTTTTTTCAATACAATGTTCTCCTTGATGTTCTTGGAGATCTATTTGATGTAATCTTATTTTGTGGTGTGTTTGTTGAGATCCAATGAATTGTGGGTTTATGATTAGATTATCTATGAATATTATTTTAGTCTTCTCTGAACTCTTTTATGCATAACTGATATAGATTTGTATCTCTCTCCGATCTATTGATATGGTTTGGCTCACTAGATTGATTTCTATTGCAATGCGGAGGTGCTTTGTAGTGGGTTCAATATTGCGGTGCTCAATCCGAGTGACAGAAACGGACATAACACGTATTTGTATTGTTGCCATTAAGGATAAAAAGATGGGGTATATTCATATTGATTGGATCTATCCCTCTACATCATGTCATCTTGCTTAAGGCATTACTCCGTTCTTGTTAACTTAATACACTAGATGCATGCTGGATAACAGTCGATGTGTGGAGTAATTATAGTAGATGCAAGCAGGAGTCGGTCTACTTGTCTCGGACGTCATTGTTTCCACGTCATAGTAGTTGTTAACAACTTAACATGTTAATACTATGTTGTTGTCTTGCCTTGATGCTTTTGGTTGTTGTGAGCTTGCGAGTACATTCAAAGTACTTACCTGGCGTATCATGCAAGATTGCGGGTGCTGCCGTGATTTATTGATTGTCGAGGAAACCGAGCATGAGAGCTAGACTATGTCCCAGCCAGAATCCCTGTGGAGTGGAGTCCATCGTCATCGTCGTTGTTCCGCAGCTAGGTGTTTTCTGCTGCTATGAGTTGTTCCACTGCTAGCATAGAGCTATCTTAGCAGGCGTAGTGTCGCCATGCTGATGTAATCTTTGTAACATTATACCCTTGTATTTGTATTCTTTATATTACGACTTGATTTGTTCTATGCCAAGCAGCGTTTTATTCCAGAAGACTTGATCTCTGGGCTGGAATACGGGGTATTCTGGTTTCTCTGATCCGGGGTGCCATAGATGTGATCCTACTCGGACTCGAATCCAAGCTTAACATACTTTGGGCTTTAGGGTAAGTGCGAGGCCCAAGTGTTGAGCCCGTGATGGATGCCTATAAATAGTGGAGGTGCATCACACTCATACGGCTGACCACTCCAACGCCGTCACTAGACTTTGCATGTGTTGCATCTATCCACCTCCACTTGCTGTCGGTTGTGTGATCGGACCTAGTACTCCGCTGCACGATGTTCCTCCTGCACGCGCAGATACCGTTAGAGGTAGTGCACTTGCGCCGCTACGACGAACCTGTTCGAGGGATCTGATCGGCTATGTGGGAGATCGACGAGGAGGAGACGACTCTGGAGACGCGCAACCCCAACTCTACTTTCGCTACACGGCACTGCACATCTAGTGGTAACAATCTGTGATACACCTCCCTTAGCATGTTCCTGGAAGTTCAGTGGTTAGGAGTTTTTAATTTGTAGTCGACGCACTGATAGAGGCAAAGGTGTCCCGTCTTTCGATGAGATGGTGGCTATCGTTTTCGAGGAAGTCGACTTTGATGATCCGACTATGAACGTATGAGGACGTCGCGCCTTAGCAATCACTAAACCAACTCCGAGAAGTTATTGACCACGTCGGAGCACGATCAACCTGACCACGAAGGTCTGTTTCCTGCAGGCAAACGAAGAACAAGCAAGAAACTGAGATTGCAATCTGGATATTGCGAATTCAAGAGGAAAGCGTTATTGATCAAGTGGGGTTCTGTGACGTCTTTGTCTGGTTGTTGAACACAAACGAAGTACGCGAAGTTGCAGCTATGGCAAACTTTAATCTAAACAAAACCCAAAGTCTAAACGATTCCCTAAGGGCTGTATATATGGGGGAAAGAGGGGGGAATTTCGTGGCCCTTGGTGGAGGGGTCCGAAACCAACCCTAACTCTTGTTTCCCCACACATACGGACTCTAAAAACAGCCTATACTCAAGTATTTCGAAATTACATGGGCCTGGCCCAATAATAAGGTGACGCAGCACCTATAATAGCCTCTGGACGAAATTTATGAAGTGGCATCTTGTATATTTCGTCCAAGGCTTCTCGCACTCATTATGGTGGCTTCGAAGTCCTGAAATCATCACTTGTAACTCCATTCTTGTTCCCCTTGCGCATACCATCATCTCCATGCTTGATCTTGCTCCACTGTTCATCCTTCTTGTCCAAGCTAGGCCCTTCATTTGTAAGCAAGACAAATGTATCCAATTTAGGCAGCATCATATTCTCATGAACATTAGAATCATTACCAAGAAACAAAAGTACCTGGTAATTTAATTGGCGTGCGCGAGCTCTAGTAATTGGTCCTGTATATGTGTCAGTTGGAGCTATGGGTGTAACCTTGTTAGTGATGTCCTCATCATTCTCCCCTTCTTGAATTGAAGTCGTCATCGATGGAAGCTCATCTTCCTCACCCAAGTAAGGCTTCAAATCTGCAATGTTAAATGTGGGACTAACCCTAAAATCTGCAGGCAGCTCAAGTTTATATGCATTATCATTTATTTTCTCTAACACCTTGAAAGGACCATTAGCACGTGGCATTAGCTTTGACTTGCGCAAATTAGGAAACCTATCCTTACGCAAATGTAACCAAACAAGATCTCTAGGTGCAAAGACAACACGTTTTCTACCCTTATCTCCAACAAGTTTATATTTAGCATTCATGCGCTCAATATTTTCCTTAGTTAACTCATGCATTTTTAAGATCAATTCAGCACGTTGTTTAGCATCAAAATTAACCTTCTCCGAAGATGGAAGATGCAACAAATCAATAGGTGCACGAGGTAGGAAACCATAGACAATTTCAAAAGGGCACATCTTAGTAGTAGAATGCAACGAAAGATTATAAGCAAATTCAATATGAGGCAAACATTCTTCCCATATTTTCTTATTATTCTTCAAAACAGCCCTAAGCATAGTAGACAAAGTTTTGTTGACTACTTCAGTTTGTCCATCAGTTTGGGGGTGACAAGTAGTACTAAAAAGCAGTTTAGTCCCCAACTTAGCCCATAAACATCTCCAAAAGTGGCTAAGAAATTTAGTATCACGATCTGAAACAATAGTATTTGGCACACCATGCAAGCGAATAATTTCATGAAAGAACAAATTAGCAACATTAGCAGCATCATCGCTTTTATGACATGGTATAAAGTGTGCCATCTTCGAGAACCTATCCACGACAACAAATATGCTATCCCTCCCCTTCTTTGTTCGAGGTAAACCCAAAACAAAGTCCATAGATATATCTTCCCGAGGAACACTAGGGACAGGCAAAGGCATATATAAACCATGAGGATTGAGTCGTGACTTAGCTTTTTGACATGTAGTGCAGCGACCAACAAAACGCTCAACATCCCGTCGCATCTTTGGCCATAAGAAATGTGTAGCAAGTACGTCCTCCGTTTTCTTCACGCCAAAGTATTCCATTAATCCTCCTCCATGCGCCTCCTGCAACAACAAAAGACAAACAGAGCTAGCTGGAATGCATAGCTTATTAGCACGAAACACAAATCCATCATTAACGACGAACTTGTTCCATGTTCTCCCTTCTTTACAATTCCGCAATACATCTTTAAATTCAGCATCATGCACATATTGATCTTTGATGGTCTCCAAACCAAATATTTTAAAGTCAAGTTGTGAAAGCATAGTATAACGACGAGACAAAGCATCATCTATAACATTTTCTTTTCCCTTCTTGTGTTTAATAACATAAGGGAAAGTCTCTATGAATTCAACCCATTTAGCATGTCTACGGTTTAGTTTTGCTTGACTTTTAATGTGCTTCAAAGATTCATGATCAGAATGTATAACAAATTCTTTGGGCCATAAATAATGTTGCCATGTTTCTAAAGTCCGAACAAGAGCATATAATTCCTTATCATAAGTAGAATAATTCAGACTAGGCCCACTCAATTTTTCAGAAAAGTATGCAACAGGTTTACCATCTTGTAATAACACACCTCCTAACCCAATTCCACTAGCATCACATTCAAGCTCAAAAGTGTTATTAAAATCAGGAAGTTGGAGTAAAGGAGCATGTGTCAACTTATCTTTCAATACCGTGAATGCTTCTTCCCGTGCAGTACCCCAAACAAATGGCACATCCTTTTTTGTAAGCTCATTGAGAGGTGCAGCAATGGTGCTGAAATCTCTCACAAAACGCCGATAGAATCCAGCGAGGCCAAGGAAACCCCTCACGTGTGTGACCGTTTTGGGCTGCGGCCAACTCTCAATAGCTTCGATATTGGCTTTATCAACCTCAATTCCCTGTGGAGTAACAACATAGCCAAGAAAAGAGACTCGGTCGGTGCAAAAGGTGCACTTTCCAAGGTTACCAAACAAACGTGCATCACATAGAGCAATAAAAACAACACGTAAATGTTCCAAATGTTCCTCCATAGATCTGCTATAAATAAATATATCATCAAAGTATACTACCACAAATCGTCCAATGAAAGCACGTAAAGCTTCATTCATTAATCTCATGAAAGTACTAGGTGCATTAGTTAACCCAAAAGGCATGATTAACCACTCATATAATCCAAACTTAGTTTTAAATACTGTTTTCCATTCATCTCCCAATTTCATACCAATTTGATGGTATCCACTACACAAATCAACTTTGGAGAATATTGTAGAGCCACTCAATTCATCAAGCATATAATCTAGCCTAGGAATAGGATGACGATAACGAATAGTAATATTATTAATGCCTCTACAATCAACACACATACGTGATGTACCATCCTTTTTCGGCACTAGAATAATAGGAACAACACAAGGACTAAGGGATTTGCGTATATAACCTTTGTCGAGTAGCTCCTGTACTTGACGTATAATCTCCTTCGTCTCTTCTGGATTGGTACGGTATGGTGCGCGGTTGGGTAGCGATGCACCAGGAATTAAGTCAATCTGATGCTCAATCCCTCGAATAGGTGGTAATCTCGGTGGCACGTCTTGTGGAAAGACGTCGACGAACTCCTGCAAAATGTTAGTGACAGCAGGGGCAAAGAGGAAGGCACGTCCTTGAATGAAAATAATGCCTCTTTGCACACAAAAGCATAGCAAACAGATTTGCTAAAATCTAGCTCATCAATATCAGATTTGGTGGCAAGTAAACATGCACTTTTCAATTTAATTTCAGAAGCAACAGTAGATGGTTTATTATTAGGCTTCATTTGTTGCTCAAATTCTTTTGCCACAATCTGATTTTCACTCTTATTTTTCTCCTGTTTTGCTTTATTAGCTCTATTAATATCATCTTTCATTATGGAATCAGGAGGTCATAGGAAGCAAAGTAATATTTTTATCCTTATGAACAAGAGTATACTGATTGTTTCTACCATGGTGTACATAATTTTTATCAAATTGCCATGGTCTACCAAGTAATAAGGAACATGCTTGCATAGGTACCACATCACAATCAACATAATCAGCATATGCAGAGATACTAAAATGCACACGAAGATTACAAGTTACCTTAACCTTGCCGCTGTTGTTGAACCATTGGATGTAGTAAGGATGTGATGTGGTCTTGTGGTGAGAGATAGCTTCTCCACCATCTCCATGCTAGCCAAGTTGTTGCAACTCCCTCCATCTATGATCACGTGAACAGAACGTTCCTTCACAACTCCCTTTGTATGGAACAAATTATGCCTCCGATTTTGCTCAGCTTGTGTAACATGCACACTCTAAACACGTTGAGCAACCAAACATTCATACCTGTCAGCATCTTCAGGAGCCATGTATTGCGTCTCATGATCAGAATCGTCTCCACCGTGTTCTTCACGTGTAATAAGAGCCAAAGTCTCCTCATCATAGTCACTAGCGGACTCATATCCACCATCCTCAGTAGCAATCATCACACGCTGAGATTTGCATTCTCTCGCAAAATGTCCTCTTCCCTTACAACGACGACAAATAATATCATTCGTGTGCCCTGTTGATGCCATGGAAGAAGAAGAACTCTGTGCAGGCCCAATAGGTGTGCTCTTGGTAGATAATGGTGGTTGTGCCTGCTTCCTTGTATCACGGCTGGAGGTAACAGCCGATGGAGGTGTCGGTGCAGTAGAATGTGTGGAAGTAGAGGATGCACGCATTGTCCATGATGAAGGTCGACCTGCAGAAAAGTTAGTCCGCGCCAATGCCCGTCGATCCTGCACTTCACGTTCAGCTTTACAAGCAAGATGGAATAAACGAGTGATATTATTATAATCCTTATACTCTAGAATGGTCTGAATCTCTCTATTTAATCCACCCATAAAACGTGCAAGCATAGCTTCATTCTCCTCAACAATACTACATCTAATCAGGCCAGTTTGTAATTGCTGATAATATTCTTCTATAGAATTTTTTCCTTGTCTTAAGCGCTGCAATTTTTGAAGTAATTCACGTTGATAATATGGTGGAACCCAACGAGTACGCATAGCAGTTTTCAAAGCAGCCGAAGTAGCTGGAATAGGATATAATCTACAATGTTCAGACCACCAAACACATGCAAAACTAGTGAAAGCACAAACAGCAGTAGGAACACGTCTCTCCTCGAGATATCGTAAGCATGTAAAACATTGTTCTGTTTCTAACTCCCAAGTAAGATATATATCAGGAACATATCTACCCTCAAATGGTGGAATATTCAATTTCAGTTTAGGAAGATGGTCATGTACCTCAGGTGGTGGCGCAACCCTACCGTTGCGATGATATGCATGAGGACGACCTGGTGGTGGTGGTGCTGGTGGTTGCACGTAGTTCTAATTTTGGTCAACCTCATCCTCGTAATGGTCCTCCACCTCTACAGTAGCAGCAGGAGCTACAGAAACATCAACAGCGGCACCAGAAGTTTGACCAGGCTCAAGGGGAACGCGCTATGCTCGTCCCACTTGATTTGGAAGCCGATGTTGTTGTTGTTGTTGTTGTTGTTGTTGTTGTTGTTGTTGTTGTTGTTGTTGTTGTTGTTGTTGTTGTTGTTGTTGTTGTTGTTGTTGTTGTTGTTGTTGTAGAGGTGCGACAGCTACAACGGCCGGTGGTGGTGGAAAACACGAAAGCAATTCGGCAAACTTTTTATCGAGCTTTGTTTCAAACGTCTTCTCCATGCTATCTATCTTCTCCATGGACTCTTCAAATATGTTTAACACATCTTGCACCTGTCCACTCATCATTTGCTAAAACTTATCATGAAGCTCCTTGTTCGTCAAGTTCTCCCAGTCAGTCTCGTTGGCTTGTGATCCTGGCATGGTTAGCAGCAATAGAAACACACAAGAATATGATCCTACAGACTACTAACAAGTGGTGGTGGCGGCGGGTGTCACAAATCCGACAAGCAAATCTCAAATTCTTACCAGTTCTTACCCAGCAGCAGGTGGTGATCGGCAACCGTGGTAGTCAAAACTCTCAAAGCTTGGATAAAGCGATTACCAGGAAGAGTCAAACGCACAACGTAGATGTATGTGGAGCTGGGAAGGCTTATAATATGGTAGCAAAAAGGGTCAGCAATAATCAATTCAGAGATGCAAAGTTGAATAAACGCTCAACGACGGTACTGTGCTGGTCCTAGGCTAGACCGTACCAGAGACGCGATCCTAGAACACTAACAAAATCACGGCGCTGCACGTAATCAAGGGGACAACACACTCTGAATTTTTTTGGGCTCTTCTTTTTTTTTTTGCTCCTTTTTTTTTGCCGAAAATCACTATAATGGCGAGTGTCTCAAAACTCTTCCCAAGTCAAACTAAGATGACAGGCACGAATTTTTTTTGACGATTTTTTTTTCGGAATCAGGGCAGCGACGACGAAAAAGTGCGGTAAAAAACAGTATGATGGCACGAGTCTCAAAAGACTCAGAAAAGCCTAAAAATAGGATAGGAAAAAAATACTTTCACCTGTCAAAATTTTGGCCTAAAAACTGCCGGGGGTCTCCGGACTCTTTTTTTTCGAGACCTACGCAGTCAAGGAAACACGAATCCAAAACCTAGATGGATCTCGAGAACAAACCTAATATGAAAAGAACTTGGATTGGTGGTGGATATATGGTGGTAGGATATGGCAGCGGTGGTGGTATGTGGTCGCGGTGGTGGGATATGACAGCGGCGGTGATATGGCAGCAGTGATGAATATGGTGTGGCGGCAGCGTGACAAACTGTGAACAGAACTCGAAACTCTAAAGAATCTAGATGCTAAGACCAACAACTCGACACGACGATGCAACCGCATATTCAACAAAGCAAATACAAAAAAGATTATGCAATGGCTCAGACTGGTTCAGATATGATGAACTAACCCTTTTTTTGGCTTTTTCGTGGACTGTAGGTATGAAGAACAGACTCGATCTAATCTACGAAAAACTGTAAAATCTCACCTAGCAACCTGGAAATATGATACCACTTGATAGAGGCAAAGGTGTCCCGTCTTTCGATGAGATGGTGGCTATCGTTTTCGAGGAAGTCAACTTTGACGATCCGACTATGAACGTGCGAGGACGTCGCGCCTTAGCAATTGCTAAACCAACTCCGAGAGGTTATTGACCACGCCAAAGCACGATCAACCTGACCACGAAGGTCTGTTTCCTGCAGGCAAACGAAGACCAAGCAAGAAACTGAGATTGCAATCTGGATATTGCGAATTCAAGAGGAAAGCTTTATTGATCAAGTGGGGTTCTGTGACGTCTTTGTCTGGTTGTTGAACACAAACGAAGTATGCGAAGTTGCAGCTATGGCAAACTTTAATCTAAACAAAACCCAAAGTCTAAACGACGCCCTAAGGGCTGTATATATGGGGGAAAGAGGGGGGAATTTCGTGGCCCTTGGTGGAGGGGTCCGAAACCAACCCTAACTCTTGTTTCCCCACACATACGGACTCTAAAAACAGCCTATACTCAAGTATTTCGAAATTACATGGGCCTGGCCCAATAATAAGGTGACGCAGCACCTATAATAGCCTCTGGACGAAATTTATGAAGTGGCATCTTGTATATCTCGCACTCATTATGGTGGCTTCAAAGTCCTGAAATCATCACTTGTAACTCCATTATTGTTCCCCTTGCGCATACCATCATCCCCATGCTTGATCTTGCTCCAATGTTCATCCTTCTTGTCCAAGCTAGGCCCTTCATTTGCAAGCAAGACAAATGTATCCAATTTAGGCAGCATCATATTCTCATGAACATTAGAATCATTACCAAGAAACGAAAATACCTGGTAATTTAATTGGCGTGCGCGAGCTCTAGTAATTGGTCTTGTATATGTGTCAGTTGGAGCTGTGGGTGTAACTTTGTTAGTGATGTCCTCATCACGCACCCTGCCATAGATCCCAACATCTGGGCCCTGGGATATGTGATTGACCTGGCTGGCGCTAGTGATAGCGGTCTTATGGTGGAGTATTAGCTATATATGTTGTTGGATTAAGGCCTACATATTTTTGGATCTGATGCTCATATGCAATTATGCCATGTATAATCATACTCATAAAAATTCAGTTTAATCGATACGCAACTGTAATTTGTTCACCATGCCATGTTATGTTTTATTGGAGAGACGCCACTAGTGAAACTTTGGACCCTAGCCTATTCATCCCTATTGCTTTCAACTAATGCTCTAGTAAAACTATGGTCCGATTCCATTCAACCCTATTGCTTTCAACTTCGATCAAACGCTCTAGTGAAACTATGGTCACAGTCCATTCATCCCTATTGCTTTCAACATCAATCAAATGCTTTACAGTTCTTGCTTTTATTTGTTTTCATTGGAATCAATGCTTCCAAACATAGGTTGCATTAATCCTTGTAGCCAATAAAACTAACAATCTTACTAGTTTCACTAGAGGTCGAGGCAAGTTCTTTATTTTGTGTGTGCATGTACTAATAATTGCTGGAAATTCAAAGGTCCTACTTGTTCGATAAACCTTAAGGCCATCTACTTACATAAAATTATTGTTTGCCTACAAACATTTGTGGTAACTAACAACTTCGTACATAAGAGGAAACACACCACACTCGGACAACTTCAGCTATAAACATCAAAATAAAAAACATACAACGTGAGAGTTACGTGGAGCAACGAGATGAAACTAGTGGCCACCAAAGAAAATTTTAAATTATTGTCCGCGCGTAATGAATTTGATGAAGTTTTTATAAAATAAGTTCAAACTTGAACATGAAATCAAGGAGTTATAGTGAACAAAACTTGGAGTCGATTACCAGATGGAATCACATCATTGATTCACATCTTTTCATGTAGACCTCGTTGTGAAATGGTAGACTCACAAAGTAGATGTTCACATAACAGGCACACACACATGAGTAAAGTAGGGAGATATAGATCATTTGTCTACACCAGTCAAAACATAAAACATACAACACAAAGGTTGTGCGTGACGACAAAATGAAGCCACTTCTCAAAATGGTCAACCATATGCGACAAACTTGATAAAATTCGTCTAAGAAGGCCCCAAACGTAAACATGAAATCGAAGATTAACATTGAGCGAAACTATGAACCGGTGTGCTATGAAATCACAATGTTGACGTGCATATTTTCGTATAGGGCTTATCTCGAATCAAAATGCCATTACGTAGATTAGAAGGGTGTCAGGACCCCGATCCTAAGCCACACCGATCTAGCTGTAACACGTCATATCACTTTGCGGCCTCACGCACGGTAACCCCACGGGTGCCACCTTACCTGGCCCGGGACCGTTTGCGCATTTTGGCACACGTATATGACAGTGTCGCTAGCATCCATATGACAGAGAACCCGGGCCGACATGGCTAGTTATAAACCAAAAGTGGGACTAAGTTACAGAGACAAGCATCCATGACCCAGCAACGAACGTGTCGGTCATCAACGTATGAACCCAAGTCGTAGCAAGCTACATGGACTTAAAGGAACAACGCATGACATTTCCCCTAAGGGACAGACACAGGAACGAAGAAGGACACATGCCGGCCAGCCTACGTGTTCCGAGCAGTAGCAAGCTACCAAGGCTCATTGGAATCACTAGGAGGCATTTCCCTGTAAGATAGGCTACCAAAGGAAAACAACTAGGTGTCGGATCCCACACATACCAAGCATTTCAATCATACACGCAATATGCTCAATATGTGCAAATACAACATTGCATCACAACAGAACTCTATGACTCAAAGTACTTTATTTAAAAGGCTCCAAGAGCCATACATAACATAGTCATACAGGTAGGGGTCACATGACCCAACACTCAAGTCATACAGGTAGGGGTCACATGACCCAGCACTCAAGTCATACAGTCATACAAGCACAAGCGGAAGCTACATGTCTGAGTACAGACAACTTAGAAAATAAAACAGGCTTGGTGTAGCCTGACTATCTACAAGGCCCTTCACAAGCTCCAGATCACCATCTGGGTGTCAAGCTACTCGTCGACGTCAACGTCTATGTAGAACCCATCAGCAGGGGCAGGGTTCTCCTCTGCAACAGTTATTAAGCAAACATGAGTACAAAGGTACTCAGCAAGTCTTACCACAGAACCTATCATACATGCATCATTATCAAAGGGGGTAGTGGAGTTTATAGCAGAATGCCAGCTTTGACCTTGGCTAACCTATACTATAACTCTCAACGGATTGCAAGATGTTATTAACGAACACGAGTCCACTACTCTCCACATCAATACACTACCGATGATCCTCTTCCGTCATCCTACGAAAGGGCCATCCACGGCACTCACGCTTATCTTGAGGCTTTTAGTAGTATCCATCAACTTGTCTATGAACTGTAAGAGCAACCAAGTAGTTCGTACCGCGAACAACGACTATTCGAATAGTTTGATAACCCTGCAGGGGTGTACCTCTTCACACACACTTCCACCACTTATCGCCGTTTACTCGGCGTGTACTCGGCAACCTTCAAGCGGAAGCCCAGCGAGGGTGTCGGCCACGACCTGACTAACTACTCAAGTCTCTCGTCCAGGTTTATCGCCTATTTGGGTTCCATCCGTGGGGAGATCCGGCCGGGGTGTCGCTCACGGCCCCAAACGATGTGTACAGGGTTCCCGAGTCACCAAACGGGCAATCGGTACACCGTGCCACGTACCTGTCGCATCACAACCCACCCCGAGGGTCAGCGTTGTGCACGACCTCCAGTAAGCTATAAACACCAGAAACTAGTTGCAACTCCTGGACAGAGATCAAGGGTAATTAATAAGCCGAGAGGGTCAATTAAGGATCCCAATGCGTGGTAGTAGCTGTAACTTGAACCACACATACAGATCTCGGGTCCTATGGACGATTCCAATGAAACAACCCACCATGTACTCCTACATGGCCTTTCATCGATACCTTTACCAAGCGTATTCCACACTTCCTTCTCTTTATCGATAAGATCATTTCACTCTGATCCATCACCCAGATGAATCAGACCAGACACAACTCTAAGCATAGCAGGCAACATAAGCAAATAGCATGGTGGATCACACATCACATGGCTCAATCAACTCCTACACATGCTAGTGGGTTTCAACTATTTACTGTGGCAATGACAGGTCATGCAAGGGAATAGGGTTCAACTACCGCAGCAAGTAGCAGTTCACGCGCTGTTGCCTTAGTGCAGTAAAAGAGAGCAGGAGCGAGAAGATTGGGTTGTATCGGAATGATCAATGATTGCTTGCCTGACAAGGTAGTTGTCGGGTACTGCTCTTCAACTGGATACGCAACAGTATCCTCGGGAGCAGGACCTAACACAGGAAATACCGACGATACAATCATTAACAAACAAATGCAACAATATGATGCATGTTTATGACATGGCAAGATGCATGTGTGTTGGCTAATGCAACTAAAACCAGAAGGGTTTGAACCTATTTGAATCAAGGATTCAAATTAAAGTTCAAACTATTATTTGAATAAGTGCAATATCATGTTTTTGATATATACAGCAAGTTAACTTGTTCAAACATGCATGAAACAAGTGCCATTAGAAAGATTGGATTTTTCTGATCATTTTTCATATATAAATCTTTTCCATCTGAGCTATGGTTGATTTTATATGATTTTTAGAAGTTTTGGGTATTTTCTGGAATTTCCTGAATTATTTTAAATCTAAAAATCCCAGAAAAACCTTTATTGCGTCAGCATTTCATCATGCTGACGTCAGGCAGTCAACAGGACTAGTCCAAGTCAAACCTGACTGGTGGGTCCCTCATGTCAGTGTCTCAGGAGCTGATTCCGGTCATAACCAGGGTTGACTGGGTTTGACTAACAGCGGGGGCCCACTGTCAGTGACTGTGGTGACTAAACTAATTACTATTAACTCCTAATCATCGAGCCACGTCAGCCCGCCGGAGTTTGGCCGGCGGCGACCATTTCGCACGGCGGTGACTCGTCGGAATCCCTATTCCAGCATCCATTTGCCGCGCGGATGGGCTCGGTGTGCTCCTGGTGATGCACCGCATCCAGCGGTGCCACTGGTTGGACGAGGGGTCGCCGGAGTCGACGGCGACGAGCTCGTCCGCGGCGGTGCTCGCACGGGGTTGGTCGGGATGGTGTTGTAGTGCACGGGAGGAGGAGCTAAAGCTCGCTTTAGCTTGCTGGTGACCTACTGAAGCTAACGGCGTGCTCGGCCGCGAGGTACGGTGCCTATGGCCACGACGGTGAGTTGGCCGGCGGCGGTGATCGTCGGTGAGCAAAGGGGGCGGCGACTACAAGGCCTAAACGAGCCCGTGGAGAGGGGGGTTCGAAGCGTGAGCTCACAGCGGTCGCAGAGGGCGTCGAAGTGAGCTCGGGGACGGTCGGACGACGGCGTACGGGCGGCAGCGATCTCCGGTGCCGGAGGTTGAAGACGACGGCGAGGAGGACGTTGCGGAGCTCCTGGCGTCGTGTGCGTCGGTGGGGAGCTTCGGGGCGATGTGGCGGAGCTAGTGGTGCTTCTGGGAGGCGAGGAGGTGGCGTAGGGCGCGGTGTCAGCGGTCGTCGGCGACGAGCTCGCTCGGGGGAGCTCGGCGGAGGGAAGAGAGGAGGGGAGAGACACGGGAGAGAGGGGGAAACGGTCGGGGTGGTTCCGTGGCGATGTTCTAGACCATCAAGAAGGCCGAGGGGCCAGCCAGGCAGGCAGGAGGTGGCCGGCGGATCGGCGGCGCTCGCCACCGAGCTGCTTCGTGCGCTGGCGCGACGAAGAAGACGGTGGTGCCCCTGGTGGGCTGGGCCGGCTGGGCCAGCAGGTAAGTGGGCTCAGGTAAGTACTCTTCCTATTTTTCTTTTCCTATTTTCTTTCTGTTTTATTTCTTTTGCAACTTTGTTCATTTAATAAAAATGCCTAAACATTTTTATAACTCATGACACTTGTCATACCTACTGTATATAATATGAACAGTAGGAAACATTATAGTTCATGATTATTTGAGCATTTAAAATATTTAAAAGTATTTAAATGCCCAAATTCAAATACCATATGATTTAATCCAAAGCCCTAGATTGTCCTAGAAAATTGTGCACCATTTTTGGCAGAGGTTTAAGACCAAGGCAGAAATGATGAACATTTTGAAGGGCATTTTGGGTACATTGGAAAATATTTTAGCAAACCCTAGTTGTTAGGAGAGGGGGTGTTGGGGTTTCTGTTAATCCCATTTCAAGTTTCTTTGAAGGTAAACATGATGCACACTCTAGTCAGGTCCTAATGCAAGTGCTAGCTAGGGATGTGACAACTCACCCCCACTTAAAAGAATCGCGTCCCGAGATTCGGGTTCCTCCGGAAAGAGGGTGGGGTACTCAAGTCGAAGACGATCCTCCCTTTCCCAAGTAGCTTCACTCTCGGAATGATGTGACCATTGAACCTTGAGAAACTTGATATTGTGGCGTCGAGTGGTGCACTCGGTTTGATCAAGAATACGAACGGGGTATTCTCGATATGTGAGATTGTCTTGGAGATCAAGCGTTTCGTGGTCCACTCCGCGGATAGGATCCGAGAAGCAACGCCTGAGTTGAGAAACGTGGAAAACATCATGAACTCTGGAGAGGTGCGGAGGTAGTTCCAATTGGTAGGCAACTTCTCCTCGTTTGGCAAGAATGCGAAAAGGACCGATATAACGAGGGGCCAATTTGCCTTTGATACCGAAGCGATGGGTTCCCTTAAGAGGAGTAACCCGAAGGTAAGCCTTATCGCCGACTTCAAAAGTCACAGCCTTATGATGACTATCATATTGGCTCTTTTGGCGAGACTGGGCTGTTTTCAATCTCTCACGAACGATGCGAACTTGTTCCTGTGCTTCCTGGATCATATCCGGGCCAAAGAATTGTCTTTCCCCGGTCTCTGACCAGTTAAGAGGTGTTCGACACCTTCGTCCATATAGAACTTCGAAGGGGGCTTTACCCAAGCTGGCTTGATAACTATTGTTATAAGCGAATTCGACAAATGGAAGACACTTTTCCCATTCCATACCGAAAGAAATGACAGAGGCTCGAAGCATGTCTTCCAGAATTTGATTGACTCGTTCCACTTGACCACTTGATTGCGGATGGAAGGCAGTACTGAAAGAGAGATAAGTTCCCATAGCATTCTGGAAACTTTCCCAAAATCGTGAAGTGAAAAGACTTCCACGGTCTGAGTTAATCTCCAAAGGCACACCATGAAGTGATACTATTCGAGAGATATATAAGTCTGCTAGCTGGCTAGCGGTAATACTCTCCCGAACAGGCAGGAAATGAGCTACTTTAGAGAGGCGGTCGATAACGACTAAGATAGCATTATTCCCTTTCCTGGACCTGGGAAACCCGGTAATGAAGTCCATACCGACTTTATCCCATTTCCATTCAGGAATAGCTAGAGGTTGAAGGGTGCCAGCAGGCCGTTGATGCTCTGCTTTGACTCGACGACAAACGTCGCAGTTAGCAATGAATTGAGCAATTTCTCTCTTCATCCTAGTCCACCAGAATCTTTGACGTAGGTCTTGATACATTTTGGTAGTACCGGGATGAATCGTGAGAGGAGATTCATGAGCCTCCTTAAAAATCATTTGTCGTAGTTGTGGTTTCTTGGGCACCACCAAGCGGTTCTCGAAGTACACTACACCTCGATCATCCATAGAGAAGCTCCTAGCAACTCCGCTAGCAATGTTCTCCTTGATCCAAGATATGCCTTTATCATACCGCTGGGCAACTATGATTTGATCCATAAGGGTAGGTTTCGCCACCAAGGTGGAAAGGAATCCTCGAGGAACAATGTGAAGGTTAAGCTTACGAAATTCCTCGTGGAGAAGTGGTTGACTTTGTTGTAACATTAAATTGTTACAATATGACTTACGACTTAGTGCATCAGCCATGACATTGGCCTTTCCAGGAGTGTAAGTGATTCCTAAGTCGTAGTCGGTGAGCAACTCAACCCAACGTCTTTGCCTGAGATTTAGATCCGGTTGGGTGAAGATATACTTTAAACTTTGGTGATCAGTGAAGATTTCACAGCGATTACCAAGAAGGTAATGTCGCCACGTTTTGAGTGCATGGACTACAGCTGCAAGCTCTAGATCATGAGTAGGATAATTATCCTCATGTGGGCGCAACTGTCGGGATGCGTATGCAATCACTTGACGATCTTGCATGAGAATGCAACCTAGTCCTTGCCGCGAGGCGTCGCAATAGATTATAAAATCCTTGGAAAAGTCTGGTGGTACCAGTACAGGTGCAGATGTCAGGCGTCTTTTCAGTTCCTGAAAACTGGACTCGCACTGTGGGGTCCACTCAAACTTTTTATCTTTCTTGAGGAGTTCGGTTAGAGGTTTAGCAACCTTGGAGAAGTTCTCAATGAAACGTCGGCAATAGCTCGCTAAGCCAAGAAAACTCCTAACTTGCTTGACCGATTCAGGGGGAGTCCAATCAAGGACGGCTTGAACTCGCTCGGGATTGACAGCAATACCCTTGCCAGAGATCACATGACCTAGATAGGTTACTTCTGGCAACGAAAATTCACATTTAGAGAATTTGACATAAAGACGGTGCTCTCGAAGTTTCATCAATACCAGCCTTAAATGCTCGGCATGATCTTCCTTGTTCTTGGAGAAAATGAGTATATCATCGAGGTATACCACGACGAATTTATCCAAATACTCCATGAATATAGAATTCATTAACCGAGAAAAGGTAGCTGGGGCATTGGTTAATCCGAAGGACATGACGGTGTACTCATATTGGCCATAACGAGTAACGAAAGCCGTTTTAGGAATGTCCCCGTTCTTGATTTTGATTTGATGGTAGCCCAACCTCAAATCCATTTTAGAGAAGACTGAGGATCCAGCGAGCTGATCATACAGGTCGTTGATCCTGGGAAGCGGATACTTATTCTTTATGGTGACCAGATTGACAGGTCGGTAATCTACAACCATCCGCTCCATTCCATCCTTCTTCTTGACGAAGAGGACGGGGCAAGCCCAAGGGGAAGAACTAGGACGGATGAAACCCTTTTGCAAGGACTCATCGAGTTGTTTCTTTAGCTCAGCTAATTCTAGTGGTGCCATCTTATAAGGTCTCCTAGAGATTGGGACAGTTCCAGGAATAAGATCTATCACGAACTCGACATCTCTGTCAGGTGGAACTCCTGGCAGTTCTTCTGGAAAAACATCCGGAAAGTCACAGACTACCTGGATATCTTTGAGTTCTGGTAGAGGGCTGGCATTAAGAGAGTAGAGCTGACGTTCAGCCATTCGGGTCAAGACATTGACTATCTTGCCGGATGGATGTGTAAGTTGAACGGTCCTAGTAAAGCAATCAATCTTGGCATAATGAGTTGTCATCCAATCCATACCCAAGATGATGTTTATGTCCGAGGACTTGAGAGCGATTAAAGATGCAAGGAAAACAAGTCTATCGACAAGGATTTCATTTCCATGGCTTACCCTAGAGGTTTGCCACTTTGAACCAGGAGTTTGAATAACCATGGAAGTAGGCATGTCACAAAAAGTCATGTTGTGCAATCGAGCATAGCTCTCAGATATGAACGAATGGGATGCTCCAGTATCGAAAAGAACAGATGCCGGATGGCAGTTTACGAGAAGCGTACCAAGGACGACGTTAGGATCCTCATAAGCTTCTTCGGCAGAAACATAGTTGACATGACCACGTGCAGTGGGGATTGGCTTGACATAGTTCACCTTGTCGGTTGGCTTGCCACGGCCAACGGGTTTTCCTGGCTGATTTTGGGGACAATCACGCATGTAGTGTCCCGGTTCTCCACACTTGAAACATGTCATAGTGGTGGTGCGTGGAGCAAAGTTGGAGGGTGGACCTCCATAGGTCTTAGCAGGTGCAAACTGTTGAGTTGGGCGAGGCGCCTCATAGGATGGCCTCGGTGTATACTTGGGTGGCAGAGCAGTGTTAGGAACCCACACACGGCGCTTGTGAGAGCCAGAGCCGGATGAGGAACCAAGGTCTCGAGTATGCTTGCGGGTGGCCTCGAAGTCGGTCTGGCCTGTCTCAACACTGATAGCCTTGTTAACCAACTTCTGGAAGGAAGTGCACTCGTGCAGACGTAGATCACGACGGAGTTCAGGGCTGAGTCCCTTGCGGAACCTCGCCTGTTTCTTGGCATCGGTGGATACTTCCTCAGGTGCATAGCGTGCCAGATTACCAAACTCACGACTGTAGCCATCCACAGTTAAACGGCCCTGGGTGAAATTGCAGAATTCCTCCCGCTTGCGATCCATGAGACCTTCCGGAATGTGATGTTCACGGAATGCCTCACTGAACTCAGCCCAGGTAGTGACTTGGCCAGCAGGACGCATAGCTTCAAAGTTTTCCCACCAAAGACTGGCAGGGCCCTCAAGATGGTAGGCGGCGTAGATAACCTTGTCAGCTTCGGCCACGCGGGCAGAGTGTAGCTTGTGGGTGATACTACGTAGCCAGTCATCAGCATCCAGAGGTTCAGTGGAGTGATGGAACTTCGGTGGACACATCTTGATAAAATCGTGGATTGACACCACGTCATTCCTCTGACGGAACCCAGTGTTTTGCTCAATGCGTTCCAGCAGACGGTTGGTCTCTCTCTTGTTCCGTTCTGCTTCAAGCATAACTTCCGCCAAAGAGGGTGGCTGGGGCAGATTTCCATCTCTAGCCCCACTAGCCTCACCCTGCTCCTGAGCAGCAGGAGTGTTGCGAGTGTTGACCATCCTAGGAAAACAAAACAACGGTTTAGGCAAGGATGGCAAAATTTGACATAGAAGTGCAGAATGTAATGGATGACACAGAATGCAGAGATGTTCATCCGTACGACATGGTAATATAGGAACTGCTATATATACACCAGTGGTCATACACACCATACAATGTTTAGTACAAGCCAAGGCTAAAGTACAACTGCGGTGAAAGACGATACATCCCATCAGAGGCATTCCAAGCTCCTATACATTATTTAACTACACCTCAGGAACTCAGTACACACTAAGTCATATTCCACAAGACACGCAGGACTGTGGAAATACAACTACTACAATACTACTACTACCACGGGCTAGCTCAGACATTCGCGTAGTAATCCTCGTAAAGATTACCACCGTAGCCTGGAAGTGGTACAGACGGATCTTGGAACTCGCGAGCACTCGAAGGCTGTGGACCATAAGGGCATGGGTGTGGTCTCGGTCCCGATGCTGGTGGTAACCGACGCACACGTGGAGGTGTAATACCCCCAACGTCACGCCAATCCATGCGATCAGGCAGACGAGTTCGCACAGGATACAAATCCCGCATGTCCAGATATCCGGCGTGCACAGCAGGTGCAAGCCGTGTCAAAGTAGTCCAGTGAGCGGCTCGGGTGTTATACAGCTCCATTCGGAGGGCACGGACCTCACGGTCCCTATCCTCCAACATTTGAACAGTAGTCTGAAGCAGTGGCTCTTCATGAGCAGCATCAGTATACAGACCAGTGTAGTAGCCTTCTTCTCCGGGGAGTGAAGCTGGCATGTAACAGAACTCAGTGTTCAACAACAGGGCATGCCTAGCACGGAGAATGGTCATCATCGAATAAGCGGCATCCTGTACTGCCATCTCGATGGTAATCCCGAGTCCATAAGACCAATGGATGGGATCATTTGCTCCGGGATATGAGGGGTATATCCGGACTGTGCAGAAATACTGACTTTGATTGAAATCCCGATATTGTTCCTCCACAGTGTATTCAGGATACCAGCGATAACCGGTCTCAGTCATCACACGGACTAGCATGGCCGTGTGACCAGGCACATTAATGCACCGAGTCAAACGAACCACTTGGTGAGGGATACGGCCAGACATCTGAAACACGAAATAATGCAAAGGCATTAGTGTTTCTGGAAGAAATCGGGCAGCATAACAACTGTAAATGCTCAAACAAAGATTTGAGACATCATACAAATGATAGCATAGCCACTCAACAATTCCATATCAAGGTTCCGGGTTCAACAATCATCATACTCAAAGGATAGAAACTGAAGTGAGACTTGAAACCAACAATCCTAAGAGTCTACGGATTAGTAACACGTGAACCTGGTAAGGATAAGAGGCCTAATCCTAAATCCCCGTAGAAAGAATAGACTGACTCAGATCAGAAGGGCATATGGTAAAGGAGTAAAAAGAGCCTTACGTTCCCTTCCACAATCAATTCCCCTACATATAACTAAGAATTTTTCTAGACTCAACATCGACCAGTTTGGCTTGAGAAACCTACAGGCAGTCCAGCTCTGATGCCAACGCTGTCAGGACCCCGATCCTAAGCCACACCGATCTAGCTGTAACACGTCATATCACTTTGCGGACTCACGCACGGTAACCCCACGGGTGCCACCTTACCTGGCCCGGGACCGTTTGCGCATTTTGGCACACGTATATGACAGTGTCACTAGCATCCATATGACAGAGAACCCGGGCCGACATGGCTAGTTATAAACCAAAAGTGGCACTAAGTTACAGAGACAGGCATCCATGACCCAGCAACGAACGTGTCGGTCATCAACGTATGAACCCAAGTCGTAGCAAGCTACATGGACTTAAAGGAACAACGCGTGACATTTCCCCTAAGGGACAGACACAGGAACGAAGAAGGACACATGCCGGCCAGCCTACGTGTTCCGAGCAGTAGCAAGCTACCAAGGCTCATTGGAATCACTAGGAGGCATTTCCCTGTAAGATAGGCTACCAAAGGAAAACAACTAGGTGTCGGATCCCACACATACCAAGCATTTCAATCATACACGCAATATGCTCAATATGTGCAAATACAACATTGCATCACAACAGAACTCTATGACTCAAAGTACTTTATTTAAAAGGCTCCAAGAGCCATACATAACATAGTCATACAGGTAGGGGTCACATGACCCAACACTCAAGTCATACAGGTAGGGGTCACATGACCCAGCACTCAAGTCATACAGTCATACAAGCACAAGCGGAAGCTACATGTCTGAGTACAGACAACTTAGAAAATAAAACAGGCTTGGTGTAGCCTGACTATCTACAAGGCCCTTCACAAGCTCCAGATCACCGTCTGGGTGTCAAGCTACTCGTCGACGTCAACGTCTATGTAGAACCCATCAGCAGGGGCAGGGTTCTCCTCTGCAACAGTTATTAAGCAAACATGAGTACAAAGGTACTCAGCAAGTCTTACCACAGAACCTATCATACATGCATCATTATCAAAGGGGGTAGTGGAGTTTATAGCAGAATGCCAGCTTTGACCTTGGCTAACCTATACTATAACTCTCAACGGATTGCAAGATGTTATTAACGAACACGAGTCCACTACTCTCCACATCAATACACTACCGAGGATCCTCTTCCGTCATCCTACGGAAGGGCCATCCACGGTACTCACGCTTATCTTGAGGCTTTTAGTAGTATCCATCAACTTGTCTATGAACTGTAAGAGCAACCAAGTAGTTCGTACCGTGAACAACGGCTATTCGAATAGTTTGATAACCCTGCAGGGGTGTACCTCTTCACACACGCTTCCACCACTTATCGCTGTTTACTCGGCGTGTACTCGGCAACCTTCAAGCGGAAGCCCAGCGAGGGTGTCGGCCACGACCTGACTAACTACTCAAGTCTCTCGTCCAGGTTTATTGCCTATTTGGGTTCCATCCGTGGGGAGATCCGGCCGGGGTGTCGCTCACGGCCCCAAACGATGTGTACAGGGTTCCCGAGTCACCAAACGGGTAACCGGTACACCGTGCCACGTACCTGTCGCATCACAACCCACCCCGAGGGTCAGCGTTGTGCACGACCTCCAGTAAGCTATAAACACCAGAAACTAGTTGCAACTCCTGGACAGAGATCAAGGGTAATTAATAAGCCGAGAGGGTCAATTAAGGATCCCAATGCGTGGTAGTAGCTGTAACTTGAACCACACATACAGATCTCGGGTCCTATGGACGATTCCAATGAAACAACCCACCATGTACTCCTACATGGCCTTTCATCGATACCTTTACCAAGCGTATTCCACACTTCCTTCTCTTTATCGATAAGATCATTTCACTCTGATCCATCACCCAGATGAATCAGACCAGACACAACTCTAAGCATAGCAGGCAACATAAGCAAATAGCATGGTGGATCACACATCACATGGCTCAATCAACTCCTACACATGCTAGTGGGTTTCAACTATTTACTATGGCAATGACAGGTCATGCAAGGGAATAGGGTTCAACTACCGCAGCAAGTAGCAGTTCACGCGCTGTTGCCTTAATGCAGTAAAAGAGAGCAGGAGCGAGAAGATTGGGTTGTATCGGAATGATCAATGATTGCTTGCCTGACAAGGTAGTTGTCGGGTACTGCTCTTCAACTGGATACGCAGCAGTATCCTCGGGAGCAGGACCTAACACAGGAAATACCGACGATACAATCATTAACAAACAAATGCAACAATATGATGCATGTTTATGACATGGCAAGATGCATGTGTGTTGGCTAATGCAACTAAAACCAGAAGGGTTTGAACCTATTTGAATCAAGGATTCAAATTGAAGTTCAAACTACTATTTGAATAAGTGCAATATCATGTTTTTGATATATACAGCAAGTTAACTTGTTCAAACATGCATGAAACCAGTGCCATTAGAAAGATTGGATTTTTCTGATCATTTTTCATATATAAATCTTTTCCATCTGAGCTATGGTTGATTTTATATGATTTTTAGAAGTTTTGGGTATTTTCTGGAATTTCCTGAATTATTTTAAATCTAAAAATCCCAGAAAAACCTTTACTGCGTCAGCATGACATCATGCTGACGTCAGGCAGTCAACAGGACCAGTCCAAGTCAAACCTGACTGGTGGGTCCCTCATGTCAGTGTCTCAGGAGCTAATTCCGGTCATAACCAGGGTTGACTGGGTTTGACTAACAGCGGGGGCCCACTGTCAGTGACTGTGGTGACTAAACTAATTACTGTTAACTCCTAATCATCGAGCCACGTCAGCCCACCGGAGTTTGGCCGGCGGCGACCATTTCGCACGGCGGTGACTCGTCGGAATCCCTATTCCGGCATCCATTTGCCGCGCGGATGGGCTCGGTGTGCTCCTGGTGATGCACCGCATCCAGCGGTGCCACTGGTTGGACGAGGGGTCGCCGGAGTCGACGGCGACGAGCTCGTCCGCGGTGGTGCTCGCACGGGGTTGGTCGGGATGGTGTTGTAGTGCACGGGAGGAGGAGCTAAAGCTCGCTTTAGCTTGCTGGTGACCTACTGAAGCTAACGGCGTGCTCGGCCGCGAGGTACGGTGCCTATGGCCACGGCGGTGAGTTGGCCGGCGGCGGTGATCGTCGGTGAGCAAAGGGGGCGGCGGCTACAAGGCCTAAACGAGCCCGTGGAGAGGGGGATTCGAAGCGTGAGCTCACAGCGGTCGCAGAGGGCGTCGAAGTGAGCTCGGGGACGGTCGGACGACGGCGTACGGGCGGCGGCGATCTCCGGTGCCGGATGTTGAAGACGACGGCGAGGAGGACGTTGCGGAGCTCCTGGCGTCGTGTGCGTCGGTGGGGAGCTTCGGGGCGATGTGGCGGAGCTAGTGGTGCTTCTGGGAGGCGAGGAGGTGGCGTAGGGCGCGGTGTCAGCGGTCGTCGGCGACGAGCTCGCTCGGGGGAGCTCGGCGGAGGGAAGAGAGGAGGGGAGAGACACGGGAGAGAGGGGGAAACGGTCGGGGTGGCTCCGTGGCGACGTTCTAGACCATCCAGAAGGCCGAGGGGCCAGGCAGGCAGGCAGGAGGTGGCCGGCGCATCGGTGGCGCTCGCCACCGAGCTGCTTCATGCGCTGGCGCGACGAAGAAGACGGTGGTGCCCCTGGTGGGCTGGGCCGGCTGGGCCAACAGGTAAGTGGGCTCAGGTAAGTACTCTTCCTATTTTTCTTTTCCTATTTTCTTTCTGTTTTATTTCTTTTGCAACTTTGTTCATTTAATAAAAATGCCTAAACATTTTTATAACTCATGACACTTGTCATACCTACTGTATATAATATGAACAGTAGGAAACATTATAGTTCATGATTATTTGAGCATTTAAAATATTTAAAAGTATTTAAATGCCCAAATTCAAATACCATATGATTTAATCCAAAGCCCTAGATTGTTCTAGAAAATTGTGCACCATTTTTGGCAGAGGTTTAAGACCAAGGCAGAAATGATGAACATTTTGAAGGGCATTTTGGGTACATTGGAAAATATTTTAGCAAACCCTAGTTGTTAGGGGAGGGGGTGCTGGGGTTTCTGTTAATCCCATTTCAAGTTTCTTTGAAAGTAAACATGATGCACACTCTAGTCAGGTCCTAATGCAAGTGCTAGCTAGGGATGTGACAAAGGGATTATGTGAATAATATTAAGGAAGATGAGGAGAACTAACCACGTGCAAACTACTACATAATAGTTGCACCATCAGAGTCATGAGTGGGAATATGTGTTCTCTTTTCGGTCGAAAAAGCCTGGCTCGTTGGAAACTACCGGGTTGAGCGTTTCCTCATGGACTAGCTGTGCAGTGCTTGGATGAACGTGCAGAACAATTTACTCTTGCAACTCAAATAATTAAACAACCCAGATTTTAGCCCCATAGCTAGCATTGTTGTTGACAACCAGACATACCTGAGAGAGACTAATTGGTGTTACCCCCTAGCTGGATGTCCGAGTGAACTGTTTTCTCAGGGTGAGAGCGCTCCTAGTGTTCCACGTGGTGGGCCTACCCGCACTAAGGCATTTCCTCTCCCTTCGTTTGTTTCTTTGTTTTTCTCGGTTTTTTGATTTACCTACGGTTTTTTGCTACACTATTTTTGGGTTCTTTTTTTTGCTAGAAGCATGAGTGTGTTGTGTTTCTGCATGCTTCACACTCTCGGGAAGCAAAAGTTAGTTTACTTGAGAAGCACACGTGTGCTACTTCATGAGAGCACATCAGTTGCAGATCCAGCGAGGGCGCCATGGCACCCTTACTAAAATACAAAAAAGTTTTTGTATGTAGTGTACTTAGGGCATCTCCAACGTCGACCATAAACCGTCTAGATCGTGGGGTCCGAACGTGTTGTGCCATCCAACGCGGGTCCGTATCGGTCCACTCAGTGGTCCGGGCATGCTTTCTCCCCCCAAAGTGAGACAAAGTGTGTGTGTGTGTGGGG
>LR738709.1:384029247-384063630 GCA_902687465.1 Secale cereale | reverse complement strand
GGGGGGGGTTGCAGGTGTCTAGACGATAGCCATGTAGGACTCTATCAACCGAGGCCCACTAAATCCTTTCTTTGAGTCCCATTTACTTCACCCATTCCCCCTTTATTTGCATCTGCACCCTCCACCTCTATCGTCGCTATTGTACCTCTCCGACTACCACAGAGGCATTGCCAACATCCGCAACCAGCACCGACGCGCCCGATCGCCTTTACGATGGTGTTGTCCACCTTTGTATGCAGGTACACTCCGCCCCCTGTCAACGACCTCCATGGCGGACACCACACACCGACATGTGTTCAATCAAATGCCACTTATCTTAATTTTAGATGCCATGTTGTTTGGCGCGGTACTCGACCATGGAGGATAAGCTATTGTGCAATGTGTGGTTGGCCGTATCCGCAGATTTCGTAGGCAGGACCAGAGGAAGGGACCTTCAGGCAGCATGTGCATAAATTGTTTCACATACGAAAGTGCACTGCACCCCATGACATGCACATCATTTAAGAACGCAATGTCCAGACCAGCATCGCCAAATTTTGTCATGTGGTTGATCAGCTGCACGCAAGGTGACCATTGCATGAGGCAGAGGAGAAGACTGTAAGTTTTCCTTCTTCTTGCTCAACTTGTTTAAATCATTTATTCACTCAATGTTGCTCTACACATTACGTAACCCACACGCGCTGCTGTGATGTACCACGGAACAGGAGGACGTCCATTTACATACACACACTGTTGGATGAAACTGAAGGAGCAGTATCTGTGGGACAACATGATTCGTTGATAAAATAACTTGTTGGACATGCGGTTAATCTTGCCGAATTTGAGGCATTGTTGTACTAGACTTATTTGCATGCTATGTAGGGATGATTTGTGCTGTTTTCGATAAAAACTTTAATGAATATAAACCAGTTTGCATGAATTTCATCCAGATAGTTCCAACATCGGTTGAAATGTATGCAGATAACGTTGGATGGCAGCCTCCAGCATCAGTGTCCGCGTACTGGTCCCCTTGTCCGCGGACAGATATCGGAGCAAATTTACATATCAGCGTTGGAGATGCCATTAGTACTAATTGTTACTCCCTTCGTAAAGGAATATAAGATCATTTAGATCACTAAAGTAATAGGTTAAACGCTCTTATATTTCTTTACGGAGGAGTACATGACTTAATGCTATTGGAGACTATATGTTATTGCTATAACATTTTGATCGAATTATTTGACTTCTGTACAATTTTCAAAAAATTTACAGCGATGTATTGAAGTTGGCATATCTAGTACTCAGATTCTAAGTCCGTCACTAAACATAGTTCACTTGAAAAATACAGTTGTGCTTCATCCCGCGGAAGTACAAATTAGTACAGTTTAAAAGCACGTGCTAGTTCAATGTTAGAAGCATAAAAATTGCTCAATTTTTTGTTGAAATCTAATACCGAACAAGGCTTTTGCCCCGCTTTATAAATAAAGCAAACCGCCAGAGAGCGCACATACACAGACTAGTTCAAACCACTATTCAAGAAATCTTCCGATACAGCGATTTATCATCCGATTTATCGCTACTCTTGGGGTGACCGATAAGATTATGCCTTATCTTCATCATTTATCATTTGGGCCGATTTAACACTATGACAAGCGATTTATCGGGAATCTACCGATAAATCGGGCATATTCGTAGCACTATGTTTGCAAGAACTATGTTTGTTTGTGTTTTGTGGACCTTGTTACGCAATATGTAATGTTTTCCTATTTGGTTTGTCATTATATCAGGATTCAAAGGCTAGGATTCAAGGTAACACTTCTTTCCAATATTGTTTTGGTGTTGAATATAGCATATTTTAGTGTTGGGAACCTGAGATTTGAAAAAAAATGGCCGATTAATAGTCGACCAATAAAATCGATTAATCGGCCGATTTCCGATTAATCTTTAATCCCCGGGTGACCGAGACGATAACGATAAGAGATATCATCAACATTGGTTCAAACACACACACCCAAGTCTCACAAGAGGAAGTACAAAAGGTTCTGCTGAGGGCACGACTCAACAAGCCCAAACAAAAAGGAAAAAGGGGCGCCGGAGAACACGACAGGCGCCTAATCTGGCTCCGGAGGAGGCGGAGGGGACGTCGGAGACAGTCGGACGGCCATCGAGCGAAGGTCGGCGTTGAAGGCAGAGATGGTGCCCCGGTCCTGTGCGCGGCTAAGCGGCCGCCAAAGCTGCAAATAACCAGACAGTTTGAAGAGAGCGTCAGTAGCCCGTCGAAGAGGAGTGCGCTGGATCACAAGTTTATTGCGGATCGTCGAGAGGGTCCAAGCAATGGTCCAAATCTCAAGCCACTTAATGTGGCAAGAAGGTAGGGGGGAGTTCTAGAGTTCGGCAAATAGGTCGGGGAAGTTGGTTGATAACCCACAAGTATAGGGGATCGCAACAACTTTCAAGGGTAGAGTATTCAACCCAAATTTAATGATTCGACACAAGGGGAGCCAAAGAATATTCTCAAGTATTAGCAGTTGAGTTGTCAATTCATCCACACCTAAAAGACTTAATATCTAAAGCCAAGTACTTAGTAGCAAAGTAGTATAGAAGTAACAGTAACGGTGGCAAAAGTAACAGTAGCAGTTTTGTAGAAATCATAATAGTGGCAGCGGAAAAGTAACTAATCAAAGATCAATATGTGAAAAGCTCGTAGGCATTGGATCAGTGATGGATAATTATGTCGGATGTGATTCCTCATGCAACGGTTATAACATAGGGTGACACAGAACTAGTTCCAGTTCATCAATGTATTGTAGGCATGTATTCCGAATATAGTCATACGTGCTTATGGAAAAGAACTTGCATGACATCTTTTGTCCTACCCTCCCGTGGCAGCGGGGTCCTATTGGAAACTAAGGGATATTAAGGCCTCCTTTTAATAGAGTACCAGACCAAAGCATTAACACTTAGTGAATACATGAACTCCTCAAACTACGATCATCATCGGGAGTGGTCCCGATTGTTGTCACTTCGGGGTTGCTGGATCATAACACATAGTAGGTGACTATTGACTTGCAAGATAGCATCAATAACTCACATATATTCATGAAAACATAATAGGTTCAGATCTGAAATCATGGCACTCGGGCCCTAGTGACAAGCATAAAGCATGGCAAAGTCATAGCAACATCAATGTTAGAACATAATGGATACTAGGGATCAAACCGTAACAAAACTAACTCGATTACATGGTAAATCTCATCCAACCCATCACCGTCCAACAAGCCTACGATGGAATTACTCACGCACGACGGTGAGCATCATGGAATTGGTGATGTAGGAAGGTTGATGATGACGATGGCGACGAATTCCCCTCTCCTGAGCTCCAAACGGACTCCGGCTCAGCCCTCCCGAGAGAGATTATGGCTTGGCGGCGGCTTCGTATCGTAAAACGCGATGAATCCTTCTTTCTTGTTTTTTCTCCCCGAAAGTGAATATATGGAGTTGGAGTCGAGGTCGGTGGAGCCTCAGGGGGCCCACAAGATAGGGGGGCGCGCCCACGGGGCAGGCGTGCCCCCACCCTCGTGGATAGGGTGTGGGCCCCCTGGTGTAGATTCATTCGCCATTATTTTTTATATATTACAAAAATATTCTTCGTGGATTTTCAGGTCATTCCGAGAACTTTTATTTCTGCACAAAAATAACACCATGGCAATTGTGCTGAAAACAACGTCAGTCCGGGTTAGTTCCATTCAAATCATGCAAGTTAGAGTCCAAAACAAGGGCAAACGTGTTTCGAAAAGTAGATACGTTGGAGACGTATCAACTCCCCCGAGCTTAAACCTTTGCTTGTTGATACGTCTCCAACGTATCTATAATTTTTTATTGTCCCATGCTATTATATTATCTGTTTTGGATATTTAATGGGCTTTATTATACACTTTTATATTATTTTTGGGACTAACCTACTGACCCAATGCCCAGTGCAAATTGTTTTTTTTTGCCTATTTCAGTGTTTCGCAGAAAATGAATATCAAACGGAGTCCAAATGGAATGAAACCTTCAGGAGGATCGTTTTTGGAACAAACGCAACCCAGAAGACTTGGAGTACATGCCAGGGAAGCCACGAGGTGGCCACGAGGCAAGGGGGCGCGCCCAGGACTATAGGCGCGCTCCCACCCTCGTGGGCCCCTCATAGCTCCACCGACATGCCTCTTCGTCCTATATATACCCATGTACCTTGAAAACATCCGAGAGCACCACGAAACACTAATTCCACCGCCGCAACCTTCTGTACCCGTGAGATCCCATCTTGGGGCCTGTTCCGGAGCTCCATCGGAGGGGGAATCGATCACGGAGGGCTTCTACATCAACACCATAGCCTCTCCAATGAGTTGTGGGTAGTTTACCACAGACCTTCGGGTCCATAGTTATCAGCTAGATGGCTTCTTGTCTCTCTTTGGATCTCAATACAAGGTTCTCCTCGATCTTCTTGGAGATCTATTTGATGTAATTCTTTTTGCAGTGTGTTTGTCGAGATCCGATGAATTGTGGGTTTATGATCAAGATTATCTATGAACAATATTTGATTCTTCTCTGAATTGTTTTATGCATGATTTAAATATCTTTGCAAGTCTCTTCGAATTATCAGTTTGGTTTGGCCTACTAGATTGATCTTTCTTGCAATGGGAGAAGTGCTTAGCTTTGGGTTCAATCTTGCGGTGTCCTTTCCCAGTGATAGCAGGGGCAGCAAGGCATTTATTGTATTGTTGCCATCGAGGATAAAAAGATGGGGTTTATATCATATTGCATGAGTTTATCCCTCTACATCAAGTCATCTTTCTTAAAGCGTTACTCTGTTCTTATGAACTTAAATCTCTAGATGCATGCTGGATAGCAGTCGATGTGTGGAGTAATAGTAGTAGATGCAGAATCGTTTCAGTCTACTTGTCCAGACGTGATGCCTATATACAATGATCATGCTTAGATATTCTCATACCTATGCGCTTTTCTATCATTTGCTCGAGAGTAATTTGTTCACCCACCGTAGAAATCTGCTATCTTGAGAGAAGCCACTAGTGAAACATATGGCCCCCGGGTCTATCTTCCATCATATCAATCTTCCATCAACTATTTATCTTTACTTTTATTTTGCAATCTTTACTTTCAATCTATGTAACAAAAATACCAAAAATATTTATCTTATTATCTCTATCAGATCTCACTTTTGCAAGTGGTCGAGAAGGGATTGACAACCCCTTTATCGCGTTGGTTGCAAGGTTCTTATTTGTTTGTGTAGGTACGAGGGACTCGCGTGTAGTCTCCTACTGGATTGATACCTTGGTTCTAAAAAACCGGGGAAAATACTTACGCTACTTTGCTGCATCACCCTTTCCTCTTCAAGGGAAAAACAACGCAAGCTCAAGAGGTAGCAAGAAGAATTTCTTACGCCGTCGCCGGGGAGATCTACGCAGAAGTCATATACCAAGTACCCATTACAAACTCTTATCCCTCACATTACATTATTTGCCATTTGCCTCTCTTTTTCCTCTCCCCCACTTCACCTTTGCCGTTTTATTTGCCTTTTTCCGTTCGCTTTTTTTCCTTGCTTGTGTTACCATGTGCACTCTATTTTCTTGCATCTTTGCTTGTTAAAAATCTATTGATATGGATCCACTTAAAGTGTTCTACTTGGATCATCTTTGATCCTTATGCGCTCGTGCTGAAACCCCAACTAGCCTAGTTGATGGGAAATCTTTAGATGAGCATGCTCATTTTGTGCGTCACCGTTTGTCTGAAAAGGGGAGACTTTTATGGGATCAAGTAAACAGATTGCTGTGTTATGCTTGGAATCTTTGTGAAATTTTTGATTTTACTTGTTGCTCTAAGAACCCTAAAAAACACCTCCCCTACCTATGTGAATTTAATGATAATGAATTATTATCTTCTTATGCAAATGGTGCTTATAGTTACTACGATATCAAACAAATTGAAGAATTTGTTGCATTTAAGGGTGCCTATGAAGTTGCTTCTTTGATTGAAAAGTATGATATTACTCTCTACGAATATGAAAATTTTGACATACTTAAGTATTGCTTTGAAAACTATGCTCATAATATATATGTCAAAGAATTTATTGAAAGAATGACCGCTCCTTTGGAAGAAAATAATGATATGCATGAATCCATAGATAATTATGATTTCTATGATTTGATTGAAATATCCCTTGATGAACATGACGCTTGCTATTCCTGTGGCTATGATGCCAATATTTAAGAAGATGAATTTGCTATAGTTCCTTATGTTAAACATGAGATCGTTGCTAATGCACCCATACTTGATAGTTCCTTTGATAAAAAGCATGATTGCAATGATGTTATTATAAACTCTCTTAATTCCAATTGCGTTAATAATATGCAAAACCTCAAGCTTGGGGATGCTAGTTTTGCTATGACTACTATTTGTTGCAACGATCATGATTGGGGTGATGTTTCTTACGATCTTGAAAACTTATTTAAGCCCCATGATATATATGAGATTGATAATAATGTTTGCAATAATATTGAAAGTGGGTTTGGAAGAGTGTCAACTTTAGATCCACATATTTGGAGAATGTTCAATCTTATGAATTTTTTGATAAAAGTCAGTTTGGAGAGGTCAAGACTTTAGTTAATGTTGGTCCCACTATTTTGGAAGAGTGTCAACTTCGTATGCATGTGGATCGTGTTGAGAATATGTTTTGTGATAGCTATATTGTTGAATTTGCTTACGATCCTACATGCAATTATTATGAGAGAGCAAAATATGGTTGTAGAAATCTTCATGTTACTAAATTACCTCTCGTTATGTTGAGATTGCTATCGTTTCTTTCTTCTTCCTTGCATATGGTAGATCTTGCTTGTCTTGATAATTTTTTTCCCTATAAAATGCCTATGCATAGTAAGTATGTTAGACTTAGATGTGATTTTCACATGCTATATGATGCTCTCTTTGTGCTTCAATTCTTATCTTCATGTGCGCATCATTGAATTCCCAAGCCTATCTTAATGGCTATAAAGAAAGAGCTTGTTGTGAGGCAACTCAATTTTCTTTTCTTTTCTTTTACTTCTGTTTAGTAATAAATAATTCATCTAGCTTCTGGTTAGATGTGGTTTTGTGTTTTAATTAGTATTTGCGCCAAGTAGAACCTTTGGGAAGACTTGGGTGAAGTCTTTGCGATCTTGCTGTAAAAAACAAAAACTTTTGCGCTCACGAGATTTGTTGCCATTTTTTACTGGAGAGTGCTTTTAAGTAGATTATTTTTGCAGATGATTTATAGACAAATTCCTAACAGCCAACAATTTGTGTCAAAAAAATTAGAGTTACAGAAGTATTCGAAAGTTACATATTGCTACAAACTGTTATGTTTTTGACAGATTCTGTTTTTCGTGTGTTGTTTGCTTATTTTGATGAATCTATGAGTAGTATCAGGGGGTATGAATCTTAGAGCAGTTGCAATACAGTAGGTTTAACACTAATATAAATAAAGAATGAGTTCATTACAGTACCTTAAAGTGGTGGTTTGTTTTCTTATACTAACGGAGCTCACGAGATTTTCTGCTAAGTTTTGTGTTGTGAAGTTTTCAAGTTTTTGGGTAAGGATTTGATGGACTATGGAACAAAGAGTGGCAAGAGCCTAAGCTTTGGGATTCCCCAGGCACCCCAATGTAAAATTCAAGGACAACCAAAAGCCTAAGCTTGGGGATGCCCCGGGAAGGCATCCCCTCTTTCGTCCTCGTCGATCGGTAACTTTACTTGAGACTATATTTTTATTCACCACATGATATGTGTTTTGCGTGGAGCATCATGTATGATTCGAGTCTTTGCTTTTTAGTTTACCACAATCATCCTTGTTGTACACACCTTTTGAGAGAGATACACATGAATCGGAATTTATTAGAATACTCTATGTGCTTCACTTATATCTTTTGAGCTAGATAGTTTTGCTCTAGTGCTTCACTTATATCTTTTTAGAGCACGGTGGTTATTTTATTTTGTAGAAATTATTGATCTCTCATGCTTCACTTATATTATTTTGAGAGTTCTTTAGAACAGCATGGTAATTTGCTTTGGTTATAAAATTAGTCCTGATATGATAGGCATCCAAGATGGGTATAATAAAAGCTTTCATGAGAAGTTTGATACTTGATGATTGTATTGAGATATGAGGATGGTGATATTAGAGTCATGCTAGTAGAGTAGTTGTAAATTTGAGAAATACTTGTGTTGTGGTTTGCAAGTCCCATAGCATGCACGTATGGTAACCGTTGGGTGACAAATTTGAAGCATGAGGTATTTCATTGATTGTCATCCTTTGTGTGGAGGTCGGGATCGTGCGATGGTTAACTCCTACCAACCCTTCCCCTAGGAGCATGCGTGTAGTACTTTGTTTTGATGACTTGTAGATTTTTACAATAAGTATTGAGTTCTTTATGACTAATGTTGAGTCCATGGATTATACGCACTCTCACCCTTCCACCATTGCTAGCCATTCCGAGATATATTGCCATGCAACTTTCCACTATTCCGTTTATTATGACACGCTTCATCATTGTCACATTGCCATGCATGATCATGTAGTTGACATCGTATTTGTGGCAAGGCCACCATGCATAATTTTTCATACATGTCACTCTTGATTCATTGCACATCCCGGTACACTGCCGGAGGCATTCATATAGAGTTATATTTTGTTCTAGTCTCGAGTTGTAAATAAATAGAAGTGTGATAATCATCATTATTAGAGCATTGTCCCGAAATAAAAGGAAAGGCCAAATAAAAAAAGGAAAAAAGAAAGACCAAATAAAAAAAGAAAAGAAGGAAAGGCCAAAGAAAAAAAAGAAAGACCAAAAAAAAGAAAAAAGGGGGACAATGCTACTATCTTTTTCCACACTTGTGCTTCATGATAGAGAGTCTCTTGTTTTGTCACCTTCATATACTAGTGGGAATTTTCATTATAGAACTTGGCTTGTATATTCCAACGATGGGCTTCCTCAAATGCCCTAGGTCTTCGTGAGCAAGCAAGTTGGATGCACACCCACTTAGTTTCTTTTGTTGAGCTTTCATACATTTATAGCTCTAGTGCATCCGTTGCATGGCAATCCCTACTCACTCACATTGATATCTATTGATGGGCATCTCCATAGCCCATTAATACACCTAGTTGATGTGAGACCATCTTCCTCTTTTGTCTTCTCCACAACCACCACTCTATTTCACCTATAGTGCTATATCTCTGGCTCACGCTCATGTATTGCGTGAAAGTTGAAAAGGTTTGAAAATTTTTAAGTATGAAACAATTCCTTGGCTGAAACCGGGGTTGTGCATGATTTGAGTTTTTTGTGTGACAAAGATGGAGCATAGCTAAACTATATGATTTTGTGTGACAAAGATGGCTTTGGGTTCAATCTTGCGGTTTCCTTTCCCAGTGACATTAGGGGCAGCAAGGCACGTAATGTATTGTTGCCATCAAGGATACAAATATGGGGTTTATATCACTATGTTTGAGTTTATCCCTCTACATCATGTCATCTTGCTTAAGGCGTTACTCCGTTCTTAAGAACTTAATACTCTAGATGCATGCTGGATAGCGGTTGATGTGTGGAGTAATAGTAGTAGATGCAGGCAGGAGTCGGTCTACTTGTCTCGGACGTGATGCCTATATATAATGATCATGCCTAGATAGTCTCATAATTATTCGCTTTTCTATCTATTGCTTGACAGTAATTTGTTTACCCGCCGTAGAATACCGTTATCATGAGAGAAGCCACTAGAGAAAACTATGGCCCCCGGGTCTATTCTCAACATATCAATCTACAATCTACTTTACTTTTTCGCTTTTACTTTTTGTTCTTATGTCCAAAAATACCAAAAATATCAAACTATCATCTCTATCAGATCTCACTTTCGTAAGTGACCGTAAAGGGATTGACAACCCCTTATCGCGTTGGCTGCGAAGTTCTTATTTGTTTGTGCAGGTGCGAGGGACTCGCGCGTGGTCTCCTACTGGATTGATACCTTGGTTCTCAAAAACTAAGGGAAATACTTGCGCTACTGTGATGCATCTCCGTTTCCTCTTCGAGGGAATACAACGCAAGCTCGAGAAGTAGCAAGAAGAATTGCTGGCGCCGTTGCCAGGAAGGCTTACACAAAAGTCATATACTAAGTATGTCGTGGATTTAGCACGGCAGATGTCCTAGCAAAAGTACTTAGTCGTGAGGCCATCTCTACGGGTTAGCTTAAAGGGGTTAAAGCGGACGAAGGACGCGGGGATTTTATACTAGTTCGACCCCTTCGATGAAGGTAAAAGCCTACATCTAGTTTCGTGTGGTATTGCTTGGGCTTCGATGACCAGGAAGCGAATTCGCTTTACCTATGTCTCGAGCTGTTGTTCTCTCTCTTGAACCGTCGCCGGATCGTCCCTTTATATAGAGGCGACGCCCGGTCCAGTTTACAGAGTCCCGAGGCCGGCTCATAAACGTGTCCGCCCCGGTCTCTGTTCTTTCTATCTTACATCCCAAGTTACATAGTATGACGGTTTACAAATCATGGGCCCTAACACATGGGCTTTAAACCTCTTGGGCTACAATCTTCTATTTCATACTCCGCTGGGCCTTTGATAATATAGTCTTGATAACGTAAACCAGACCCTCCTGGCCGGTTTATACCTGGTAGTAATATCCCTGACATTAGGCCCCAGATTGATTTGAACCTGTTCATGTCAATCTCCAAAGTCTTGTACAGATTTTCCTTTCTGCAGCTTCAGTATGCTTGGTAAACCGGCATGACGTCATCCCCTCAGGTCGCTTTAAACCGTCGTGACGCCATCCGCGCATTTAATGCCTGTACCTGTTTTTTACCTTTACTTATTAAAGCTCCGAAGATCGAGGTGACAGCACCATCCATATCCAATTTTTGGTCTCCTCGATTCCCGCGCTTGCCGTTTTATCCCGTCGGCTTATAAATATGGCCGAGGGCCATCTCCCTTTTCCCCTTCGCTTTCTTCTTCCTCTGACCTCCAGCGCTCAAGCTCCGCCGCCGTCCGCCGAGCTCGTTGTCGTCATCAAGCCCGGCCGCTGCATCAACCTGAACGCGTCCAGAAATTCGCCGTCGTCCTTCCGCTTCCGTTGCCGCAGGTACGTTTACTCATTCCTCCCCTTAGATCTTAGTTTTAGGGTTTCACAGGAGCTCGTCGATGAACCCCTGTTCTTCGCAGTTCGTCGCCATAGGTAGTTCCTAGCCATAGATGTTAAACTTTTTAGGCCGACTCTCGTACGCATGACTCCGCTCCGTCTTCATAATCTTAGTTCCTCCAACAACGCTAGTTTAGAATGAATCTGGAAAAATCTTCACTGTCTCCGTAGAATATACCTTGAATTATCTTGAATTTTTCATATGTTGTAGATCCATATTTTACTGCTGCTCATGTTAAAGTTGTTTCCCACACTTTAGATCTGCATCTCCCTCGCTTAAGTCGTCGGTTCAACTTTAAATTCGCGCCTCACATGCCTGTGTTGACGGTTTAGCTTTAGATCTGCACCCCCCTTGCCTGTGTTTGGCGGTTTAACTTTTCCTTCCGAATTTCATAATCCGGTAGCTGTCACATCCATAGTTGTTCTGGATCAGTAGATACCATTAGTCCCCTGCTTAAACCGCCAGATAGATTAGTACTTTCATAGTATATGCCGGTTTGAATCTGTGTAGATCATAAACCGAATCTTGTATTATATTTTCAGCCGTCCCTCCTTGAACAAAGATGAGTTCTGTGGCCAAACAGTTTGTCGCTTGCAACTGGGTCCCATCCCGGATTACTAAGGACGATTTAGAAAAGGCGGCCTCGATCGTCGCTTTAGGTCCGAAGGAGGTTCTTCATTGGAGAGCACCTGGAAAAGAGTGTCGTCCCAAGCCTAAGGAGGGAGAAATTATTGTCTTCTTTGATCACCTGGCACGGGGCTTTAACCCCCCAGGGTCAAAGTTTTTCCGCGACGTATTGGCAGAGTTTCAGCTCCATCCCCAAGACATAGGCCCCAACTCCGTATCAAATATCTGCAACTTCCAAGTCTTCTCAGAAGCCTATCTGCAAGAGGAGCCATCTGTAGAGTTATTCCGGGACTTCTTCCATCTGAATCGTCGGACTAAATTTCATGATGGGCCAAACACTGAACTGGGCGGAATGAGTATCCATAAGAGGAAGGATGTCAGCTTTCCTCATGCTACCCTTCATAGCCATCCCAAGGATTGGAACCAAACTTGGTTTTATTGTGTTGATACTTCACCAGAGGGGGGAAATCCCATGCCGGGTTATCGCTCCCACTGTCTGACAGTGGACCATCCTTTCCCACAACGTTTGAGCGCCCAAGACCGGGCTCGATATGCCCCACAACTTTCAAAGCTCAGGGCTTTTGTAGCCAACGGTTTAACTGGAGTTGATTTTGTCCGCTGCTGGCTCTCTTGGAGCATTCTCCCATTAAGCCGACGCTCCGGGTTAATGTGCGAGTATACTGGCAACCCCAAGGACCCTCTGTGTCACACGGAGATGGTGCTTCCAGACAATGAAGTTACCGAATCTGCCAAGAAGATGCTGAATATACCTCTGGTGGACTGTAGTCGGACCGGTTTAGCCCCCTTCTGTGTGAACAACAAACCACCATCGGTAAGAGATTCTTATATCCCTTCCCTTTGTTTTAATCCGTCCATATTGCTTGGTATTAAAACGCTTTTATTCTTTGAAACAGGCTAACGACCCTTTCGGGAAGAGGAAAGCCCGGGACAAACCGGCGAAACCATCTCGCAAGAAGAGCCTGGCTGTAAAGAAACACAAGAAGAAGCCTACCGCTGCTTCCGGTTCAAACGCGAAAGAGGATGATCCGGCCTTTGAGGTACTGCCTGGCTCTAAGGACTTTTAATCTTTCCTTTGTCTGTATTTCCATTAACAATGATTTTTCCCAGGATCCGGCTGAAGGCAGTAAAGCGGATGAAGTTGAGGTAATCTCTCTTTCCTCTGATTCAGAACCATTGCCACCCAAAGTTCGTCGGGTACTCCGGAAATATCCGTTTTCTCAGCCTTATGCTCAACTGTATCCCGATTTTCTTTTGAAGAAGCAGCAACATGAGCCTCGCCGCACCACACGGCACAGTGGTCATGTAGTCGAGTCGACCGGATTGACCCACACACCGGCTCGAAGACGCCGTTCAAAGGTTTTACTTACTCCAACTATTCTTCATCCTAAAGTGGGTCTTTTTCGTAAACCACTTAAACCGTCTGATCCAAATTATCAGGAAACTCCTCTATCATCCTCTGGCGAGTCAACCGCCACCCAAGTCCCAGTGCTCAAGACTGTCCATGGGTAAGCCGTCTTTCAGTATATCCGGTTTATCTTTCCATTTTGACTTGTGATTTTCATTGTTCCTTTAATCTTTTCAGCATGCCCAAGCCTAGCAAAAAGGCAAAGCTGAATAAACCAGCAGTCGAAATACCACTTCTGAACCGGCAGAAGATCCTGAAGCTGCCAATCCACTAGAAGAAAACATTGAAGTTCCACACGATGATCCTTCCCCTATGGATCGAGAAGACCTTGTTGCTCCGGGGGATGGGCCCATGGAATACACTTCTGATCCGGTCAGCCATGTCCGGACTAGCCCCGCTCGGTTTTGTCGGTGTACTAAGGTAGGGGTACCTCAGTACCCCAACTTGTGCACGGGCAGTTGCAGCTTCCCGCGGCAGGGTCGACCACGTGCTCGCCGGAGACCTTCCTGCTCCATGTAAAACCATTCAAAAACAAAGTATACAAGACAGAAGATCGAGACCCCGGCAAGTGGAGCTTGCCGGGAAGGCCGCTCCAGGCTCAAGGTTACCTCACTCACGCAAGGCCCTGGCAAGAAGAGCTTGCCAGGAAGACTAGAAGATTCCATTACAGAAGACATGCCTCGGCGCGATGTGCGCCCCGGCAGGGCCCGGGGAGCGACAAGCTTCAGAGCCCGACAAGCTCCCGGGCCCGGCAAGGTCAAGACCCCGGCAAGGTGCTTGCCGGGAGAGTTGTGCTGTGTGCCCGTGCTCCAGCTCATCGAGCCACGCGTCGCACTGGGGCCAGTCCAGGGACGCGTGGCGGATGGCTGTGCAGCCTGGGGGACACGATGGCACTCCACGGTGGTGAAGCCATCGCCATGGCGAACGGAGACGCAAGGGCGGGCGCTTTTGGGGTCGACGGCGACGGGCATTAAATGCTCTTGTCCCCCACTGTCTAAGTAGGTAGCGGCCACTGTTCATACCCTGTAGCTCCACTATTCCCGCACTGTTACAACTACCACCTCTTTTACATTTTTACCCTTTCTCCTACGTTGACACTTGTCGGTGACCCCTTGCACTATAAAAGGAGGCCCATGCACAACGTGGAGGGGGTTCGGAACCTAGATCGCTCATACGCTCGGTGTAGCTAGTTCTTCAAGCTCCCGAGCTCTCCAACTCAATGCAAGCCAAGCAGGAGTAGGGTTTTACGCGTCCATCGCGGCCCGAACCTGGGTAAACTGCCCGCGTGCTCACTACGATCTGCTATTTGTGCTCCCTCCGCCCTCTTACCGCACAAGCAAGGGGCTCCGGTCCCATAGGTGTTCGTGGAGGACAGTTTCCCCCGACATCTTTGGCGCGCCAGGTAGGGGGCGTCGAGGTTGTGCGAACCTGATCCGGCGTTCACGCGGGCGCATTCTTCATCAACCTCTCCGAATTCGTCAGCTTCATCAACAACAGCACCATGGCCCCGAAGAAGAAGGCTTCGGAGGTCGGAGGCCCGTCTGCGTCTCATCCGCCGTCGCCGGAACCAACGGTGGGCGGGGGAGACGCCATCGGAAGGGTGGTCGCCGGCGAGGACACTCGCGGCGCCACCAAATCCAAGGACAGGACGGACGACCGAGCCTCGGTCTCCGTGGACGCGCCGCGTCCATCTCAGCATACGACAACCCAGCAGCGCCATACCACAGGAGGTGGTATCCGCTTGCTGGGACAAGGGCAAACCGGAGGCTCGCAGGACGCTCCGGACCGCCGTCCGGGCACCAGCAAGGCGCGGTCGCCGGGGCGGGGCCCTGCTCCTTCTAACGCTGTTAGAAGTCCGAGCATATCCCGCTCCTCGCACCGCTCGCCCCCGCTCCCCTCCACTCCAGCAGAAGCGCTCGCAAGGGCACAACTGCTCCTCAACTTCCCTCCAGCGGCAGACAAGGCCGAAGACTGGAGGGCCACCATCCAGAGCCTGATCGCCTTCGCCAACAACGACTCTCCACAGCAGCCGGCGACCTCGCGGCCGCGGCAAGCTGAGAAGACGAAGGCCGACGGCGACAAGACCGCCGGGGGTGCAACCACCGTGCACTCCCCGCCGCGGAAGCAGAAGACGCCGCCCCGCCGGAACAACGCCGACGACGGCTCCACGGCGTCGTCGGATCCGCGGGCCCGTCGGGACCAGCGCCAAGTCCTTGACGACCGGAGACAAGAAGATGCTCGGACAACGATCGAGCGCCGCCGAGAAGCTCGGCGACAATCAGACCGGAAGGCTGGGAACGCTGTCGACGCGCGCGCGCCCGGTGAACCAGGCGACTTGCCGTACGCGGCAGGCTGCCCTACGTTCACCCGCGAGCTGCGGCTCGTCCAGTGGCCCAGCATGAAAAATTTCAAGCCTGATGTACCGGAGAAGTACGACGGCAAGACGCACCCCTCGGAATTCCTCAGCATCTACACCATTGCGGTGCAGGCTGCCGGGGGGCGCGACGAGAAGATTTTGGCAAACTACTTCCCGCTCGTGCTTAAGCCGAACGTTCGTTCCTGGCTTATGCACTTGCCGGAAGGTTCCATTTCTTCTTGGGCAGACCTTTGCCACCAGTTTGTTGGCGCCTTCACCGGCGGCCACAAACCCCACGGCCAGGAGAGCGATCTCCACATTCTGGCCTAGAAGGAAGGAGAATCCCTGCGCAAGTACATCCAACGCTTCAGCCGTGTACAGCACAACATCCCCGACGTTCACCCTGCCGCGGTTATCAGCGCGTTCCACCAGAACGTGCGTAGCCGCCGCATGCGTGAAGAGATGGCCATGACCAAGATTCGGGATGTCAGCGAGCTCTACGCTCTGGCTGATAAGTGCGCACGCGCAGAAGAGGGGAGGAGACTCCCCGGAGAGGATGCTGGCGCAGGAGGAAGCGACAGCGACGACGCCGCCCCGGCAAAGAAGAGCCGGCGGCGGAACAACAGGAGGAAGAACAAGAAGGAAGTGCTTGCCGTCGAGAAGTCCGGCAAGGAGGCCCCCGCCAAGCAAACACAGGCTGGCGGCTCCGGCAAGGAGCCTGCCCCTGTAGCGGCGGCCGACAAGCAGGACGGCTCCGACAAGCAATACTGCAAGATCCACCGCACCAAGGGCCACGACCTCTCCAACTGCAAGCGCGTCGAGTACCTCGTCGAGCAGCAGAAAGCTGAGTACGAGAGGCGCGACAAGGAGAAGGCCCAAGGTGGCGGGGGAGAACCAAGCAAGAAGCGGCCATTCAATGGCCGGGGAGGACGCCGCGGCAAGGCCAAGCAGCGGCAAGGTGATCGACCTCCCCGGGGCCGCGACAAGGATGAAGAGGACGACGACGAAGACATGGAGGATGAGGATAACAACGAGCAGGAGTTCCAGAAGGCCACGGAGGTCCTGTGCGTCGACGGTGGCGCCTCTCTGCACACCTCCCACCGTCAGCTCAAGCAGTGGGTGCGCGAGGTGAATGCAACAGAGCCGCCCGTGGAGTCGCGCAGGCTCCTCAAATGGTCCAGCACGCCCATCATTTTTGATCTTGAGGATCACCCTGACCGCACCACTGCGGTCGGGTGCTTGCCGATGCTGGTCTCACCCACCATCCGCAACCTCAAGGTCACCAAAATGTTGGTTGACGGCGGGGCCGGGCTCAACTTGATCTCTTCTGCTGTGATCAAGAAACTCCAAATCCCGGATGGCGAGCTCGAAGAGACCGGTTCTTTCCAAGGAATCAACCCGGGAAGGAGCAAGCCCAAGGGGAAGATAACTCTGCCGGTGACCTTTGGCGGGGAGCTCAACTTCAGAACTGAGCGCATCACATTCGACGTCGCTGATATTCCATTGCCATACAATGGGATACTCGGCCGTCCCGCCCTCGCCAAATTCATGGCAGCTTCCCACCACGCCTACAACGTACTCAAGATGCCGGGGCCGATAAGCGTCATCACTGTCCACGGCGACAAGAAAGATGCGCTTGTCTGCGCCGACAAGATCTACCGGGATGCAGCAGCTGCGGCAGAGAAGGACACACTTGCCGCTTAAGCTCCCGGGGGGAAGAAAACCAAGACCAAGTCCGGCAAGTGCTCTGGGGCCCACTCCGGCAACCGCACCTCTTCGGAGTGCTGCGCTGCTGTCGAGGACGTCCCATCGAGCTCCACCGGCAAGTGTAAGAAGGGAATGGCCGCTCCACCGGCAACCAAGAAGGTGTCCGCCAAGGAGGACAGCACTGGTGGTACCTTCACCATCAGTGCCACACTTGACAGCAAATAGGAAAGCGCGCTCGTTGCCTTCCTGCGGGCGAATGTCGATGTGTTTGCCTGGCAACCATCTGACATCCCCGGTGTTCCCAGGAAGGTAATTGAGCACAAGCTTGCTGTTTGTCCTCATGCGCGGCCCGTCAAGCAGAAAGTGAGGAAGCAAGCCGTGGAGCGCCAAGAGTTCATCAATGAAGAAATCAAGAAGCTGGAGGCGGCAGGCCTAGTTAGAAGTGTGATCCATCCGACGTGGTTAGCAAACCCAGTCGTCGTGCACAAGGCCAACGGGAAGTGGAGACTGTGTATAGACTTCACCGATGTAAATAAAGCATGTCCCAAGGATCCATTCCCTTTGCCGCGCATTGACCAGATCGTTGACTCCACTGCCGGATGTGAGCTACTCTCTTTTCTTGATGCATATTCAGGCTACCATCAGATCTTTATGGCCAAAGAAGACGAAGAGAAGACTGCATTTATCACTCCATGTGGCACTTATTGCTTCATACGCATGCCATTTGGACTGAAGAATGCAGGATCAACATTTGCAAGGGTAGTGCACACTGCTTTCGAGCCACAGATCCACAGAAATGTAGAGGCTTACATGGATGACATCGTGGTGAAGAGCAAGAGCAAAGACACCCTGGTCCAAGATTTGGAAGAGACATTTCAGAACCTGCGCAAGATACAGCTCAAGTTGAACCCCGAGAAGTGCGTCTTTGGAGTCCCCTCCGGCAAGCTTCTCGGGTTCTTTGTGTCACAGAGGGGGATTGAAGCCAACCCCGACAAGATTAAAGCCATTGAGCAAATCGAGGCCCCGAAGCGCGTCAAGGATGTCAGGAGGCTTGCAGGTTGTGTGGCTGCCCTCAGTAGGTTCATTTCAAAGTCTGCAGAACGCGCCCTACCTTTCTTCAAAATCTTGAAGAAGGCAGGTCCCATGAAGTGGACTCCGGAAGCGGAGGCAGCGCTGCAAGATTTGAAACGGTACCTATCCTCCACTCCAATACTTGTCGCACCTAGACCACAGGAAAAGTTGTTGCTATACCTAGCAGCAACCAACCAGGTGGTTAGTGCTGCGTTAGTAGCGGAGAGGGAGGCCGACGAGGAGTCTACACCACCGACAACGAATCCAGCGACAAGCAGGGGGCTGCTCCGGCAAGCTCTGGCCCCGACAAGGATAGCTCTGCGCAGGAACAGGAAGAAGTGCGGAAGAAGATGGTGCAGCGCCCAGTGTAGCTTGTAAGTTCCCTTCTCCAGGGGGCTAGATCAAGATACTCTGGTGTGCAAAAATTGCTTTTCGGCCTCCTCATGGCCTCGAGAAAGCTGCGCCATTACTTCCAGGCACACGAGATAACAGTGGTCACTCGCTTTCCGCTGAAGAGGATATTGCACAATCCAGAAGCAACATGCAGGATCGTTGAGTGGGAACTGGAGCTGTCGAGCTTTGGACTCAAGTTTGAAAGCACTTCTACCATACAGAGCCGAGCTTTGGCAGAATTCATAGCTGAGTGGACCCCAACGCCCGATGAGGAAGTCCAAGAAACAAGTGCACCCGTACAAGAAGCGACAAGTGAATGGGTAATGTATTTTGATGGTGCCTTCTCGCTGCAAGGCGCCGGCGCTGGCGTGGTACTCATCGCGCCCACCGGAGAGCACCTCAAATATGTTATCCAAATGCACTTCCCAAGAGAGCAAGCGGCGAACAACACTGCTGAATATGAAGGCTTGCTTGCCGGCCTCAGGATTGCGGCCGAACTTGGGATCAGGAAGCTGATTGTGCGGGGAGATTCTCAGTTGGTGGTCCGGCAAGTCAGCAAGAGTTACCAGAGCCCTTTGATGGAAGCTTATGTAGATGAAGTGAGGAAGCTTGAGGAGCACTTTGAAGGTCTACAGATGGAGCACGTCCCGAGAGCTCAAAATGACATTGCAGATGGCCTTTCAAAGTGTGCTTCAATGAAGTTACCTGTGGAACCAGGGACCTTTTTGCTCAAGCTGACTCGGCCATCCGTTACACCATCAATTGGGAAATCCAAGAAGAGAAAGTTGGTCTCCGGTGACTACTTGCCGGCGGATCTTCCTGAAACCGCCGCCAAGGTCCCCAAGATCAACGACCAGAACGCTGAGGAACAGTCTGCTCCTGCAAATCCGAGGATCTGTGCAGTTGAAGCAAGTGTTCCCGACAAGCCTCGCCCCGGCGAGCTTGCCTGGGGACCATCAGCTCCGGCGGAGCCTGAGGTTCTCGCCGTAGAAGCTGGGGTCCCCGCAGCGGCCCTCATGCCTTTAGTCCTTGCCGTTGAGCCTAGAGCTCCGGCATGGGCGCAGCAGATCGTCCGTTTTCTGCAAACTGGAGAACTTCCCGACGACCCAGAAGAAGTAGAAAAGATAACCAGGCAGTCAAGTATGTACCAGTTCGTGGATAACGAGCTGTACAGAAGAAGGCTAAATGGTGTCAGATTGAAGTGCATCCCCAGGGAAGACGGACAGAAACTGTTGGCAGAAATACACGGAGGCATATGCGGCCACCACATTGGCGCAAGGGCGCTTGCCGGGAAAGCTTTCCGGCAAGGGTTCTTCTGGCAAGAAGCCCTCCAAGATGCAACTGCACTAGTAACCAAGTGTGAAGCGTGCCAGTTCCATGCGAAGCAAATTCATCAGCCAGCTCAAGCTCTCCAAACAATTCCTTTGTCCTGGCCCTTCTCGGTCTGGGGGCTCGATATCCTCGGCCCTTTCCCCCGAGCCGTCGGGGGCTTTGAGTACTTGTACGTTGCGATCGACAAGTTCACAAAGTGGCCAGAAGTGGAACCAGTGAGAAAGGTGACAGCACAGTCAGCGGTCAGGTTCTTCAAGTCAATTGTTTGCCGTTTCGGAATCCCCAACAGGATCATCACCGACAACGGTACACAATTTACTAGCCGCACCTTCATGCAGTACATCCAAGACCTTGGCGCCAAGGTCTGTTTCGCTTCTGTTGCTCACCCGAGGAGCAACGGTCAAGCGGAGAGGGCCAATGCTGAAGTGCTGCTCGGACTCAAGACGAGGACCTTTGACAGGCTGCGCAAGTGCGGAAGAAATTGGATAGAGGAGCTACCGGCGGCTCTTTGGTCAATCAGAACGACACCAAGTCGAGCCACCGGACAGACACCCTTTGCTCTAGTCTATGGAGCAGAGGCAGTTCTCCCCACGGAACTCGTATACGGATCTCCTCGAGTGCTCGCTTATGATGAGCTCGAGCAAGAGCAACTGCGGCAAGATGATGCATTGCTCCTTGAGGAGGAACGTCTCCAGGCTGCTGTACGAGCTGCTCGATACCAGCAAGCCTTGTGCCGCTATCATAGCCGCAAGGTCAAGGCCAGGAGTCTCGAGGAAGGCGACCTTGTTCTTCGGCGTGTTCAGTCCGCCAAGAATTCCAACAAGTTGACGCCGAAGTGGGAAGGCCCTTATCGGGTGAGACAAGTCACGAGGCCCGGCGCTGTCCGCCTTGAGACCGAAGAAGGCTTACCGGTGAGCAACTCCTGGAACATAGAGCATCTTCGCAAGTTTCACCCATAAGGCGCGGTTGCCGTGATCCGCTCCGGCAACCACCTTTTGTACAAGCTTTGCCGCTGTTGCATGTAACCCTTTGTACAAAGCCGGGCGCAGACCCCGTGCATCAGTAAAGTTTTCGTGTTTTGCGCTATTTGCCTTTTGCATGCTTTTCTTTGCTATTTGCATGTGTTATTTGGCATATTGTGCAACATACACATCCGGTAAGCATTAGCGCGCCGAAAGGCCATATACTTGTTTCCCTCTTCTTTTTCCTTGCCTCTTAAGCAGAAGGAACGTTCCTCGCGCACAAGTTTGCCGGGGGGGAAGGAGATGGAAGAGGAACCAAGCGCTGTTCAAGAAAGAGAAGCCTTACCGAGAAGCAAGCAATATATGAAAGCTAAGTTATTAGAATTTGACCAGTTCAAATTTTTAAATTTCAGTTGTCTTCCTTGAACAGTCACACTTTGTATGGAAAACCAGTGCGCGGAGGAACCTACCCGTAGCTAGCCGCACCCTTGTCTTGTTTTCGAGTACGCTCAACGACTTAAGTGAGCTGCGACAAGTGTCGCGCCCTTGCTTCGTTTTCGAGTTCACTCAGCAAGCTAAGTGCGTTGCGACTAGCTGCGGCAAGGTTGCTTGCCGGTGAGACCTTGGCTAGCAGGCTGCTCAGAGTCCAGCACTCAGCGCTCGCGGCAAAGGGCCCTTGCCGGCAAGCTCCCCGGGAGCGTAGGGTGAAAAACGTACAAAGTAGACGACCAAGACAAGGAAGATAACGTTGCACTGATTGATCAAAATAAGATAAATATCTTACAAAGGATAACTTGTCGCAATAGTTAATGAGTTCATAACACCCTATGCAGCAACAAAAAGAGATAAAGATAAAGGAGGCCTAATCTACGCGGTCGCCCTCGATCCTGGAGATCTTGTTCACCTTGGCGATGATGTGAGCGACCTGCTCCTTCAGCGCCTCTATGTTCGCGTCGGCCGGCAAGCTGCGGAGAACGTTGGTGAGGTTTATGCCGGGATTGCGGTATACAATCTTCATCAGCACACGCTCCAAGGTTCCCATGCAGAGCTGGCGCGACTCCTCGGCCAGTTGCACGGGAATCTTCTTCCGAAGATCTGCAAGGGCCGGCGCGATCCCCCTGAAGAAGAGGCTGAGCTTGGCGCTGTGAGGGAGGTTTGGGTCCGGAGAGTAGATGAGATGCTCCAACTTCAGCGCCAGCAACTCTTGGTCGATGTTGGACGCAGAGGATACCAAATCCTCGGTCCATACCTCGACGGTACGGCGGAAGTTCTCGGCCGCTTTGTTGGCGCTGTCCACCAAGCCTCGCTCCTTGCGGAGCTCCTCCTTCAGTTTGGTTTCCCGGTCCCGGACGGCATCAAGCGAGTCCTTCAGCGTGGAAACCTTCAGCTCCAGATCCTCGATGGAGTCCTTGGCGGCCTTCAGCTCGTCGCCCTTCTCAGAGAGACGCACCTGGAGTTCTGAGTTGGTGTGGGCGTCCTTCTCGCGCTCTGTGTTGAGCGCGGCGACCCTCTCCACGCTCGCCTTCAACGACTCCTCCAGCTGCGCGACCTTGGCGGCAAGCTCCTCCTTGGCGGTCTCCGCGGCAGCCGCGGCGGCTTTCGCCTCCTTCAGCTCCCCGCCAAGGGCCTGCTCCCGAGCGGCAAGGTCTTCCTCGTGGGAGTCGAGGTTGACCTTCCGCTGGGCGAGCATTCCTTCTCGCCGGGACAGCTCCACCCCGGCGAGCCGCTGCTGCTCTTCGGCCTCGGCCTTCTCCAACAGCCATTCTTGGTATTCCCCGGCGAGCCTCTCGCGCTCCTCCGCTACCTCGCGGAGGGCAGCCTGGTTGGCGGCGCTGAGCTCCGCCGCGCGCTTCTCCATCTCAGCGGCGGCCTTGGCGGCAAGGGCCTCCCGGGAAGCGAGCTTCGCTTGCCTGGCCCGGTAAAGGGCCAGGAGCTGGTGAAGCAGCTTCTCCTCCTCAGGCCCTTCGCTTCCGCCGGGCGCCTCGACGATCTTCAAGCCCGCGGAGGCGAGGACCTCCCCATCAAAGGCCTCGCCCTCCGCGGGGGCTCGCGATGAAGAACCCCACGGCACTTGGATAAATACGCCGTTGGGGGCTTCGAGATAATAGCCCGCCTGCTCCTTTTCGGCGGAGGGGTCGGCGGCCGGTGCAGCACTTGATGCTCCTGCCGCCTCCGGGCCGGCAGTGCGGTCGCCGTCCCCCTCCCCGGCCGCTGCGTCCGCAGCCGGAGCGGTCTCTTGCGCAGCCGGCTCGGCGGCTCCCGCCGTGTCCTCGGCGACAGGGGCGTCGCCGCCGCCGCCCTGCCCGCCCTCCTCCTCGATGACGATGACTTCCGTCTCCATCCGCTCGGGGGGAGGAGGATCTGGAAGAAGAAGAAAAAGCAAAAGAGTTCAAGCAAATATCCAAAAAGAGACGAATCCAAGAAGACAAGTAACGGAACTTACCTTGACGGACGTCATCAGCGGCGGGCTCCCTCGCCGGGGAGCTCTGCCTTGGCGGAGTGGCCACCCTCGCCGGGCTGCTCGCCCTTGGCGGGGTACTCGCCCTTGGCGGAGTACCCGCCCTTGGCGGAGCGCTCTCCCCCGCCGGGGAGTTTGGCCTTGGCGGGGACGGCGGGGCCCGCGGCTCCTCGGGGGCGACCTCCGGACGCTCCTGCGGCTGTGGCTCCACCTCTGCACAAGAAAAGACAAAAATATCAAGATGCCAGCACAAGACAGAATACTCAAGCACACCCGACAAATGGAAGTACGGAACCCCAGTCTTACGCTGGGGGCTGCGCTGGGGGCTGCTCCTCGGAGCAGCGCTCGGGTCCGGCAAACTTGGCTCCTGCGCGTCCCCGGTCGCGGCGACGGGCGAGTCGTCCGCGACCTCGACCACGGGCACCTTGGCCTTCTTCGCTGCTCGCTGGGCCAAGGACCTGAAATCAAAACAAGAACCAAGATCAGCATCAACAAAAATCAAGACAATGTTGAAGAAGATGCAAGGCCTCGAATACTTACTCCTGTTCCTCCTCGTCGTCGTCGTCGCTCAGGGCGGAGAAGTCAAACTCCACCTGAGGCGCGTCCGCGCGGGGAGCAGGAGGCGAAGACTCCCTCGGGCGCTTGGCGGTCCCCGGGGCTGGGGGCTGCGAAGACCCAGCCCCTATGATAGCCGGGGGCCGGGGAGCGGGCGGAGCCGCCGCTCCGCCCTGTGAAGACTCCCTTCCGCTCGGCGCTGGCTTGCGGGGCGCTTCTGCTGTGGCCTGCTTGCGGGGTGCCTCTGCCGTGGCCTGCGTGCGGGCCGCCTCCGTCGTGGCTGGTGCACCGGGCGCCCCCGTCGCAGTTTGACTCCCCCGGGGAGCTCGCGCTGCCCGGCGAGTTGGCTGTTGCCGGGCCGCCTGTGCCCTTGTCCCCGTCGTCGCCTTGCGGAGACGTTTCATCGGAGACCGCCTAGGGCTTGCCCGGGGCGGGGAGGTCTCCGACGACGAGGAGATGTCATCGGCGTAGAGCCCCAGAGACCCGTCGGAGTCCTCGACGGCCTCGGCGTCGTCCTCCTCTTCCTCCTCCCCGGCAGGCTTGCTGGGCCCAGCGCCCTGCGCTGCGGCCTCTTTCCCTATGGCGCCTCCGCTCCCTCCGGCGCCTCCACTCCCTGCGGCGCCCCCTGTTCCCTCCGGCGGCGTTGCCTCTCGCCGTGGCCTCCGTCTGGATTCCAAGGATCCCGGAGTGCCTCAAGGATGGGACCCCGGCGAGCTCGTCGGGAGGCAGCTTCAGTAGCCTGCGGATCTCCGCCTCCTCTGCTTGGCAGGACACTTCCGCAGCCTCTGCCTCCTCGGGCGTGTAGCCGAATTCTCCTGCCGCTGCGGCTGCAGCGGCCTCTTCAACCCGAGAAGCTATGTACGCTATCTCTTGGTCGGTGGTGTCCCGTGTGAGCTCCCGGGTCTCGTTCTTGTTCTTCGCCACCTCCACCAGGTTGTCGAAGAGGTTCAAGACGACGTCTAGCTTGGGCGGAATCCACGTGCGGTCGACGCCGTGCGAGTCACACGCGGGCATCATGGCGCGAAGGTTGTCCCGGGCCGTGCTGTTGCAGAGGGGCACCACTCCCCGGGGACCCCTGAACCATTCCGGGTGGGCCGGGTCGTGCTTAAATAATTCCCGGACCATCCCCTTCAGCTCCAGCGACGTGAAATTGAAGTTGAGCCCGGGGCGCAGCCTCATTATATCCGCCGAGTTGCCGTACTCCCAGGCCGGCCTTTTCCTGTCTTGGAGAGGGGCGATGCGGCGGCGGAGGAAGTCTGTGCCTACTTCTGCGACAGACAACCTTGCTACCCGGAGACGAAGAATCCTGATGAGGGCGATGTCGAGCTTGTTGTCGTCCGAATCCAGCTCGCTCCAGTCCCTGCCGCGCACGATAGGTGTTGTGCGCGGCGCGGTGAAAGATTGCGGCTGGTCCTCGACAATCCAACACCAGTCAGCACGCCACTCCTCCCACTTGCCGCGGAGCTCCCCCGGCAAGTAGGACTCCTTCTTGTTCAGACGAAAAACCCAAGATATTCCTCCGGAGAGGGGGGCGCCGGCCTCTGCTCTAGGGGTGAAGAAGTGCCTAAACAACGCTACGTTTGGGTATATCCCAATATAGTTTTCGCACATGTGTGCGAAAACCGCCATCGTGAGGATGGCGTTGGGGGTGAAGTCAAGAAGATGGAGGTCGTAGGTGTGCATTATGTCACAGAAGAATTCGGAAAAAGGAGGGCAAAGACCACAGTGGAAGAAGGCTGCGAAGAAATAGTACCCGCCGGGGTAGTTGTCCTTGGCGGTGGCCGGATAGGCTCGGGTGCGGGGGTGCGCCTTGGTCTTCTTGGACCAGAACAAGTAATACTTGTTCCAGAGCTCCCGCGCGCTGAGCCTCGGCGGGAAGACAAGGTTCCGCTTCCGATACAAGGTAAGCCTCGCCGCTTGCTCCGATTTCTCCTTCTTGGCCTTCTCCGCCTTCGCCTTCTCGGTCTTTGGGGCCATGGCGAAGGCGGCGGAGGAAGGGGGACGAAGAGCCCGGCGGCGCCGGAGATGCGAAAGACGGCGGAGGAGCTGTGGAGGCGGAGCGCAAAGGGGATCTCTGGAGATGGAAGAAGAGGCAATGAAGGCGTAGGAGGGGAACCGCTCCTGCTTCCTCTGCTTTTATGGGGGCGTTTCGCTCTTTCCATTAAAAGAACGTGGCCAAGTCCCATCCCACGACGCCGCAATCGACGCGTGCCGTTACGGGGGGACGCGGCGGATGCGGAAGTGGGTTCGGCGCGCTGTGGGCCGCGTGTGTCCGTGCACTGTTTTGGGCCTGGCCCAACAGCGCTCGGCACCATGTGTGGCCCAGGCCCGGGGGATCCTGTCGGTGTACTAAGGTAGGGGTACCTCAGTACCCCAACTTGTGCACGGGCAGTTGCAGCTTCCCGCGGCAGGGTCGACCATGTGCTCGCCGGAGACCTTCCTGCTCCATGTAAAACCATTCAAAAACAAAGTATACAAGACAGAAGATCGAGACCCCGGCAAGTGGAGCTTGCCGGGAAGGCCGCTCCAGGCTCAAGGTTACCTCACTCACGCAAGGCCCTGGCAAGAAGAGCTTGCCAGGAAGACTAGAAGATTCCATTACAGAAGACATGCCTCGGCGCGACGTGCGCCCCGGCAGGGCCCGGGGAGCGACAAGCTTCAGAGCCCGACAAGCTCCCGGGCCCGGCAAGGTCAAGACCCCGGCAAGGTGCTTGCCGGGAGAGTTGTGCTGTGTGCCCGCGCTCCAGCTCATCGAGCCACGCGTCGCACTGGGGCCAGTCCAGGGACGCGTGGCGGATGGCTGTGCAGCCTGGGGGACACGGTGGCACTCCACGGTGGTGAAGCCATCGCCGTGGCGAACGGAGACGCAAGGGCGGGCGCTTTTGGGGTCGACGGCGACGGGCATTAAATGCTCTTGTCCCCCACTGTCTAAGTAGGTAGCGGCCACTGTTCATACACTGTAGCTCCACTATTCCCGCACTGTTACAACTACCACCTCTTTTACATTTTTACCCTTTCTCCTACGTTGACACCTGTCGGTGACCCCTTGCACTATAAAAGGAGGCCCATGCACAACGTGGAGGGGGTTCGGAACCTAGATCGCTCATACGCTCGGTGTAGCTAGTTCTTCAAGCTCCCGAGCTCTCCAACTCAATGCAAGCCAAGCAGGAGTAGGGTTTTACGCGTCCATCGCGGCCCGAACCTGGGTAAACTGCCCGCGTGCTCACTACGATCTGCTCTTTGTGCTCCCTCCGCCCTCTTACCGCATAAGCAAGGGGCTCTGGTCCCATAGGTGTTCGTGGAGGACAGTTTCCCCCGACAGGGTTAGTCCGGCCCCTGCTAGCCCGGTACACACCAATCCCGTTGCTGCTGATCCCTCCAGGCCAACTGCTGTCTCGACAGATGATGTCGAGATGACTGGGATAGGCTTTACTACCCCCGCAGAGCCTGTCATCTTGGCCAGACACACTGCCAAGGAAGAGATTCTTCATAAGGACAAGGGCAAGTGGAGCACTGACCTATCTAGCTACGCCCCGTTTAGTGCCCAGGAGCTTCATTCTGGGTACCTAAACCGGCTCTTCACCAGCTGTGACCATGAGGCCGGTCTGGTAAACTTAATGAAAGAAAAATATGAGGTAACTTCTTTTCCTTTGCCTTTCATTTCTACTTGTGTCTTGTAGCTCTACCTTTAGTCCATTATAGCCCCAAGTGCCGGTTTAGCCTTTAGGGTGAACCGAGACTTTGATAGATCAACTGGAATATTTTGATTTGCACGTGTAGCCCTCAAGGGCCGGTTTACTCCATTGCGGGTGAATCGGGACTTCTCCTATGTTTGAGAATGATATTACATTATCCCCCAAGTGTCAAGGACATAACTTGTTATGTGCTTGGGACTTGTCTGAAAAAGTTGACTTCTTTCACTTCAATTGTACATTAGCCCCCAAGTGTCAAGTGCATAACTTGTTATGTGCTTGGGACTTTGATTTAATTGCTTCCTTTATAGATATCTGACATGTTTTATCCTTGGCAGAATGATTTGAACCGGAGGGCCACTGAAATCACTGAGCTCCGGAATAGCCTATCCTTCCAAGAGACAGCTTCGACTAAAGCCAATAACTTACCCTTGCTTTAGCTAGTATGGAGAATCTCAAGAAAGATTTTGAAGCGGAGCGGTCCACTTGGGAGGTAGAGAAGGCTGCTTTGGAGAAAAGAGCCAATGATGCTGAAGCAGCTCTTAACCCGGTGACAGAGGAGCTGTCCGGGTTAAGGCAGCACATAAATGATATGACATCTGCTATCTTTGGTAAGTATTTGTTGACATAAGCTTATCCTTGCTATCTTGCGCTGCTTCGGTTTAACTCATCACTTGTACATAGGGAGGCGCGTTACTCATCTTGGGGATGATGTGCGGAAGAAGCTGAAGGCTGCTTACACCTTGGTGGAACAACTCTATGCCGGCGCTCAGAGGGCCATCAGTGCTATTTCGCACAATAAACCAGCACCAACCACCATCCAAGGTACTCTGGAAAAACCATCCATCTTGCCTGCCCATATTGTCGAGTTGAAGAAATCCTCTACAAGAGCTGGCTCTCTCATGGCGTTAACCCGGGCCAAGGCATGGATTCCTGACTTTGATCCGGCAGAGGCCATGAATGGTTATCCGAGTATGAAAGAGGACGGATCAGCTTTCTCCGCTGAAGATCTTCGCGCCTTAACCAAAGACATGCGGCCTCTTGCTAGTAAGCTTGCTGATGAAGCGAACTTATCAAGGTATCACCCAGGTTATGATCTGGGGAATGTGTGGGTGGAGCGGCCGTCTTATGACAACGAAAATCTTATTCCACCCGTTCGTAAGCATACCTTCGCTCCTGACATTGAACCGTCAGAACTCATAAATGATGAAGTGTATTTCCGCACCCTTGCCAAGATTGACTGGAGCACCCCTGATTTCCAACAGCTGCCAGAAGTCGTCGAAGACCCGGAACAAGCTGACCCTCAGTCTTCACAGCGAGCCGAAGCAGAATCCTAAACCGGTTCCGGTTTACCTTTATATGTTGAACACTTGGTGAAAAAACTGATATTCTTTTGGGCCTCCCAGTGCCTTGTAATAGAATAGTTGAGATACTGTCTTTGTCCCACACTTTGTGTCATGGCATTACTTTGTTTGGCAACTCCTAAACTATCTCTTGCTTGCAATGCTTTGACAGTTTATATTACCTGTGTCTGTATAAACAATGCTAAAAATGTCCTGGCGGTTTATCACCGGACGGGTTATATTGCCCAAACACATGATCTAAGTAAATAACTTGAACTGTGTATAAAATAGAAGCACGTGTCGTACCTGTGATTAAGTGTATATGTAAACCTTAACCCGGCAGGAACAATCCAAGGTGTAAGTGCTGATGACTCCCTTGGCTCTTTGTCGGCTCATCATGAAGGCCGATCCGGGTTACAATGAACGCCGGTTTAACTGTAAATTAGTACTGGTGTTTATAACCCAGACTATAACTCTGTAAATACAAATGGAGTGACAACTTTGTAGTTATCCAGTCTTTGAATCAATGGACTTGGTTGAAAAACCAATGACCTTGAAGATAAAGATTTGAGAAAACATAAAAATGAAAAATAATGTTTTTGGGCAAATAAGACCATGTAGTCAAGGCTTTTTACGAGCTGCCAGGCTCCAAATTCGAGGCTTTTTATGAGCTGTCAGGCTACTATCATTAACCATTTTAGCAAAGCCTGTTAAGATGATCCGCAATCTTTAACCAAATCATCAATGTCAAATGCTACCAATGTTCAAATCTTATAAAGATTTGACTTGTGTAATCACTTGATGATCGTCAATTTAACTTTACCAAGTTCAGGGTCCCGAAGGATTGACTTGTGTGTACGTTCGACGGGTCATACCAGGTTTACCTGGACGACGCGATTTACTTGATGCAGGCAGGTTAATCCGGGGTTTTAGGTGTATACACCAAGCTTCCAAGCCGTGTTCACTACAAGGGTCTTCAACTCGCTGATGAACTTGCATCAAGAGCCCCCAGGTAGCGTTTGAGCATTGCTCGTCGGGGCCTATATTTGAGTTGTGCTAGGCATCAAACTCTCTTTTGCCCCTCATCATCATGTGGAAATTGCCTAAGCAACCAGAGCTGTGCTCTTATGTGGTCTTGATGTGGTCGCCGATTTGAGATGCCATAGGAAACTTCCTTGCCCGCGGAAGTCCCCTTGTGATTCTCTTTTTGTACAGAAAAGATGGCTGATACCTTGATTTATCAAGGGCGCCGGTTTAAGAGGCCATAGAAAACTCCCTTGCCCACGAAAGCCCCCATGTGATACTCTTATGAAAAAAGATGGCTGATACCCCGGTTTACCGGGGGCGCCGGTTTATTATATTAATCATAATATATACATTGTACATAAAGCGGAGCCGATGGCTCAAGTATAGTAAGGTCGAAGAAGAGCGATGTTCCACGGCCGCTCTCCTCCTCCGTCGTGCGTGAGTCCTTATGTTGTCGAACATCGACGAGGTAGTATGATCCGTTGTGCAGGTTCTTGCTGACCACAAAGGGTCCTTCCCAAGGTGGGGATAGCTTGTGCATGTCTGTCTGGTCTTGGATGAGCCGGAGCACCAGATCTCCTTCTTGAAACGTCCTGGTTTTAACCCGGCGACTATGGTACCGGCGCAGGTCTTGCTGATAAATCGCCGATCGAGCTGCCGCCGTGTCCCGTTCCTCGTCCAGCCGGTCCAAGGCGTCTTGTCTTGCTTGTTCATTATCCGTTTCAACATAAGCCGCCACCCGCGGCGAGTCATGACGGATATCACTAGGGAGGACCGCTTCAGCTCCATATACCATGAAGAAAGGCATGTACCATGTGGATCTGTTAGGTGTAGTGTTGATGCTCTATAGTACAGAAGGCAACTCCTCCACCCAACAACCCGGTGTTCTGTGCAAAGGAACCATAAGCCGGGGTGTGATACCTCTCAAGATCTCTTGATTGGCTCTTTCAGCTTGGCCATTAGACTGAGGGTGTGCTACTGATGATACATCGAGACGAATATGCTCTCGTTGACAGAACTCCTCCATAGCCCCTTTGGATAGATTGGTGCAATTATTCGTTATAATGCTGTGTGGAAAGCCAAACCGGAAAATCACCTTTTTGATGAACTGAACCGTTGTTGCTCCATCACACTTACTGACAGGCTCCGCTTCAACCCACTTGGTGAACTTATCCACTGCCACCAGAAGATGGTTTTTTTTATCTTGGGATCTCTTGAAGGGTCCAACCATATCAAGCCCCCAGGTCGCAAACGGCCAGGTAATTGGGATCATCCTCATCTCCTACACCGGTATATGAGCACGCCGTGAATATTTCTGGCAAGCATCACATATTCTGACCAAGTCCTTTGCGTCGGCATGAGCCGTCAACTAGTAGAACCCATGACGAAAAGATTTAGCCACCAAAGATTTTGAACCGGCGTGATGACCGCAATCCCCTTCATGAATCTCTCTAAGGATATCACAACCTTCTTCTGGTGATACACACCGCTGGAAAGCTCCAGAAACGCTGCGATGATGAAGTTCTCCATTGAAAATAGTCATAGATTTAGACCGCCGGATTATCTGCCGGGCCTCGACTTCGTCCTCTGGTAACTCACCTTGGTTCATGTATGCCAAGTAAGGGAGCGTCCAATCCGGAATGACATGAAGTGCCGCGACCAACTGTGCTTCCGGATCAGGAACAACCAAGTCCTCCTCTGAAGGTACCTGCACCGACGGATTATGCAACTCATCCAAGAAGGTATTAGGTGGAACCGGTTTACGCTAGGAACCCAGCCGGCTTAATGCATCAGCTGCTTCATTTTTTCGCCGGTCTATATGATCCACCTGATATCCTTTGAAGTATCTAGCGACGACGTCTACCTCTCGTCGACATGCTGCCATGAGCGGATCCTTGGAGTCCCACTTGCCAGATACTTGCTGTGCCACCAGATCTGAATCGCCAAAACACTTGACTCGGCTCAAGTTCATCTCCTTGGCCATCTGGAGACCATGGAGGAGAGCTTCATACTCAGCAGCATTATTAGTACAAGGGAACATTAAACGGAGGACATAACAAAACTTATCACCTCGTGGGGAAGTTAACACGACTCCAGCCCCCGAGCCCTCCAATTGCCTTGAACCATCAAAATGAATAGTCCAGTATGTATGATCCGGCTTCTCCTCAGGTGATTGCAACTCTGTCCAATCGTTGATGAAATCCACCAGTGCTTGGGACATTATCGCAGTACGGGGCACATACTTTAATCCGTGCGGGCTAAGCTCAATGGGCCACTTTGCAACTCGACCAGTAGCTTCTTTGTTCTGGATTATATCCCCTAACGGAGCTGAACTGACAACGATGATTGGGTGGCCCTGAAAATAGTGCTTTAGCTTCCGGTTTGCCATGAACACTCCATACACCAGTTTCTGCCAATGTGGATATCTCTGTTTTAACTCAATGAGCACCTCACTGATGTAGTAAACCGGCCGCTGAACTGGATATTCTTTGCCAGCCTCCTTGCGTTCTACCACAATGGCAACACTTACTGCACGGGCATTAGCAGCCACGTATAACAACAACGGCTCATTGTCAACTGGGGCAGCAAGGACCGGCGGCTCTGCCAATTGCCTCTTCAAATCCTCAAACGCAGCATCAGCAGCATCACTCCAGATGAAACGGTCTGTCTTTTTTATCATCTGATAAAGCGGGATTGCCTTCTCCCCCAAATGGCTGATAAACCGGCTGAGTGCTGCAATACGGCCCGCCACGCGTTGGACATCGTTGATGTACGCCGGTTTAGCCAGGGACGTTATCGCCTTGATCTTCTCCGGATTTGCTTCAATTCCTTTGTTTGACACCAAGAACCCCAGGAGCTTGCCCGCCGGAACAACAAAAACACACTTCTCCGGATTAAGCATCATTTTATAGACTCGGAGATTATCAAAAGTTCGTTCAGATCATCTATCAGTGTCTCCTCCTTCCTGGATTTTACCACAATGTCATCGACATATGCATGAACATTCCGCCCAATCTGCCCTTGAAGGCAGTTCTGCACACAACGCTGGTAGGTCGCCTGGGCACTCTTGAGCCCAAATGGCATAGATACGTAGCGGAAGGCTCCGAAAAGAGTTATAAAGGTTGTCTTCTCCTGGTCCTTAACTGCCATCTTGATCTGATGATAACCTGAGTATGCATCCAAAAAACTTAGCCGCTCACATCCATGCAAAGATATTAAGATTGTGCTCGGCGAGTTCCCTCAGTATACCAGGCATGTTAGAAGGCTTCCATGCAAAGATATCCCGGTTCTCACGGATGAACTCGATGAGCGCGCTTTCCTATTTCGGATCTAGGTTGTGACACCCCGAGACCGATGCGTCAGGTGTCAGTCAGTTATTCGTCGATGTTGCCATGTCATCTGCCTGCGTGTTGCATCTTGCCATGGCATCATGTGTGTTGCATCAGCATGTTTTCAAAACTTGCATCCGCCCGAGTCCGCCCGTCCTTTCCGTTGTCCGTTCGGAGCCCAGACACACTCACACGCGCCCGCGGCGCCTCCGAATATTTATTTTGTGAGTGGCCGAAAAACATTCTCGGAATGGGGTGAAACTTATCATGTGGTCTTATTATAGTGTAGACAGGCCGCCTGCCAAATTTCATCGCATTCGGAGCTCGTTTGATAGCCTAACGGATATATATAGCGGCACTAGTAGCCGGACAAAACGTCGGACGTATTCGGTCTCCGAAAACTCCGCGGGGCTCTTTTCCCTTCTCCCCTCGCAGCCCGAGACCCCTCTTCACAGCCCACTAACCTCCCCTAGGCCCATCCTACCTCACCTCGCGATCGGATCCGTCGGATCGCGATCGGAGGGCTCGAAACACCCCTAAACACCCCTAACCCTAATTTTGTCTATATATAGACACCCCCATGCCAAATTTGGCATTTCCTAACCTTCTTCTTCCTCCTCCTCCTCAAATTCCGTGCGCAGCCAACCCTCTCCTCCTCCAATACGGTGCCCCTCCACCTCACTTCCGCCACATGGCGCCCTGCCATTGGCCAGCCACCGAAATTTCCGCCAGCAACCAACGGGGGAGCGCCTCTTGGCGTCCTCCACGTCGCCTTGGCCACCTCCCAGCCGCCAGGCCCGCCGGGGCCCGGATCCGACCCGCCGTGGGCCGAATCGGATCCGAGCCGCCGCGCAGCGTCGAGCTCCCCGCTGACCCGCTCGGTTTTGGATTGGGAGGAGCC
>LR738709.1:383989974-384029193 GCA_902687465.1 Secale cereale | reverse complement strand
CCCCCCGCTTGCTGCCGCCGTTGGTCCTCGCCCGAGCTCGTCGGAGCGCCGCCGCCGGTGAGGCCAGTGCCCCGCGCCCGCTCTCCTTCTCTTCCTCCCCTTCCCTACCTTCCTGTACTCTCTCTAACCTCTCTGGCTCTCTCTTCCTGCAGTCGCCGCAAGGGAGCCAAGCTCCAAGCTCCGCCGCTGGTGCGCCCCGCCCCTTTCCGACGCCGGGAACGGATCCCCAACCACGCCCTCCTCCGAATCAGCCGGTTCCCGGTCTCCCCGCCACTCCCTGCCTCGTCGGAGCGTCGCCCGCCGCCGGTGGCCGTCGCGTTGACCTCCTACCTCGTCCTCGTGCGGGATGAGGACGAGGGATGCTTCGTCCCGCGCGTGGGCCGCGTGGGCACCGAGGCCCCTCCTCAGATCTGCCCCAAGGCCCACGGTTAGGCCCTAGTGCCTTCCCTTTTTTTTTATTTTTTTGTTCTCCCTCTTGTTGGGCCAGCCTGTTAGTTTCGGCTTGTTAGTGTTTTTTTATTTTCCATGTCCTGTGAATTTTGGCTAAGTCCCTAAAAACTGTCATTATATATGCATGTTTGAGTGGCTCTAACTTTTTGTGTGATGGTCCGAATTGTGCATATGATATGTCCAAATGATCGTGGTGATATGATCTACACTTTTTTCCATTGTGCCATGCTTGTTTGACTTCATCTTGATGCTCTAATCTCTGTTGCAAGAGTGCTACTTGTTATAAACTGCTTCTACTTGTTATTTTGTTGCCATGTTTGAGATATGATAACTTGGTGCACGTTTATCCAAATGGAGCAAATGATATGTCAAAATGTTCATTGTGAAGTGATCTACATGTTGGTTGCTGTAGCATTCATGTTAGGTACCATATTGCCATCTTAATATCTGTTGCAAAAGTGCATGTGGCTGTTAGGTACTGAAACTTGTTATGAGATGTTGATTTCACTTGATCATTGTTATTGATGTGTTTGTCTTCATGCCACATGTCTAGATGTTTTAGAAGCACCATTATATGGTCTTTGCTGTGGTGCATTTAACTTTCCATGATATGCCTTGAGGTGACTTAAACAAGCTTGTAAACATGCCATGTTGTTATTACTGTTTTATACTTAGTGAAAAACTGCTAAGTCTGGAATCTGTTATAACCTGATGCTATGTTTGCTTGATGCCCTAGTCAAATCCATGCTTGTTTTGGAGTGGCCAATGATCATGTCTTGTTGTCAATGTTATTGTCTATCCATTCATGCCTTTACTTGCTCATATGACCTGCTGTAGCTTATTTATTTCTTGCTCTCAAGTTGCTATAAATTATACCTGTCAGGTTTTTATCATCATGTTCAATTTGGTGGAGCTTGTTGTTATTGATCCATGCCTCCTATGGAGTTGCTCCAATGGAGTTGTTTGCTGTAGGATATGTCTACTACATGTCCATGCTCTTTATGTTCATATTAGAGTTGATATGCTTGTTGTTTTGTGCCTCCGAAGGCAGCATCGTGATGATGTTTTTGCCTTCCCAATTTTTGGCTAAGTCTGGATAATTTTATTGCAACTTGCCATGCTTAGTTAAATGTGTTCCAGCAAGCTTTTGGGTGTGTTCTAAGTTCATGCTTGTTAAGTATCATGTCTATTTCACATCCATGCTTCTTGTTATCATGTTTGGGTGCTGTAGCTTATATATATCTTGCTCCAAAGTTGCTATGTGGTTGTTAACTTCAGCTTGTTGTTATATCTTGTTTCATGTGTATGTGTTGAACCGTTGCTCCGTTTTGAGTGTGCCCTATATGAAACTTGTGTGATTTTGCATGTAGAATCATAATATCATGTTGTTTACATGTTTGGAGGTGTTTGCTTAATGTTTGGGTGCATCTTGCACCGTTGACATGCTTGTCTTGTTTTGCTCATATCTTCTAGGCCGTAGCTCCGAATTAAACAAACTTTATATGAAACTTGACTAGAATTTCATGTAGATCATCATGGTGCATGTTAACCTGCTGTTTAACCCTTTAACTTAAGGTTTGTTCAGATCTGGACTAATTTCAAAACATGAATATGAGGACTTACCAGATTTGTTATATGTAGTTTCCGGCCTCCTTTAAACTTGTTGGGTGATGTTGTTCTTGAGTGCTTCCTACCTTGCCATGTTTTGCATCATATATAGACTTGTCGTGCATCATACTTGTTTGAGCATCTTGTCGTGTTCTTGTGTTGTGTGTTTACCGTGTTGTGTGCTTCTTCTCGTTAGTGCTTGTTCCGTTGCGATCGTGAGGATTTGTTCGTCTACACGTGGTTCGTCTTCAAGGCTTCTTCTTCGTCTTCTTCATGGATCCGTTCTTCTTCCTTGCGGGATCTTAGGCAAGATGACCATACCCTTGGATACCTTTACTATCATTGCCATGCTATCGTTACATGTCGCGCTACCCATCATTATTGTCAGCCCCTCTCCTTGTTGCCATGAAACCTCTAAGCTTTGACACCTTCCTAGAAAAACCATTGTTTGGCTATGTTACCCGCTTGCTCAGCCCCTCTTATAGCGTTGCTAGTTGCAGGTGAAGATGAAGTTTGTTCCATGTCGGAACTTGATGCTTTGGGAATATCACAATATCTATTATTATTATTAGCACACATATATACTGGGCATGGGTGGAAGGCTTGGCCTTTTGCTCGGTGTTTTGTTCCACTCATGCCACCTTAGGAGCCGATAAACCGGCATTATGTTCCTTGATTTTGTGTTCCTTACATGGTTGGGTATATGGGGACCCCTTGACAGTTCGTCTTTGAATAAAACTCCTCCAGCAAGGCCCAACATTGGTTTTAATTTTCCTCACAATAACAACTTAATTAATTAATTAAATTGCATAGGGGGTTGCGTCCCCGAGTATTCTTTCTACATAGCAGGGGGGGCCAGTGCTGATGGTGTTGGTCCCAAACGGGGGTCCTGCAGGGCCGCCTTGGGGAAACCCGAGGTATCTGGTATAACCTGTAGCATCGCGCATCCGGTCGTGGCCTGAGACGAGATACGCGCGGCTACTATCAGGGTGTCGACACACCGGGAGGTCTTGCTGGACTTGTTTTACCGTTGTCGAAATGTCTTGTGCATCGGGATTCCGAGCCTGATCGGATTGTCCCTAAGATAAGGGGTGATGATATTGTTATTACTTCTGCTGATTGTGAGAGCTTGTGATGGGCTAAGTTGGGACACCCCTGCAGGGTTATGATCTTTCGAAAGCCATGCCCGCGGTTATGTACCAGATTGGAATTTGTTAATGTTCGGTTGTAGAAAACTTGACACAGGATCCGAAGTAAAACACACAACTGTGTGAGTAATTGTGACTGTCTCTTTTCACTTTGAGAAGAGAACACGGTGGGGTTATGTTTGGCTCGTAGGTAGTTCAGGAAATTTAGCGATCATTACTAGTTTGCGACCATTTGCGTAGATGCTCATCTTATTCTTGTACTCGTAAGTTAGCCACCATATTTATGCTTAGCCGCTGCTGCAACCTCACCACCTTACCTCTTCCTACCCTTTAAGCTTTGCTAGTCTTGATACCCATGGTTATGGGATTGCTGAGTCCTCGTGGCTCACAGATACTACAACAACAGTTGCAGGTGCAGGTTTCCGATGACTTGACGTGAGAGCGATGTTCTTTTGTTGGAGTTCTTTCTTCTTCTTCTTCTTCAGTCTTGGGTTAGGCTCCTGGTCGGCAGCCTGGGATAGCAGATGGATGTCATTGTGCTTTTCATGTTTGCATCCATAGTCGGATGCTTTGTATTGATGTTGTTGTATTCATGTGACTTGTATGTATTGTTGTATCCCCCATGTATGTATGTAATGGTACGATGTAATGATATCCATCTTGCTAAGCGCCCGAAATGCGGTTGTGCCCCAATCACGTAAGTGTCACGTGATCGGGATAGAATCGCATCTTGGGCCTGACATAGGTTAGCACTGATAGTGAACTGCTTGGATGAATCGCCCGGAACAATGTCCACCTGCTTAGTCTCTTCAGCCGATTTGAATTTCAACGCCGGATCATGATCTGTGGTTGGCTTCTTCAGCGGGGACATATCCGCCGGATCAACATTGTCCTTATAGAACTTCAGCTCCTCAGTGGCACAAACCGCTTCAGCATAAGCTGCATCACCTTCCTCGCACTCCAATGCAATTTTGCGGCTCCCGTGAACCGTAATAGTTTCCTTGTGGCCTGGCATCTTGAGTTGTAGATAAATATAACACGGCCTTGCCATGAACTTGGCATAAACCGGCCACCCAAAAAAAGCGTGGTACGGGCTTTTGATCTTTACCACCTCAAAAGTCACAGTCTCTGACCTGGAGTCATGCTCATCTCCAAAGGTGACCTCCAAATCAATCTTATCAACTGGATAGGCCGATTTACCGGGTACCACCCCATGGAACAATGTATTGGACTGTCGAAGCTTCTTATCTGTCAGCCCCATCCACCGAAAAGTCTCATAATACAGGATGTTGATGCTGCTGCCTCCATCCATAAGTACTTTGGTGAACTTATAACCAGCTACCTGTGGTGCCACCACCAGAGCCAACTGACCCGGATTATCAACTCGGGGTGGATGATCCTCTCTGCTCCACACAATGGGTTGCTCAGACCAACGCAAAAAATGTGGTATCGCCGGTTCAACAGAGTGCACTGCCCTCTTCAGAACCTTCTGATCCCGTTTGCACAAACTCGTGGTGAAGACGTGATACTGCCCACTGCTCAGCTCCTTCGGATTATTCAGATATCCGGATTGCTGCTGCTGTTGACGCTGTTGATTCCCTTGGTTATTGTATCCGCCTTGACCATGCTGCTGGTTATGCTGATTGTGCCCATTGTGGTTATTGTTATTGCCTTGATATCCTGAAGCGGACCCACCACCTTGGTAACCCGAACCTTGGAAGCCAGGGCCTGATCCGCCGGGGGGCCCGTGATCATACCTGTTCCGGTTCATGAACTCCTACATGATGAAACAATCCTTCCAGAGATGCATAGCTGGTTTTTCTGGCGTACCCTGCTTTGGGCAAGGCACGTTCAACTGGCGCTCTAGATTAATAGGCGGCCTCCCGTTATGTGGGGGCTGTATGCCCTTGCGGTGTTGCCCATCCTCATGAGCGTTGGTGTGAGCCACAAAATCTGAGCTGCCATCCGCTTTACGCTTACCATTGTATCCTTGGGATTGGCCTGCGGCGGTTTACCATTCTTGCTTACTTTCCCTGACTTGTCTCCATCTGCGTCTGGATGCTTGGTGTTATCAGAGTCTCCATACTTCAGTAAAGTGCCCATGAGTGTTCCCATGTCATTGCAATCACGTTTAAGCTGCCCCAACTTCTGCCTCAAGGGTTCAAACCGGCAATTATTTTCCAAGGTTACCACCGCTGTGCTTGGGTTGATGCTATTGCAGGAGTGCAAGATTCCAGGCACTGGACGCACCCAACTGCTTGTAGACTCCTGCTCTCCTTGAACGCAGGCAGCTAAGTCGACAACAGATATTGGCTGCTTGCATGTGTCTTTGAAATTTTTGATAAACCGGCTCCGCAGCTCAGCCCATGATCTGATGGAATTAGGTGATAAACCCTTCAGCCATGTTCGGGCCGTGCCCTCGAGCATCATTGTGAAATACTTGGCGCATGCTGCCTCATCCACATCGAGCATCTCCATTGCCATCTCATAACTCTCAACCCATGCCTCTGGAGCAAGATCAGCCGTGTAGTTGGGCACCTTGCGCGGACCTTTAAAATCTTTGGGTAGTTTCACGTTCCGTAAAGCGGGGATGAGACACGGCACGCCCAGGGAACTAGACATGACCCCCGGTTAAATTGTGGTGGTGGGACGAACCGGCGTCGCCTGACGGGCTTCGTACTGTGCTGTTACCTCGGCCTCCCGGCGTTGTCTGGCCTGATCCACCACCTCCTGAGTGTGTGCCTCTTCTCCTGTCGGATTATCCCGCCTCTGCTGATGACGCCTCCGTGCGCTGCTTGATACGGCCGGTTCATCCAGACGCCTCGTATAAATCCAGCTCGGACGAGGGGTCGAATGAATCCTCTCCCGGCTATAGGAATAAGCTTGCTGTTGAGTTAGCGCCGTGTCCAACAACTCCTTGGCCCGTCGTGCCTCCACTGCTATGGGGGATGTTCCTTCACTAGGAAGGGCGGCCAATCGTGAAGCGGCAGCAACTATGTTGTCCAACGGATTAGAATAATGACCAGGAGGGGTGGGCACATGTTGGGCCGACACAACTTGGCGGTTTGGCTCTACGGCCGGTGGCTGAACCGATGCGCCTGTTCCTGGTGCTCCTCCCCGGTTTACCTCTGGCTGGTTACTGGTTCCCGCGCCTGGCGTGCTAAAGAGATTCCTTGCCTCATAAACCGGCGGCAGGTGAGATCGTTGCCTTCTCATCATTACCTCTTGTGAAGCGGTCTGATCTAACCTGAGTCGATAGGCTTGAGCATCTAGCTTCGCCTGCTTTGTAGCCATCCTAGCTTTCTCAGCAGCCAGGTCCAACTTGGCTTGTTCAATCTGGCTCTTCACCTGAGCGTCTTCCGTGTCATGCTGCTCCTTGTTGGCATGTGCAACCTCTGCCGTTACTAGCGCTGTCAACGTATCGACCAAGATATATAAAGTATCAGATGGCGACGGGGGAGGATCTCCAGTCGTAGCTCCCGTTGCCTCTGATATCAACGCCCCTGTTGTTGAGGACTGCTGAACGGGTTGTGATTCGGCCATGAAGACAGCAACCCAGTTTGGCGGATCGAGGGGGTCCGGAATACTGTCACCATCGGAACAACCCTCAGACCGGCCACCCTGCAGCAGATACAAAGATTCGATCTCTCCGGAAGAAGATTCATCACCGGAATAAACAACAGTCTCGCCGCCAGAGTCCGATCCGTCCTCGGCTTGAACTCCATGCACTGCTCCAACGAAGACATGCTTCACGGCGGGCTGAATCCGGGCAGGTCTCGCATGCTGAGCCGACTCGATGTTGGGGAAGATGTCCGGCTCAGGGCCCGGTTCGCCGATCTTGCCGATGAAGACGTGGATGCCGCCGAAGGGGGCCCGGTACCCGTATTCGATTGAGTCGGCCTCGAGGCCCCAGCCTGCATCATCGATGTAGATCCGGCCGCGATGACTCTTAGTTATTCGACCCACTGCGTAGCCCTTGAGTCCTTCAAAGCTGCCCTTCAAGAACTCGAAACCATCGTGTGATAGCCCCATGGTGGGCGCCAACTGTCGTGGATTTAGCACGGAAGATGTCCTAGCAAAAGGACTTACTCGTGAGGCCATCACTACGGGTTAGCTTAAAGGGGTTAAAGCGGACGAAGGACGCAGGGATTTTATACTAGTTCGGCCCCTTCGATGAAGGTAAAAGCCTACGTCTAGTTTGGTGTGGTATTGCTTGGGCTTCGATGACCAGGGAGCGAACTCGCTTTACGTGTGTCTCGAGCTGTTGTTCTCTCTCTTGAACCGTCGCCGGATCGTCCCTTTATATAGAGGCGACGCCCGGTCCGGTTTACAGGGTCCCGAGGCCGGCTCATAAACATGTCCGCCTCGGTCTCTGTTCTCTCTATCTTACATCCCAGGTTACATAGTATGACGGTTTACAAATCATGGGCCCTAACACATGGGCTTTAAACCTCTTGGGCTACAATCTTCTATTTCATACTCCGCTGGGCCTTTGATAATATAGTCTTGATAACGTAAACCGGAACCTCCTGGCCGGTTTATACCTGGTAGTAATATCCCTGACAAAGTACCTATCACAAACCCTTATCCTTCGCATTACATTTATTTTTCTCTCGTTTTCCTCTCCCCCACTTCACCCTTGCCGTTTTATTTGCCCTTCATTTTGTCGTGTGTTTACTGTTCACTTCCTTCTTGTTTGCCCGTGTTGCCATGTGCCTTCTGTTAGCTTGCATCTTCGCTTGCTAAATTATGGATTCTCATCCACTTTCTAATCTTTTTAAGTGATCCAATTATGATGAACCAATTGCTAGTGAGGTGCATGCACTAGATTATCTTTATGAGGTTTTGCTTGAAATTCTAAAAATTGTGATGAAGTGTTGAAAGAAAAAAATTATGAAGTGATTCACAATAGCTCTTTTAAGGAAAAACATGATTGCAATGATACTATTGTAAATTCTATTAATGTCAATTGTGTTAATGATATGCAAAACCCTAAGCTTGGGGATGCTAGTTTTGCTATGTCCACTAGTTGTTGCAATGATCATGATTGGGGTGATTCTTCTTATGATCTTGAAAATTTATTTAAGCCCCATGAGATATATGAGATTGATAATAATGTTTGCAATAATATTGAAAGTGGGTTTGGAAGAATGTCAACTTTAGATCCCACATATTTGGAGAATGTTCAATCTTATGATTTTTTTGATAAAAGTGGGTTTGGAGAGGTCATGACTTTAGTTAATGTTGATCCCACTATTTTGGAAGAGTGTCAACTTTGTATGCATGGGGATCATGTCGAGAATATGTTTTTTGATAGCTATATTGTTGAATTTGCTTATGATCCTACACGCAATTATTATGAGAGAGGAAAATATGGTTGTAGAAATTGTCATGTTACAAATTTACCTCTCGTTATGTTGAGATTGAGTCGTTTCTTTCTTCTTACTTGCATATGCTAGATCTTGCTTGTCTTGCTAATTTGTTTCCCTATAAAATGCCTATGCATAGGAAGTATGTTAGACTTAGATGTGTTTGTCACATGCTATATGATGCTCTCTTTGTGCTTCAATTCTTATCTTTCATGTGAGCATCATTAAATTATCGTGCCTAGCTAGGGGCGTTAAACGATAGCGCTTTGTTGGGAGGCAACCCAATTTTTTTTGCTTTTGTTTAGGAATAAATATTGCATCTAGCTTCTATTTAGATGTGGTTTTGTGTTTTAATTAGTGTTTGTGCCCAGTAGAACCTTTGGGAAGACTTGTGTGAAGTTTATATGATCTTGTTGTGAAAAATAGAATCGTTAGCACTCTCTAGAATGGTCACCAAATTTTGCTAGAGTGTGCTATTTAGTTGATTCTCTTTGCAGATGATTAATAGAAAAATTCCTCACGTTTACCAATTTATTTCAATTTTTTTGGAGTTACAGAAGTATGCAAAAGTTACAGATTACTACGGAATGTTCTGTTTTTGACAGATTCTGTTTTTCGTGTGTTGTTTGCTTATTTCAATGCATCTATGAGTAGTATTGGGAAGTATGAATCATAGAGAAGTTGGAATACACTAGGTTTAACACAAATATAAACAAAGAATGAATTCATTACAGTACCTTTGAGTAGTGGTTTGTTTTCTTATACTAATAGAGCTCACGAGAATTTGTCTAAGTTTTGTGTTGTGAAGTTTTCAAGTTTTGAGTATTGCTTTGATGGACTATGGAACAAAGAGTGGCAAGAGCCTAAGCTTGGGGATGCCCAAGGCACCCAAAGGTAAAATTAAAGGACAACCAAAAGCCTAAGCTTGGGGATGCCCTGGGAAGGCATCCCCTCTTTCGTCTTCATATATCGGTAACTATATTCGGAGCTATATTTTTATTCACCACATGATATGTGTTTTGCTGGGAGTGTTATGTATAATTTGAGTCTTTGCTTGTTAGTTTGCCACAATTATCCTTGCTGGACACACCTATTTGAGAGAGTTAAATATGGCCTAGGAATTGATAGAACACTCTATGTGCTTCACTTGTATCTTTGGAGTTGAATAGTTTTTGCTCTAGTACTTCACTTACATCTTTTAGAGCACGGTGGTAATTATGTTTTGTAGAAATTGTTGACCTCTCATGCTTCACTTATATCCTTTTGAGAGTCTATTAAAATAGCATGGTAATGTGCTTTGGCTATAAAACTAGCCTTCACATGATAGACATCCAAGATCAATGTAGTAAAAACTTTCATACTAAGTGCATTGAATATGATGATAAGTTGGATGCTTGATAATAGTTTTGAGATATGAGGATAGTGATATTAGAGTCATGCTAGTGGAGTTATTATGAAATTGGGAAATACTTGTGTTAAGGTTAGTGATTCCCGTAGCATGCACGTATGGTGAACCGCTATGCGATGAAGTTAGAGCATGAGGTATTTGTAGAGTGTCATCCTTTGTGTGGAGGTCGAGGGCGCGCAATGGTTAACTCCTACCAACTTCCCCCCTAGGAGGATGCATTGATTGCTTTGTTTTGATGACTCATAAATTTTTGCAATAAGTATATGAGTTCTTATGACTAACGTTGAGTCCATTGATTATACGCACTCTCACCCTTCCACCATTGTTAGCCTCTCTTGTACCGTGCAACTTTCGCCGGTACCATACACCCACTATATATCCTTCCTCAAAACAACCACCATATATCTTCCTCGAAACAGCCACCATACCTACCTATCATGGCATTTCCATAGCCATTTCGAGATATATTTCCATGCAACTTTCCACCGTTCCGTTCATATGACACGCTTCATATTTTCATATTGCCATGCATGATCATGTAGTTGACATCGTATTTGTGGCAAAGCCACCATGCATAATTTTTCATACATGTCACCCATAATTCATTGCACATCTCGGTACACCGCCGGAGGCATTCATATAGGGTCATACTTTGTTCTAGTATCGAGTTGTAATATCGAGTTGTAATTTAATGAAAGTGTGATGATCATCATTATTAGAGCATTGTCCCACGTGAGGAAAGGCTAAATAAATAAAGCCTCTCCAAAAAAACAGAAAAGAAAAGAAAAAAGGGACAATTGCTACTATCTTTTTCCAGACTTGTGCTTCAAAGTAGCACCATGTTCTTCATGATAGAGTCTCATGTTTCGTCACTTTCATATACTAGTGGGAATTTTCATTATAGAACTTGGCTTGTATATTCCAACGATGGGCTTCCTCAAATGACCTAGGTCTTCATGAGCAAGCAAGTTGGATGCACACCCAGTTAGTTTCTTTCGTTGAGCTTTCATACATTTTTAGCTCTAGTGCATCTGTTGCATGGCAATCCCTACTCACTCACATTGATATCTATTGATGGGCATCTCCATAGCCCATTGATATGCCTAGTCGATGTGAGACTAGCTCCCTCCTTTTTGCCTTCTCCACAACCACCTCTCTATTCCACCCATAGTGCTATGTCCATGGCTCACGCTCATGTATTGCGTGAAAGTTGAAAGGTTTGAAAGAATCGAGTATGAAAACAAATGCTTGGCTGAAACCGGGGTTGTGCATGATATGAATATTTTGTGTGATGAAGAGGGAGCATAGCCATACTATATGATTTTGTAGGGATAACTTTCTTTAGCCATGTTATTTTGAGAAGACATGATTGCTTTGTTAGTATGCTTGAAGTATTATTATTTCTAATGTCAATATAGACTTTTGTCTTGAATCTTTAAGAACTGAACATTCATGCCACAATTAGGAGAATTACATTGAAAATTATGTTGGTTAGCATTCCACATCAAAAAAATTGTTTTTATCATTTACCTACTCGAGGACGAGCAGGAGTTAAGCTTGGGGATGCTTGATACGTCTCCAACGTATCTATAACTTTTAATTGTTCCATGCTATTATTTATGATGTTTTAGACGTTTAATGGGCTTTGTTATACACTTTTATATTATTTTTGGGACTAACCTATTAGCCCAAAGGCCCAGTCCAGATTGTTGTTTTTTTTACCTATTCAGGGTTTTATAGAAAAGGAATATCAAATGGAGTCCAAACGGAATGAAACTTCGGGAGAGATATTTTTGGAGGAAATACGCACGGGAGACTTGAGAACCACGGAGTAGGGCACACGTGGTGTCCACGAGGGTGGGGGGCGCCCCCCTATAGGTCGCGCCCCTGCCTCGTGGGCTCCACGTCTGGCCCCCGGTGCCCTGCTTCTTCCTATATATACCTACGTACCCCGATGCCATCAGAACAACAGAGAAAACCCTAGTTCCACCACCGCAACCTTCTGTACCCGTGAGATTCCATCTTGGGGCCTGTTCCGGAGCTCCGTCGGAGGGGGGATCTACCGCGGAGTGCTTCTACATCACCATCATTGCATCACCATGAGTTGTGAGTAGTTTACCATAGACCTTCGGGTCCATAGCTAGTATCTAGATGGCTTCTTCTCTCTCTTTGGATCTCAATACCAAGTTCTCCTCGGTCTTCGAGGAGATCTATTCGATGTAATCTCTTTTTGCGGTGTGTTTGTCGAGATCCGATGAATTGTGGGTTTATGATCAAGATTATCTATGAGAAATATTTGGTTCTTTTCTGAACTCTTTATGTATGATTATAATATCCTTGCAAGTCTCTTCGAATTATTGGTTTGGTTTGGCCTACTAGATCTATAGTTCTTGCAATGGGAGAAGTGCTTGGCTTTGGGTTCAATCTTGCGGTGTCCTTTTCCAGTGACAGTAGGGGCAGCAAGGCACGTATTGTATTGTTGCCATCGAGGATAAAAAGATGGTGTTTATATCACTATGTTTGAGTTTATCCCTCTACATCATGTCATCTTGCTTAAGGCATTACTCTATTCTTATGAACTTAATACTCTAGATGCATGCTGGATAGAGGTCGATGTGTGGAGTAATAGTAGTAGATGCAGAATCGTTTCGGTCTACTTGTTTCGGACGTGATGCCTATATATAATGATCATGCCTAGATAGTATCATAATTATTTGCTTTTCTATCAATTGTTTGACAGTAATTTGTTTACCCGTCGTGGAATACCGCTATCATGAGAGAAGCCACTAGAGAAAACTATGGCTCCCGGGTCTATTCTCAACATATCAATCTACAATCTACTTTACTTTTCCGCTTTTAGTTTCTGTTCTTATATCCAAAAATACCAAAAATATCAAACTATCATCTCTATCAGATCTCACTTTCGTAAGTGACCGTAAAGGGATTGACAACCCCTTATCGTGTTGGCTGCAAAGTTCTTATTTTTGTGCAGGTGCGAGGGACTCGTGCGTGGTCTCCTACTGGATTGATACCTTGGTTCTCAAAAGCTGAGGGAAATACTTACGCTACTGTGCTGTATCACCCTTTCCTCTTCGAGGGAATACAACGCAAGCTCGAGAAGTAGCACATTATAATCTAGATAAGAAGGAGGCAACTTCATATCATTCTCATGTATGGGTACACGAAGATAATTAGCCACACGAGTTGCATAAATTCCACCAAACAAATCTCCACTTATACCTTTAAGATGCAACCTTCGTGCAACAATAGCCCCCAAGTTATATTGTTTATCACCTAATACCGCACTCTTGAAGGTACTAAGATCTGGAATGCACATGTGACAAGCCTCATCTTTACCGTTAATGCATCTACCTATAAACAGAGCAAAATAATGTATGGAAGGGAAATGAATGCCCCCTATGGTATCTTGTGTGATTTCTGTAGATTCCCCCACAGTGATACTAGCAAGAAAGTCTTTATATTCAGATTTGCGAGGTTCACTAATATTACCCCACTACGGGAACTTACAAGCATCATTAAAATCTTCTAACTTCATGGGATAAGATTTACCATAAAGATCAAATAAAACAGTGTGAGAATTGCGTGAGGACGTAAATTTAAATCTTCTCACAAAGGAATCAGTTAGGTAGTGGTACTGGGGGCACTTATCTGACACGAAGTCCTCCAGATCAGTATTACGCACATACGTGTCGAATTCTTCCTTGAGGCCTGCCTGGATCATAAACTCCTCCTACGGCCATTCACAGGGCCGCACTTGAGCTTCCCTTGGTGGTTCATCGTCCGGCTCACGTATCGCGAGCCTTGGTACTTGCTTCCTTGAGGAACCACCTTGGTAGATTTTTCTACACATTTTTTTGTGAAAAAATTCTGAAATTTTTAGTGACTCAAAATAAAAGTGAGCCAAACTCAACAAGATTGATAGCAACTACTCCCACAAGTGCCTAGAGGCTATATCATGCATTAGAACTACTTTTGACCACATAAATTTGACATGCAAGCTCAAGAACAGGGTCACCTAAGCAGCAAAAAATTCCAATAAATAAAGCACTAGAACAAAAACTAATTGGACCATTGGAGGAGTCACATACCGAAGAACAATCTCCCCAAACAGTTTTGTGAATGGAGCTTTGAGCAAGGATATCAAAAATTGCAGCAATATGAGCTACAATACGGTTTGAGCTATGGGAGGATTTTTTTCTGGAGGAAGATGAAGTGTGTGGGTGCTGGAATAAGTGGAGGGGGCCACGTGGGGCCCACGAGGCAGGGGCGCGCCCAGGGGGTGGGCACGCCCTAGACCCTCGTGGCCAGGTGGTGTGGCCCCCTGGTGTGTTCTCAGTGCTAAATATTCATAAATATTCCACAAAAAATCATATTTTATTTTTGGGACATTTGGAGAACTTTTATTTTTGGGGTATTTTTATTGCAAGGATAAATCAGAAAACAGACAGAAAATACTGTTTTTGCTTTATTTAATCTAAAAAAATAGAAAGTAAAAAGAGGGTACAAAGAGTTGTGCTTTCTAACTTCATCCATCTCATGCTCATCAAAAGGAATCCATTAACAAGGTTGGTCAAGTCTTGTTGAAAAACTCTTTCCGAATAACATGAAACCGAAGAATTTTCGAATAACACTAGGTTACCTCAACGAGGATATGTATGTCCTCAACAACAAGAATATCATATTTCTTCTTGCCAGTAGGGAGAGGGAATTCAAAACCTCCAATAGTGGTCGTTGATTTTTTTTTAATAGAATTGGTACTGTGGACTTGAGGTTGTTTCCTTGGAAAATGTACCGTGTGCTCATTACCATTAACTTGAAAAGTGACATTGCCTTTGTTGCAATCAATAATAGCCCCTGCAGTATTCAAAAAGGGTCTACCAAGGATAATCGACATACTATCGTCCTCGGGAATATCAAGAATAACAAAGTCTGTTAAAATAGTAACGTTTGCAACCACAACAGACACATCCTCACAAATACCGATAGGTATAACAGTTGATTTATTGGCCATTTGCAAAGATATTTCAGTAGGTGTCAACTGATTCAAATCAAGTCTACGATATAAAGAGAGAGGCATAACACTAACACCGGCTCCAAGATCACATAAAGTAGTTTTAACATAGTTTCTTTTAATGGAGCATGGTATAGTTGGTACTCCTGGATCCCCTAGTTTCTTTAGTATTCCACCTTTGAAAGTATAATTGATAAGCATGGTGGAAATTTCAACTTCCGGTATCTTTCTTTTATTTTTCACAATATCTTTCATATACTTAGCATAATGATTTGTTTTAAGCATATAAGTCAAACACATACGCAAAAAGATAGGTCTAATCATTTCAGCAAAGCGCTCAAAATCCTCATCATCCTTTTTCTTGGATAGTTTAGGAGGAAAGGGCATGGGTTTCTGAAACCATGGTTCTCTTTCTTTACCGTGCTTCCTAGCAATGAAGTCTCTTTTATCATATCGTTGATTCTTTGATTGTGGGTTATCAAGATCAATAGCGGGTTCAATCTCTAGATCATCGTTATTGCTAGGTTGAGCATCAACATGAACATCATCATTATCATTTTCACTAGGTTCATGTTCATTACCAGATTGTGTTTCAGCATCAGAAATAGAAATATCATTGGGATTCTCAGGTGTGTCAAAAACAGGTTCACTAGAAGCATGCAAAGTCCTTTAATTTTTCTTTTCCTTCTTCTTAGAAGGACTAGGTACATCAACATTAGTTCTCTGAGAATCTTGCTCAATTCTCTTAGGGTGGCCCTAAGGATACAAAGGTTCCTCAGTCATTCTACCCCCTCTAGTCATAACTCTAACAACATTATCATTTTTCTTATTATTTAATTCATTGAGCAAATCATTTTGAGCCTTAAGCACTTGTTCTACCTGAGTGGTAACCATAGAAGCATGTTTACTAGTGAGTTTAAGTTCACCTGTAACTCTAGACATATAATCACTCAAGTGTTCAATCGTATAAGCATTACGTTTCAATTGTGTACCAACATAAGCATTGAATTTTTCTTGCTTAACAATAAAATTGTCGAACTCATCTAAGCATTGGCTAGCAGACTTATTATGAGGAATATCACCTTCATCAAATCTATAGAGAGAATTTACCTTTACTACCTGTGTCGGGTTATGAAGACCATGTATTTCTTCAATCGGTGGTAAATTCTTAACATCTTCAGCTTTAATACCTTTTTTTCATAGATTTCTTTGCCTCTTGCATATCTTCAGTACTGAGAAATATAATACCCATTTTCTTTGGTGTTGGCTTAGGAGTTGGTTCAGGAAGTGTCCAATCATTTTCATTACTCAACATATTATTCAATACCAATTCAGCTTGATCAACAGTTCTTTCCCTGAAAACACAACTAGCACAACTATCCAGGTGGTCTCTGGAAGCATCAGTTAGTCCATTATAAAAGATATCAAGCATTTCATTTTTCTTGAGAGGATGATCAGGCAAAGCATTAAGTAATCGGAGAAGTCTCCCCAGAGCTTGTGGGAGATTCTCTTCTTCAGTTTGCACAAAATTACATATTTTCCTCAAGGCAGCTTGTTTCTTATGAGCGGGGAAATATTTAGTAGAGAAGTAATAAATCATATCCCGGGGACTATGCACACAACCAGGATCAAGAGAATTATACCATTTTTTAGCATCACCCTTTAAGGAGATCGGAAATAGCTGAAGGATATAGTAGTAGCGAATTTTTTCCTCATTGGTGAATAGGGTGGCTATATTATTCAGTTTAGTAAGATGTGCCACAACAGTTTCAGATTCATAGCCATGGAAAGGATCAGATTCAACCAAAGTAATTAACTCAAGATCGATGGAGAAATCATAATCCTTATCAGAAATACAGATAGGTGAAGTAGAAAAAGCGGCGTCATATTTCGTTCTAGCATTCAAAGATTTTTCTATCAGCTTAGCTAATAGTTTCTTAAGATCATATCTATCTTTGCAAGCTAAAAGATCTCTAGCAGTTTCTTCATCCATAACATAACCCTTAGGCACAACAGGAAATTCATATCTAGGGGGAGAATCTTCATCATCACTTTCATCAATATCATTTTATTCTCTCTAGCCCTCGCAAGTTGTTCATCAAGAAATTTACCTAGTGGCATAGTATTATCAAGCATAGAAGTAGTTTCATCATAGGTATCATGCATAGCAGAAGTGGCATCATCAAGAACATGCGACATATCAGATCCAATAGCAGGTGTAGGTGTCGCAAATTTACTCATAACAGAGGTTGAATCAAGTGCAGAGCTACAAGGTAGTTCCTTACCTCCCCTCGTAGTTGAGGGAAAGATCTTGGTTTTTTCGTCTCTCAAGTTCTTCATAGTGATCAACAAATATAAATCCCAAGTGACTCAAAGAATATAGCTATGCTCCCCGGCAACGGTGCCAGAAAATAGTCTTGATAACCCACAAGTATAGGGGATCGCAACAACTTTCGAGGGTAGAGTATTCAACCCAAATACACAAGGGGAGCCAAAGAATATTCTCAAGTATTAGTAGTTGAGTTGTCAATTCAACCACACCTGAAAGACTTAATATCTACAACAAAGTATTTAGTAGAAAAGTAGTATGGAAGTAACGGTAACGGTGGCAAAGTAACAGTAGCAGTTTTCTAGCAATCGTAACAGTGGCAGCAGAAAAGTAACTAAGCAAAGATCAATATGTGAAAAGCTCATAGGCATTGGATCAGTGATGGATAATTATGTCGGATGCAATTCCTCATGCAACGGTTATAACATAGGGTGACGCAGAACTAGATCCAGTCCATCAATGTAATGTAGGCATGTATTTCGAATATAGTCATACGTGCTTATGGAAAAGAACTTGCATGACATCGTTTGTCCTACCCTCCCGTGGCAGCGGGGTCCTATTGGAAACTAAGGGATATTAGGGCCTTCTTTTAATAGTGTACCGGACCAAAGCATTAACACTTAGTGAATACATGAACTCCTCAAACTACGGTCATCACCGGGAGTGGTCCCGATTGTCGTCACTTCGGGGTTGCCGGATCATAACACATAGTAGGTGACTATTGACTTGCAAGATAGGATCAAGAACTCACATATATTCAAGAAAACATAATAGGTTCAGATCTGAAATCATGGCACTCGGGCCCTAGTGACAAGCATTAAGCACGGCAAAGTCATAGCAACATCAATCTTAGAACATAATGGATACTAGAGATCAAACCCTAACAAAACTAACTCGATTACATGGTAAATCTCATCCAACCCATCACCGTCCAACAAGCCTATGATGGAATTACTCACGCACGGTGGTGAGAATCATGGAATTGGTGATGGAGGAAGGTTGATGATGACGATGGCGATGGATTCCCCTCTCCGGAGCTCCGAACGGACTCCAGATCAGTCCTCCTGAGAGAGATTAGGGCTTGGCGGCGGCTTCGTATCGTAAAACACAATGAATCCTTCTTTCTGGTTTTTTCTCCCCGAAAGTGAATATATGGAGTTGGAGTTAAGGTCGGTGGAGCCTCAGGGGGCCCACGAGACAGGGGGCGCGCCCCCACCCTCGTGGATAGGGTGTGGGCCCCCTGGTCTTGATTCTTTTGCCAGTATTTTTTATATATTCCAAAAATATTCTCTATGGATTATCAGGTTATTCCGAGAAGTTTTATTTCTGCACAAAAATAACACCATGGCAATTCTGCTGAAAATAGCGTCAGTCCGGGTTAGTTCCATTCAAATCATGCAAGTTAGAGTCCAAAACAAGGGCAAAAGTGTTTGGAAAAGTAGATACGTTGGAGACGTATCATTGGTGTGGCACCAATTACCACCCACCACCTCTCTAAAGCAGCTCCACCCAAATTGAGCGGACACACAAGAGAATAAGATGTGATTTGATTCTTCGGGGATGCCGCAAAGAGGGCAAAGGCCAGTGCCTGGGCCATTGTGCTTGCGGACCTCGACCCCAGACGGGGTCCGTCCGCGGATCCATTGCCACATAAAGATCCGGATATTCAGTGGCATGCGGATGGACCACACCACCATAAGGGGGGAGGGGCGGTGGAGGGGGCGATTGCGTGGTAAAGGGACTTGGTGGAGAATTGTCCTAAGCTCAAGGTGCCACATCACCTGATCCGGGCCATCTTCCACTACCGGCTCATGGAGAGCGACGCAATCAAGTAACTCACGCCAGGTGGCGGAATCCAGAGGCCCAAATGGCCTCCGGAATGCGAGGCACCCTAAGTCAATAAGGTCCCTCTCTACGAAGATCGAAAGATCAACATCGATGGAGAAGAGGTCGGGGAAGCGCGCAGCAAAGGGTGTGTCTCCGGCCCACAGGTCAAACCAGAACAAAGTCGCAGCCCCATATCCAACCGAGATGGAGGTCCCAATGTGGAGGACTGGGAGAAGTTGTACGATCGACTACCAAAACTAGGAACCGCCAAATATCTGACATAAGGCTAGGGGTTGTCCACGCTGGTACTTGTTCCGGATGATGTCTAACCAAAGCCCACCGTGGCCTTGCGAGATGCGCCAGAGCCAACGGGATAAGAGGGCGATATTCATGTGTTTAGAGCACATGATACCGAGCCCTCCTTGTTCCCGAGGCTTGCAAATGTCAGGCCAGCTCATCATATGGTATTTCTGCTTATTGTTACCGCCTTCCCAATAGAAACGATACTAGACTTTGGCGATCTCATGGTGCAGAGTCTCGTGAAGGCTGTAGATGCTCATGAGGAACAAGAGGAGGCTATAGAGAGAGGACTTGATGATAATTGTCCGAGCCTCCTTTGACAACCACCTCCCCTGTGAAGGCTCTATGCGCGTTTGTAGCTTGGCAACGGTCGGGCACAAGTCCGCGACGGTAAGCCGAGAGTCGCTAACAAGGCGTTCCCAAGTATGTCGTGGGGAAAGAGCCCAGGCGGAAGTTCAGCCAGTTGGCAATGTTTAGGCACTCCACCGGAGAGTAGCCCATCACCATCACATCACTGTTGTCGAAGTTGATCTTGAGGCCAGACATTTGTTGGAAGCAGAGGAGAAGGAACTTAAGATTAGATATGTCCGCCTCCGAGCCTTCGACCATGATGGTGGTGTCATCGGCGTACAGGAGAATGGAGATCCCGAAGCTGCCGGCCAGGTGGGGGTGATCCCATGAATATGGCCAGCGGCCTTAGCCTTATCCAAGATGGCGGCAAGCGCGTCCACCACCATATTGAACAAGAATGGGAAGAAGGGGTCGCCTTGTCTAACCCCACAAAGGGAGGGGGAGTAAGGACCGATCTCCCCATTGATGTTCACAGCAGTGCGACCGCAGGAAACCATCTGCATCACTCTGGTGATCCATCGGTCGCCAAAGCCCATCCGGAGCAGAACTTCCCGAAGGAAGGACCAACTAACGGTGTTGTATGCCTTATGGAAATCGATCTTCAGGAAAACCGCCCTGAGGTGTTTAGACCGGACCTCATGGAGGACTTCATGAAGAACTAGCACCACATCCAGGATATACCACCCTTGAATGAAGGCGGATTGGTTGGGGTGGGAAATGTGTTCGGCAAGCAGGGTCACCCTATTGGCATACCCTTTCGCTAGAATCCGGAAAATCACATTTATGACCGTGATCGGTTGAAACTGGCAGATGTCGGAGGCCCCGGTCACCTTGGGGATGAGCGAAATGATCCCATAGTTAAGGCGCTCGAGGTCGATGGACCCAACGTAGAACTCGTCGAAGATGGCCATGATCTCAGGCTTAATCACGTTCCAGAAGGCCAGGAAGAATTTAACCGAGAGACCATTCGGACCCAGAGCCGGGGTGGGATTCATGCCTCTAATGGCAGCCCAAACCTCGCCCTCGGAGAAGGGGCTGTAAGCGCCGCGTTCTCCGCATCGGAAACCAGCTGGAGGCTGGTCCAGCAATCTCCAGCCAGAGAAAGACCGCTCAGAGGAGCGGCGGAGAACAAGGACCTATAGAACCCATCAACATGGGCCCGAATGTCACAGTGGGACTGGAGGAGGGTCGCGCGATCCAACAGGAGGGGGATGGTGTTGCGTCTACGACGACCATTCGCAATGGCCTGAAAGTAGGCCGTGTTCGCGTCACCCTTCAATACCTATTTCTGGGCACCACGAAGACGCCAGTAGGCCTCCTCATCGGTGTAGATGACGGAGAGTTGGTCTTCCAAGTCGTATCAGGAGAGCCACTCGTCAGGAGAGAGGCCGGTCGCGTTAGCACGCAGGTCAAGGGCATGGATGGCGGTTAACAGGGCCTTCTTGCGTTCGTGGAGGTCACGCCCTAGGTTGGGGCCCCATCCCTCCATGAACCGCCGACCATGCTTGGCACAGAATTGCCACGATTCATGGCCGAGGGGGGCGGGGATGGGGGTGAGCATGAGCCTCCACCCAGCGGGCTCCGACCGCTGCCATGAAACCAGTTTGGGACAACCAGAATGTCTCTAACCGGAATCGGGGGAATCGACGGCCGCTCGTCGGAGGAGGACGAGAGGAGGGGCACGTGATCGGATCCAACCGGGTGATGGCCCGGAGGGAAGCTAGGGGGCAGCGGAAGTCCCATTCCGGGGAGACTAAGACCCTGTCCAAGACGGACTGGGTCGGGGATGCCTGACGATTGGTCCAGGTAAACCTGGCACCAATCTTATCCATCTCGCGACGACCAAGGTCAGCAATGCAGTCATTAAACATTTGCATCCACGCAAAGTTGACATATGTATTGTTCTTGTCCTCCGCGAATCGAAGGAGGTTAAAATCGCCTCCAACCACCACCGGAAGAGAGGCATCCGAGAGCTTCCAGTGGAGCTCCTCGAGGAAGGAGGCGGACCTACTATGGTCTGCCGGGCCGTAGACGATGATGACCTCCCACTTGAAGTTAAGCGCCCATTCAAAGAGTTCCATGCTAACAAAGAACTGTCCCCGGTCCATGCTACCCACCTCAAAGGTGGCATCCTTTACACCTAAAAGGATGCCACCCGAATGGTCGTGCTCCCACTATTAGGGAGGCAATGCCAAGCAAAGAGGTGGGAGCTCAGACGGTTGAGTTCCGGAAGAGAGAATTCCGTGCGCATGGTTTCTTGGATGGCGACAATTTCAATATGTTCATCTCGCATGTACTCAATGAGTTGGCGGCGACGGCCATCATGGCCGAAGCCGTGGATGTTCTAGAAGAGGGCACGCATTAGGGAGCCATTGGGGGGCTGCTTGACCCCCGGACACGAGACGCGCTTAAGGAGCGGAGAGCGGCGGTACGAGAGCGCGTACGACTACGAAGCTCGGTCGCAGCAAGTGGAAGAAGGCCACCGGCACACCCAGGCTGTGCCGGGGTGGCATTCCCCGAAGCGGGTGGGGGGAACGGTAGGCGTGAGTAGAGCCGCGCGGGCTTCCGCTAGTCTACCGTCGAGGATCTCTCGGGCCCGGATGGCCTCGATCTGGACTAAGGGGGGAGCAGCCTCCCCCCTGAAGATGATCACGGGGTCAGTCCCAACCTTCGCAAGGTGGCCAAGAGGAATCAACTCGAGAGAAGAAAACGAGAAAGTAGAGGTAGAGGGGGGGACTACATGGGTACTTGGCTCCAGGTTCCGGGCCGCAGCCCGGAGCTCCGCCCACACAGGGATGGTCAGAGCCGGACTGCCCTCAGGTCGCACAACATCGAGTCGGGCGCTCCAATGGGAGGCCTTCACTGGGGAGGAGGCAGACCAGCCGCGCCGGGAGTAGGCCGCGGACCGCGGAGGGGGAGGCCGGGAGGCCACGGGGGTGGTCACCCGGGTCTCCCCATCCGCGTTGGGGTCCGCCAGGGGGATGAGCTAGAGAGCTGGCCCAGCGCAGTGATACGTCTCCAACGTATCTTTAATTTTTGATTGTTCCATGCTATTATATTAAGTGTTTTGGATGTTTAATGGGCTTTATTATACACTTTTATATTATTTTTTGGGACTAACCTATTAACCCAAGGCCCAGTGCAAATTGTTGTTTTTTTGCCTATTTCAGTGTTTCACAGAAAAGGAATATCAAACGGAGTCCAAACGGAATGAAACCTTTAGGAGAGTCATTTTTGGAACAAATACAACACATAAGACTTGGAGTACACGCCAGGGAAGGAACGAGGTGGCCACGAGGGCGGGGGGCACGCCCCCCACCCACCTGGGCCCCTAGTGGCTCCCCTAACGTGCCTCTTCCTCCTATATATACCTACGTACCTTGAAAACATCCAAAGCACCATGAAACCCTAATTCTGCCGCCGCAACCTTCTGTACCCATGAGATCCCATCTTGGGGCCTATTCCGGAGCTCCACCGGAGGGGGAATCGATCACGGAGGGCTTCTACATCAACACCATAGCCTCTCCGATGAGTTGTGAGTAGTTTACCACAGACCATCGGGTCCATAGTTATTAGCTAGATGGTGATGACCCACAAGTGTAGGGGGTCTATTGTAGTCCTTACGATAAGTAAGAGTGTCGAACCCAATGATGAGCGGAAGGAAATGATAGGCAGTTTTCAATAAGCTATTTTCTGCAAGTACTGAAATTATTGGTAACATATAGTTTTGTGATAAGGTAATTGGTAACTAGTGAGAAATATTAAAAGTAAATAAGGTGAAAAAAGATGGCCCAATCCTTTTTGCAGAAAAGGACAAGCCTGGACAAACTCTTATATGAAGGAAAGCACTCCCGAGGACACATGGGAATTATCGTCAAGCTAGTTTTCATCATGCTCATATGATTCGCGTTCGTTACTTTGATAATTTGGTATGTGGGTGGACCGGTGCTTGGGTGCTGCCCTTACTTGCAAAAGCATCCCACTTATGATTAACCTCTATTGCAATCATCCGCAACTAGAAAAGAAGTATTAAGGTAAACCTAACCATAGCATGAAACATATGGATCCAAATCAGCCCCTTACGAAGCAACGCATAAACTAGGGTTTAAGCTTCTGCCACTCTAGCAACCCATCATCTACTTATTACTTCCCAATGCCTTCCTCTAGGCCCAAACAATGGTGAAGTGTCATGTAGTCGACGTTCACATGACACCACTAGAGGAAAGACAACATACATCTTATCAAAATATCGAACGAATACCAAATTCACGTGACTACTTATAGCAAGACTTCTCCCATGTCCTCAGGAACAAACGTAACTACTCATGAAGCATATTCCTATTCATAATCAGAGGGTTATTAATATGCATAATGGATCTGAACATATGATCTTCCACCAAGTAAACCAACTAGCATCAACTACAAGGAGTAATCAACACTACTAGCAATCCATAGGTACCAATCTGAGGTTTTGGTACAAAGATTGGATACAATAGATGAACTAGGGTTTGAGAGGGGATGGTGTTGGTGAAGATGTTGATGAAGATAACCCTCCCCAAGATGGGAGAGTTGTTGGTGATGACGATGGCGATGATTTCCCCCTCCCGGAGGGAAGTATCCCTGGCAAAACAGCTCTGCCGGAGCCCTAGATTGGTTCCGCCTCGAGATGGCGGCGCTTCGTCCCGAAAGCCTCCTTATGATTTTTTCCAGGTCAAAACACCTCATATAGCAAAAGATGGGCATCGGGGGGCTGGAGGCAGGGGGCACGCCCCCACCCTCGTGGACGGTGGGTGTCCCCCCTCTTGTACTTTTTTCGCCAGATATTTTTTATATTTTCTGAAACGGAGTTTTGTGGAGTTTCAGGGCCTTTTGAGTTGTGCAGAATAGGTCTCCAATGTTTGCTCCTTTCCAGCCTAGAATTCCAGCTGCCGGCATTCTCCCTCTTCATGTAAACCTTCTAAAAAAGAGAGAAAAGGCATAAGTATTGTGACATAATGTGTAATAACAGCCCATAGTGCAATAAATATCAACGTAGAAGCATGATGCAAAATGGATGTATCAACTCCCCAAGCTTAGACCTCGCTTGTCCTCAAGCGAAAGCCAATATCGAATAATATGTCCACATGTTTAGAGATAGAGGTGTCGATAAAATAAAATACAGACATGAGGGCATCATGATCATTCTTATAACAGCAACATATATAACTTGTCATATGATTTCTTATGATAGAGTAACAATCCATTCACAATGTCAAGTATGAATCGGAAACTTCATTGAAAACTAACAAACTATGTTCTCAGTCATTGAAGCAATTGAAATTTATCAACATCAGAAAGAGTCAATATAAGAACTTTTCAGCAAGTCCACATACTCAACTATCATTTAGGCTTTCACAATTTCTAACACTCGCGCAATACTTATATGTATGGAGTTTTAATCGGACACAGAGAAAGATAGGGGCTTATAGTATTGCCTCCCAACCTTTTACCTCAAGGGTAATGTCAACAATAATAGATCATGGTAACTTACATCCAAGTGGGTATATATGTCAGGATCTTTCCAACACAAGGTGCTTGCCAAAGGATAAAATGTAAAAAGGAAAGGTGAAGATCACCATGACTCTTATAAGGTAAGAACAATAGATGGGCCCTTCGCAGAGGGAAGCATAGGTTGTCATGTGCTTTATGGTTGGATGTACAAAATCTTAGCGCAAAAGAACGTCACTTTATATTGCCACTTGTGATATGGACCTTTATTATGCAGTCCGTCGCTTTTATTGCTTCCATATCACAAGATCGTATAAAGTTTACTTTCTCCACACTAATAGATCATAGCTATTTTAGAGAGTTGCAACAATGACAACTTACTTGAAGGATCTTACTCAATCCATAGGCAGGTATGGTGGACTCTCATGGCAAAACTAGGTTTAAGGATGTATGGAAGCACAAGTAGTATCTCTACTTGGTGCAAGAAGTTTTGGCTAGCATGAGGGGGAAAGGCAAGCTCAACATGTTGGATGATCCATGACAATATACTTTATTTCGGATATAAGAATACATAACCAATTACGTTGTCTTCCTTGTCCAACATCAACTCTTTAGCATGTCATATTTAAATGAGTGCTCACAATCATAAAAGATGTCCAAGATAGTATATTTGTATGTGAAAACCTCTCTTTCCTTATTACTTCCTATTTATTGCAACGATGACCAAAACTATGTTTGTCAACTTTCAAAAACTTTTATTCATCATACTCTTTATATGTGAAGTCATTACTATCCATAAGATCAATATGATCGCTTTGATACTTTTTTATATTTTATTTTGTCCTCTCATGATCATAGTGAGATAATCAAGCCCTTGACTCAAAACTAATCTTTATTATATATAGCCCACGGACTCGATTACAAAGATAAAGATCATAAGGCAAAGCTCACAACTAGATCATACTAAACTTTATTCAACTAGATAAAGATATTACCAAAAGGATCAAACTAAGAAAACGGTAAAGATAGGAGTGTGATGGTGATATGATACCGGGGCACCTCGCCCAATCTTGGCAGTTGCCAAGCAGAGTGCCCATACCCATGTGATTATGTCTCCATCTTCTAAGGTGGTGATGATGATGTAGGCTTGTCGTCCATCTTCCAAGGCATGGGCTCACCATCATAGAAGGATGATAGAGTCTCCGGGATCCTTAAATCTGCAGCCAAACTCATCTTCTGGAATCTATATTCATACTCAAAGTTTTGGTTTTGCAGGTCATAGATCTGGGCTTGTAGGTGCTCGATTTTCTCGTGAAGCTTGAAGATGACCTCTCCAATGGTCTTGGCGTCCAGCTTGTGGTTGTTGGTGAACTCCGTGATCATCATGTGGTTGGCGTTGAGTCCTTGTTCCACCATACCTTGGCACTTGAAAACTTGCTGCTCGATGGCTTCGAGTCTTGTCTCCACGATTCCGGTCCTCTTTGGCCCTTCAACATCGGGGATGTGCACCACCCCCTCGCGCACCTTGATGGTTTGAGGGTGTTGCAGCACGTCCACAAGATAGGGGTTGATGACCTTCTTGAAGAACATGTCCTTGGGGGTGATTGAAGACTTCATGGTGATCTAGATCTGTCATATACATAGCTCGAAACAAAAGTAGAATACTTTCGCGTGGTGCGGTGGTCAAAACCTTTGAGAGATTATATAATGAATTTTTACCGATCAAAAGGAGTAACATGCAAGAAAACAGAGTCCGGGAGGCACACGAGGTGCCCACGAGATAGGGGGGCGCGCCCAGGGGGTAGGGCGCCCCCTCCACCCTCATGGACGCCTCGTGTCTTTTCAGGACTGCCTCTTATTTTTCTATTTTTTTTAAATATTCCAAAACGGAGAAAAATTGTCATTAGAACTGTTTTGGAGTCGGTTTACTTACCGTACCACATACCTCTTCCTTTTCGTAGTCTGAATTGTTCTGGAAAGTGTCCCTTATGTACTCCTCCAGGGTTACGGTTTCAATAACATTAGTTTCAACATTTATATGATTACCTGAGATATAATTTTGATTCTTTGACCGTTCACCACCTTCGGATTTGTACCTTCGAAGTTGTTGATATTTATGGCACCGGAACGATAGACCTCCTCGATAACGTAAGGACCTTCCCATTTAGAGAGAAGTTTTCCTGCAAAAAATCTTAAACGAGAGTTGTATAGCAAGACATAATCTCCTATGTTAAACTCCCGCTTTTGTATCCTTTTGACATGCCATCTTTTAAGTTTTTCTTTAAACAGTTTGGCATTTTCATAGGCCTGGGTTCTCCATTCATCAAGCGAGCTAATGTCAAATAACCTCTTCTCACCGGCAAGTTTGAAATCATAATTGAGCTCTTTAATAGCCCAATATTCCTTATGTTCTAGTTCGAGAGGTAAGTGACATGCTTTCCCATAAACCATTTTATACGGAGACATACCCATGGGATTTTTGTATATAGTTCTATAGGCCGACAATGCATCATCAAGTTTCCTGGACCAATTCTTTCTAGATCTATTAACAGTCTTTTGCAAAATTAATTTCAGCTCTCCGTTACTTAGTTCTACTTGACCACTAGACTGCGGGTGGTATGGGGATGCAATTCTATGGTTAACATCATATATAGCAAGCATTTTACAGAAAGCACCATGAATAAAGTGTGAACCACCATCAGTCATTAAGTATCTAGGGACTCCAAATCTCAGAAAAATAACTTCTTTAAGCATCTTAATAGAGGTTTTATGATCGGCACTACTAGTTGGAATAGCTTCTACCCACTTAGTAACGTAATCAACAGCAACCAAAATATGGGTATGCGCATTAGAGGAAGGAAACGGTCCCATATAATCAAAGCCCCAGACATCAAATGGTTCTATAACAAGTGAATAATTCATAGGCATTTCTTGACGTCTACGGATATTACCAATTCTTTGACATTCATCACAAGACAAGACAAACTTATGGGCATCCTTGAAGAGAGTGGGCCAATAAAAACCAAATTGCAGTACCTTATGTGCAGTTCTATCTCCAGCATGGTGTCCTCCATAAGCTTCGAAGTGACACTTGCGTAGGAACTGTTCCTGTTCATGCTCAGGTACACAACGTTTAATAATACCATCTACTCCTTCTTTATAAAGGTGTGGGTCATCCCACAAGTATCTTTTGCTGGTATGTGAAACTAGGTGGTATAAACTTAGCAACAATGTAATTAGCATAATCAGCATACCATGGAGTAGTACGAGAAGCATTTATGACAACTAATTGTTCATTAGGAAAGCTATCATTAATAGGTAGTGGGTCATCAAGAATATTCTCTAACCTAGACAAGTTGTCGGCGAAGGGGTTCTCAGCTCCCTTTCTATCTGTAATATGTAAATCAAATTCTTGTAGCAGGAGAACACATCTAATAAGTCTAGTTTTAGCATCTTTATTTTCCATAAAATATTTAATAGCAGCATGATCGGTGTGAATAGTTACTTTAGAATCAACAATATAAGGTCTAAACTTATCACAAGCAAATACAACTGCTAATTTTTTTTCGTAGTGGTAGCATAATTTCTCTAGGCACTGTCTAGAGTTTCACTAGCATATTGGAAAACATTCAATTTCTTATCAACTCTTTGTCCTAGAACAACACCTACATCATAGTCACTAGCATATTGTAAATTCCAGTCAGGAGGCTGGACAATAGTTCTAGAGATCAATGCTTTCTTAAGTATTTCAAATGCTTCTACACAATCATCATCAAAGACAAAAGGAACATCTTTTTGTAGGAGATTAGTTAGAGGCCTAGAGATTTTGGACAAGTCCTCAATGAACCTCCTATAAAACCCGGCTTGACCAAGGAAACTTCTTATACCTTTGATGTCCTTGGGACACGACATATTTTCAATAGCATCAACTTTAGCTTTATCAACTTCAATACCTCTTTCAGAAATTTTATGCCCCAAGACGATGCCTTCATTAACCATAAAGTGGCACCTTTCCCAATTCAAGACAAGATTAGGTTCTTCACATCTCTGCAAAACTCAATCAAGGTTGCTTAAGCAATCATCAAAAGAAGTTCCATAAACGGAAAAATCATCCATGAAAACCTCAACAATTATTTCGCACAAATCAGAGAATATAGCCATCATGCATCTTTGAAAGGTAGCAGGTGCATTACATAAACCAAAAGGCATACGTCTATAAGCAAAGGTACCGAAGGGACAAGTAAAAGTGGTCTTTTCTTGATCCTCTTTTGACACATGTATTTGAGAGAAACCAGAATATCCATCTAGAAAGCAAAAATGAGTATGTTTGGATAACCTTTCTAGCATTTGATCAATAAAAGGTAAAGGGTAATGATCTTTCTTAGTAGCTTCATTTAATTTGCGGAAATCAATTACCATCCTATAACCTGTAACAATTCTTTGCGGGATCAATTCATCTTTATCATTAGGAACAACAGTAATACCTCCCTTCATAGGGACACAATGGACATGGCTTACCCACTGACCATCAGCAACTCGATAAATTATACCTGCCTCTAAAAGCTTTAGTATTTATTTCCTCACCACTTCTTTCATCCTAGGATTTAACCATCGTTGGTGATCAATAACCGGTTTAGCGTATTTTTCCAATTTTATATTGTGTTGGCATAGAGTGGGACTAATGCACGGTGCTTCTTTAGAGTTTCCAATAATTTCTCTTCTTCCTGCTCTGAAAGGATAGCACTAATAATAACAGGATATATCTTATTTTCATCAAGATAAACATACTTAGGAGTATCAGGTAATGGTTTGAGTTCAAACACGGGATCACTCTTGGGTGGAGGAGGATCCCCTAGAATTTCAACAGGCAAGTTGTGTTTCAATAAGGGTCCCTGTTTAATGAAAATTTCATCTATTTACCTTCTCTCATTCATATACATATCATTTTCATGGTCAAGGAGATATTGTTCTAAGGGATCGTTAGGAGGTACATCAATAGAAGCAAGACCAATAATTTCATCCTTACTAGGCAATTCTTTATCATGGGGTTGTCTACAAAATTTAGCAAAGTTAAAATCATGAGACATATCCCCTAATCCAATAGTAACAATATCTTTTTCGCAGTCTATTTTAGCATTAACAATATTCAAGAAGGGTCTACCAAATATAATGGGGCAAAAATCATTTTGTGGGGAACCAAGAACAAGAAAATCACCAGGGTATTTAACTTTCCCACACAAGACTTCAACATCTCTAACAATCCCAACTGGTGCAATAGTGTCTCTATTGGCAAGCTTAATAGTAACATCAATACCTTCTAGCTCAGCAGGTGCAATATCGTGCATAATTTCTTCATATAAGGAAATGGGTATTACACTAGCACTAGCACCTACATCACATAAACCATGGTAGCAATGATCTCCTATTTTAACGGAAATAACAGGCATGCCTACAACAGGTCTATGTTTATTCCTAGCATCGGGTCTGGTGATTCTAGCAGCTTCCTCATGGAGGTAAATAACATGCCTATCTATATTATCGACCAAGAGATCCTTAACCATAGCAACACTTGGTTCAACTTTAATTTGCTAAGAGGGCGTAGGTGTTCTAGTATTACTCTTACGAACCACAGATGAAGCTTTAGCATGATCCTTTATTCTAATAGGGAAAGGTGGTTTCTCAATATAGGCGGTAGGAACAATGGGATCAACATTATAAGTGATAGTCTTTTCTTCAACTTTAACAGGTTCAACTACTTTTACTTCAATGGGAGGATGAAATTTAAACCACTTTTCCTTAGGGAGATCAACATGAGTAGCAAATGATTCACAAAAAGAAGCTACTATCTTAGAGTCAAATCCATACTTAGTGCTAAATTCATGGAAAACATCGGTATCCATAAAAGATTTAACACAATCAAACTTAGGTGTTATACCTGACTCCTTACCTTCGTCGAGATCCCAATCTTCAGAGTTGCATTTAATTCGTTCCAATAAATCCCATTTGAATACAATAGTCTTCATCCTAAAAGAACCAGTACAAGAAGTATCGAGAATGCAGCAATTATTGAGAGAAAGCCGAGCATAAATTTTTTTGAATAATCATTTTCTTGAGAGCTCATGATTGGGGCATGAATATAACATTGACTTAAGCCTCCTCCAAGCTTGAGCGATACTTTCTCCTTCCCGAGGCCAAAAATTATATATATAATTACGATCACGATGAACCTGATGCATAGGATAGAACTTCTGATGAAATTCCAACTTCAATCGGTTGTAGTTCCATGATCCAATATCATCGCATAGCCTAAACCATGTCAATGCCTCTCCCATCAAAGATAAAGGGAAGACCTTCTTCTTGATCACATCCTCGGGCATACCTGCAAGCCTAAATAATCCACAAACTTCGTCCACATAGATTAGGTGCAAATTGGGATGCAAGGTTCCATCTCTTGTAAAGGGATTAGCTAGCAGTTTCTCTATCATACCCGAAGGAATTTCAAAGCAAACATTTTCAGTAGTTTCATTAGGTTGAGGAGCAACTCTTTTCTCTACTGGTTGAGGTGAAGATACCCTGAACAAGCCCCTCAAAGGATTAAGTTCCTTAGTAACAAGTGACAGAAAATTTCAGCACACTATATAAAATTTTCCTTACCAAATTCCACTTACCAAAGGCGCTTCACTCCCCGGCAACGACAGCAAAAAATATTCTTGATGACCCACAAGTGTAGGGGATCTATCGTAGTCGTTTCGATAAGTAAGAGTGTCGAACCGAACAAGGAGCAGAAGGAAATGATAGGTAGTTTTCAGTAAGGTATTTTCTGCAAGCACTGAAATTATCGGTAACAGATAGTTTTGTGATAAGGTAATTGGTAACAAGTGATAAATAGTAAAACTAAATAAGGTGCAGCAACATGGCCCAATCCTTTTTGTAGCAAAGGACAAGCCTGGACAAACTCTTATATGAAGGAAAGCGCTCCCGAGGACACATGGGAATTATCGTCAAGCTAGTTTTCATCACGCTCATATGATTCGCGTTCGTTACTTTTATAATTTGGTATGTGGGTGGACCGGTGCTTGGGTGCTGCCCTTACTTGGACAAGCATCCCACTTATGATTAACCTCTATTGCAAGCATCCGCACATACAAAAGAAGTATTAAGGTAAACCTAACCATAGCATGAAACATATGGATCCAAATCAGCCCCTTACGAAGCAACGCATAAACTAGGGTTTAAGCTTCTGTCACTCTAGCAACCCATCATCTACTTATTACTTCCCAATGCCTTCCTCTAGGCTCAAACAATGGTGAAGTGTCAAGTAGTCGACGTTCATATGACACCACTAGAGGAAAGACAACATACATCTTATCAAAATATTGAACGAATACCAAACTCACATGACTACTTATAGCAAGACTTCTCCCATGTCCTCAGGAACAAACGTAACTACTCACAAAGCATATTCATGTTCATAATCAGAGGGGTATTAATATGCATAATAGATCCGAACATATGATATTCCACCAAGTAAACCAACTAGCATCAACTACAAGGAGTAATCAACACTACTAGCAACCCACGAGTACCAATCTGAGGTTTTGGTACAAAGATTGGATACAAGAGATGAACTAGGGTTTGAGAGGAGATGGTGCTGGTGAAGATGTTGATGAAGATAACCCTCCCCAATATTGGAGAGTTGTTGGTGATGACGATGTCCATGATTTCCCCCTCCCGGAGGGAAGTATCCCCGATAGAACAGCTCTGCAAGAGCCCTAGATTGGTTCCGCCAAGGTTCCGCCTCGAGACGGCGGCGCTTCATCTTGAAAGCCTCCTTATGATTTTTTCCAGGTCAAAACACCTCATATAGCAGAAGATGGGCATCAGGGGGCTGCCAGGTGGCCCATGAGGCAGGGGGCGCACCCCCCACCCTCGTGGATGGTGGGTGGCCCCCCTCCTGTACTTCTTTCACCAGATATTTTTTATATTTTCTGAAAGGGAGTTTGATACGTCCATTTTGCATCATGCTTATAAGTTGATATTTATTGCATTATGGGATGTTCATACATGTTTTGTCATAATACTTATGCCTTTTCTCTCTTATTTTGCAAGGTTTACATGAAGAGGGAGAATGCCGTCAGCTGGAATTCTGGGCTGGAAAAGGAGCAAACTCTGGAAACCTATTTTACACAACTCCAAAAGCCCTGAAACTCCACAGAACATTGTTTTGGAAAATATAAAAAATATCTAGCGAAAGAAACTCACGAGAGGGGCCACTGGCTAGCCTCGAGGGTGGGGGCGCGCCCCCCTTCCCAGGGCGCGGCCCTACCTCGAGGGCCAGCTGGTGGGCCCCGGTGCCCATCTTCTCCTATATGAAGCGTTTTGACAAGGAAAAAAAATCAAGAGGAGGCTTTTGGAACCAGACACCGCCATCTCGAGGCGGAACCGAGGCGGAAACCAATCTAGGGCTCCGACAGAGCTGTTCTGCCGGGGTTACTTCCCTCCGAGAGGGGGAAATCGTCACCGCCGTCATCACCAACAACCCTCCCATCTTGGGGAGGGCTATCTTCATCAACATCTTCACCAGCACCATCTCCTCTCAAACCGTAGTTCATCTCTTGTATCCAATCTTTGTATCCAAACCTCAGATTGGTACCTGTGGGTTGCTAGTAGTGTTGATTACTCCTTGTAGTTGATGCTAGTTGGTTTATTTGGTGGAAGATCATATGTTCAGATCCATTATGCATATTAATACCCCTATGATCATGAACAATATTATGTCTTGTGAGTAGTTACTTTTGTTCCTGAGGACATGGGAGAAGTCTTGCTATTAGTAGTCATGTGAATTTGGTCTTCGTTCGATATTTTGATGAGATGTATGTTGTCTCTCCTCTAGTGGTGTCATGTGAACGTCGACTACATGACACTTCACCATTATTTGGGCCTAGAGGAAGGCATTGGGAAGTAATAAGTAGATGATCGGTTGCTAGAGTGACAGAAGCTTAAACCCTAGTTTATGCGTTGCTTCGTAAGGGGCTGATTTGGATCCATATGTTTCAGGCTATAAGTGGGAGGCTTGTCCAAGTAAGGGCAGCACCCAAGCACCGGTCCACCCACATACCAAATTATCAAAGTATCGAACGCGAATCAGATGATCGTGATGAAAACTAGCTTGACGATAATTCCCATATGTCATCGGGAGTGCTTTACCTTGCATAAGAGTTTGTCCAGGCTTGTCCTTTGCTACAAAAAGGATTGGGACACCTTGCTGCACCTTATTTACTTTTACCTTTTATTACTTGCTACCAATTATCCTATCACAAAACTATCTGTTACCTATAATTTCAGTGCTTGCAGAAAATACCTTACTGAAAATTGCCTATCATTTTCTTCTGCTCCTCGTTGGGTTCGACACTCTTACTTATCGAAAGGACTATGATAGATCCCCTACACTTGTGGGTCATCAAGACTCTTTTCTAGCGCCGTTGCCGGGGAGTGAAGCGCCTTTGGTAAGTGGAATTTGGTAAGGAAAATTTTATATAGTGTGCTGAAATTTATTGTCACTTGTTACTATGGCTCAAAATCCTTTGAGGGGCTTGTTCGCGGTATATTCACCCTGGGCAGAAGAGCAAAGAGTGGCTCCTCAACCTACTGCACCTATTGAATATGTTTTCTTTGAGACTTCTTCGGGTATGATAGAGAAACTGCTTGAAAATCCCTATACAGGAGACGGAACACTTCACCCCGATTTACACCTAATCTATGTGGATGAAGTTTGTGGATTGCTTAAGTTTGCAGGTATGCCCGAGGATGTTATCAAGAAGAAGGTCTTCCCTTTATCTTTGAAGGGAGATGCATTGACATGGTTTAGGCTATGCGATGATATGGGATCTTGGAACTATAATCGTCTGAAGTTGGAATTTCATCAGAAGTTCTACCCTATGCACCAGGTTCATCGTGATCGCAATTATATTTATAATTTCTGGCCTCGCAAAGGAGAAAGCATCGCTCAAGCTTGGGGGAGGCTTAAGTCAATGTTATATTCATGCCCCAATCATGAGCTTTCAAGAAAAATGATCATCCAAAAAATTTATGCTCGGCTTTCTCTCAATAATTACACCATGCTCGATAATTCTTGTTCTGGCTCTTTTATGATGAAGACTATTGAATTCAAATGGGATTTATTGGAAAGAATTAAACGCAACTCCAAAGATTGGGATCTCGACGAAGGTAAGGAGTCAGGTATGACCCCTAAGTTTGATTGTGTTAAAGCTTTTATGGATACCAATGTTTTCCATGAGTTTAGCACTAAATATGGACTTGACTCTAAGATAGTAGCTTCTTTCTGTGAATCTTTTGCTACTCATGTTGATCTCCCCAAGGAGAAGTGGTTTCACTACCATCCCCCTATTTAAGTAAAAGTATTTGAACCTATTAAAGTTGAAGAAAAGACTATCACTTATAATGTTGATCCTGTTATACCTATCGCTTATATCGAGAAACCACCTTTCCCTGTTAGGATGAAGGATCATGCTCAAGCTTCAACTGTAGTTCATAAGAGTAATACTACAACACCTACACCCTCTGAGCAAATTAAAGTTGAACCTAGTGTTGCTATGGTTAAAGATCTCTTGGTAGAAGATTTAGATGGACATGTTATTTATCTCCAAGAAGAGTCTGCTAGAATAGCCAAACCCAATGCTAGGAATAGACATAAACATGTTGTAGGCTTGCTGGTTATCTCCGTTAAGATAGGGGATCATTGCTATCATGGTTTATGCGACGTAGGTGCTAGTGCGAGTATTATCCCTTTTGATTTGTATAACGAAATTATGCATGATATTGCACCTATTGAGTTAGAGGGGATTAATGTTACTATTAAGCTTGCTAATAGAGATACTATTTCACTAGTTGGGATCGTTAGAGATATTGAAGTCTTGTGTGGGAAGCTTAAATACCATGCTGATTTTCTTGTTCTTAGTTCCCCACAAGATGCTTTCTGTCCCATTATATTTGGTAGACCCTTCTTGAATACCGTTAATGCCAAGATAGACTGCGTGAAAGATATTGTCACTGTTGGATTAGGGGATATGTCTCATGATTTTAACTTTGCTAAATTCCGTAGACAACCCCTTGAAAAGGCACCACCTAGTAAAGATGAAATTATTGGTCTTGCTTCTATTGCCGTGCCACCTAATGACCCTTTAGAACAATACTTGCTAGACCATGAAAATGATATGCATATGAATGAGAGAAGGGAGATAGATGAAATATTCCTTACACAGGGACCCGTATTGAAAAACAACTTGCCTGTTGAAATCCTAGGGGATCCTCCTCCACCCAAGGGTGATCCCGTGTTTGAACTTAAACCTTTGCCTGATAATCTTAAGTATGTTTATCTTGATGAAAAGAGGATATATCATGTTATTATTAGTGCTAACCTTTCAGAGCAGGAAGAAGAAAGATTATTGAAAATTCTAAAGAAGCACCGAGCTGCTATTGGATATACTCTGTATGATCTTAAGGGCATTAGTCCCACTATATGCCAACACAAGATAAAATTGGAAGAAAATGCTAAACCAGTTTATGATCATCAGCGACGGTTAAATCCTAAGATGAAAGAAGTGATAAGGAAGGAAATTCTAAAGCTTCTAGAGGCAGGTATTATCTATCCCATTGCTGATAGCCAGTGGGTAAGTCATGTCCCTTGTGTTCCTAAGAAAGGAGGTATGACTGTTGTACCTAATGATAAGGATGAATTGATCCCGCAAAGAATAGTAACAGGTTATAAGATGGTAATTGATTTCCGTAAGTTAAATAAAACTACTAAGAAAGATCATTACCCCTTGCCATTTATTGATCAAATGCTAGAAATGTTATGTAGCGACCAGAGCTCAAACAGTCTGATCTCTATGCATCAGTGTCATCCCTGGATCAGTAATGCTGACACGCACAATACTTGAAGGATTTATAACAGAGTGGCAATCACACACTTATTACATCGATAGTCCAACGATGAACTTACTACAATAAATATGGCTGAAGGCCATCTAACACGATAACAGCGGAAGGCTTGGAAGATAAGTGAGTCCATCAACTCCAGCGGCATCACTGAGTATAGAACCATGACCTAAAAGGCATCTTACTCGTCGTCTGAAAAGTCTGCAACATGAAACGTTGCAGCCCGAAAACAGTTCAGCACATGGAATATGCTGGCAAAGTAACACAAGAGAGCAATGAAAGTAAAGCTATACTATATGCAATATGGCTGGTGGAAAGCTCTATGGTTACAGTTTTTGCGTAAAGCCAAATTTTCCCTATTTCAAAGGAATAGATTTTAATTAACTATCATGGTAGTTGAAACACCGTTGAGAAGATAGACATCCTCACAACCCCAATTAAAATAATCATTAAACCCAACAATATTAAATTAGAGTAACATGATGAGATTCACATGAAAATCCAAGTACTAGATACTCAAGACGTCCATAACCGGGGACACGGCTAATCATGATCAGTTTGTACACTTTGCAGAGGTTTGTGCACTTTTCCCACAAGACTCGATCACCTCCGTTTGGTTTCTCGCACTGCATGGTGTTTGAGAAACGGATGACCGAGACATAGTCTTTCAGAAGCGCTAGCACCTTACGATCGGGCGGACCGTACCAACCTACATCCCCTACATATGCTAGTCCACCACTGTAAGAGTTCGCACGACTTACTCATACTATGCTAGAGCCCATAATAGCATTGTGGCTGCACACGGAAGTTTCTAGTATGAATAATCTCATGATCCCTTTGAGCCTGGGTGGCGGTCCAAAAGGAAAACAGGCAATCACTGGAATACCCAGATGCCTCAATCCACCCAGATGTGTATTAATGTTGCCACCTTAAGTTGAACCATTAATTAACAAACTCACATCTGTCATGGATTTCACTCACCCAATCCACGTCTACGAGCATAGCATGTCCTAACAGCAAACGTAGATGTAACTCCCAAAGGTTTGAATGTAATGCAGGTAATAGGTACTACCTCAATCTACTTCCCAATCCCACAAGTTAATTCATCCTACTCATGCAATGTGTGAGGGTTGGACTAATGCAATAAAAACTGGGTAATTGGAAGGTATGATCAAAGTGTTACTTGCCTTGCTGATGATCCGAAAAACCTAGAGACTCAAAGTAGCGTGCACTCCGTGTACTCTATCGCAAAAAAACAAGCATACAATAAGTACTTAACTAATGCACGGGTAAAACTCAAATAAGAGATCTAGCCCGAAAGTTCAACTTAAGAACTCCGGTTTGCAAAAAGAATGAACTCGAAAGAAGCAACGAAACTCAAACTGCAAAAGAAACGAGCTCCGGTTACTAATTGGCCTAAAGTCAAATTTTACAGTAGCCAAAACTTTGTTCAAGTTGATTAAACGTAAAGAGGGCATCGAGACGAAGATCTGGGATTTCGAATCACCTGATTCCGACTCTCGAGCGAAAAGAAAAACGAAAAACAAGATCAGGGCAGAAATCGCGATTGGAATAACCGCGGTTAAATACCCCGAAAAAGAAAAACGGACGAACAAGCTAACGAACGAACGTTCGCTGTCTGCGGCTAACTGACGAAAACCGTTCGTTAAAACGAACGTACGGACGAACGTCCGCTAAATAACTAAACCGACGAAAACCGATCCGATCTAATCTAATAAAAACAGATCTACGATTTTAAAAAAAACGAGCGGTTCTTACTAAAAAAACGGCATCTACCTCGCGAACTGCGGCGGGATCTCCGGCGGCGGCGGCGGCGGTCCGGTGACTGCAGCGGGGCGGCGAGGTGGTGCGGCGGGGCGGCGGCGGCGCGGGGTGCGGCGGGGCGACGGCTAGCGGCGACGAGGTCGGCGGGGCGGTGGCTAGCGGCGGCG
>LR738709.1:383861861-383988124 GCA_902687465.1 Secale cereale | reverse complement strand
GCGGCGGCGCGGGGTGCGGCGGGGCGGCGGCAAGGTCGGGGGGGCGGTGGCGGGGTGCGGCGGCGGCAGCAGCGCGACGAGCGGCGGCGGCGGCACGCTGCGGCGGCGCGGGCGAGGCGGCGGCGGCTTCGGGCGCTAGGGCAGGGGGCGGCGGCTGGCGGGCTGAGTTGATGGGCCGACTCTGGTGCTTATAAAACCCAGAGTCCCAATCCTATACGAAGTCGGTTCACTTTTTTTTTAAATAGAGTCCCGGCGCAGAAAAACTAACGAAAGAAATACTAAACGGACTCCAAAAATCCCGAAATAAATTGTCACCGTCCTCTAATAATATTTAGGACAAAGTGAACATTTTTCCCGGACCTAAATGCAATTTTGAAAAACGCGCATTTTTCCTATGCAAATAAATCCGCAAAATAAATCCAAAAAAATACCAAAAGTGATTTTAACATTTTTCCTCCAATATTTCTGTTATTTTGGGGAAGTCATATTATCTCCGCTCATATTTTGTATTTAGAAATATTTTTAGGAGAGAAAAATAATTAGAATCACACTGTCCTCGTACCGGTATTCGAGCGAATTCAAATACGAAAACGGTAAAATTCCCAACTCTCTCCGTAGGTCATTGAGTTGCTTAGAATTTCGAGGAACGCCACAACAAAAAAGCAAAAGCATGCAATGCGAATATGATCTATGTATAACATTCCAAATTGATATTTTGGGATGTTACAAACCTACCCCCCTTAGAATGAATCTCGCCCTCGAGATTCGACTTGGCTAGAGAACAGGTGTGGGTGGTCCTTGCGTAGATCATCTTCTCGTTCCCAAGTGGCTTCTTCCTCGGTGTGGTGACTCCACTGAACTTTGCAAAACTTGATAACCTTACTGCGGGTGACTCTGCTCGAAAATTCGAGAATCTTAACAGGCTTCTCCTTGTAGGTCAGATCACTGTCCAACTGAATTGCTTCCAGGGGTACTATGTCTCTAAGCGGTATATCGGCCATCTCCGCATGACACTTCTTAAGCTGTGAAACGTGAAACACGTCGTGCACTCCGGACAATCCTTCGGGCAATTCCAACTTATAGGCAACCTCTCCCATGCGTTCCAAAACACGGTAAGGTCCCACAAATCTCGGGGCTAACTTCCCTTTAACTCTGAAACGTTTAACTCCTCGCAGAGGCGATACTCTCAAGTACGCTCTATCTCCGATCTCATAGGCTATCTCCTTGCGCTTCGAGTCTGCATAACTCTTCTGCCTGGACTGAGCTACCTTCAGTCTATCTCGAATCAACTTCACCTTTTCTTCAGACTCTTTGATTAAGTCTGGTCCAAACAACTGTCGGTCTCCAACTTCGTCCCACATCAATGGTGTTCGGCATCTCCTTCCATACAATGCCTCGAACGGTGCCATCTTCAAACTGGCTTGGTAACTGTTGTTGTATGAGAACTCTGCGTAGGGCAAGTTGTCATCCCAACTAGATCCGTAATCTAATGCACAGGCTCTCAGCATATCCTCCAAAATCTGATTGACCCTTTCAGACTGTCCATCTGTCTGCGGGTGAAACGCGGTGCTAAACTCTAGCCTGGTACCCAAAGTTTCATGTAACTGATTCCAGAACTTTGAGGTAAACTGGGTTCCTCTATCTGATATGATGCTTCTCGGAACTCCATGCAGACATACGATTCTGGTCATGTATATCTTTGTCAACTTTGCACTGGTATATGTGGTTTTCACAGGGATAAAGTGGGATACCTTCGTCAAACGGTCTACTACTACCCAGATTGAATCATATCCTGCTTTGGTCCTGGGCAATCCGGTGATAAAATCCATGCCAAGCTTCTCCCACTTCCATTCGGGTATTGGCATAGGTTGTAACAATCCTGCTGGCTTCTGATGTTCTGCCTTCACTCTCTGACATACATCACAAACTGCTACATACTCCGCGATATCTTTCTTCATACCGGTCCACCAGAAAATATCCTTCAAATCCAAATACATCTTAGTATTTCCTGGGTGAATCGAGTATGGCGAATCATGGGCCTCCTGTAAAATCAACTTCCTGACCTCCGGGTCATTGGGCACATAAACGCGGTCCTCAAACCATAAGGTGTCGTGTTCGTCCTCATGAAAACCTTTAGCTTTTCCTTCGCTCATCCTCTCCTTTATAGAGGCAACCTCCTTGTCAGTTTTCTGAACTTCTCTGATTTTATCCATCAGGGTAGACTGGATTTCTAATGTTGCTACATAGCCTCTCGGAACTATCTCCAAACGTAGTTCTCATAGGTCCTCGTCTAACTCCTTTGGAAATTCCTCCATCATTAGGGTATTGACATGGATCTTACGGCTTAGCGCATCGGCTACTACGTTAGCCTTTCCGGGATGATAATGCAATCTCATGTCATAATCCTTAATGAGTTCCAGCCATCTCCTTTGCCTAAGATTTAGCTCCTTCTGAGTGAATATATACTTCAAACTCTTGTGATCCGTATATACTTCACAATGGTTCCCAATAAGAAAATGTCTCCACGTCTTCAATGCATGCACTACGGCCGCTAACTCCAAATCGTGAGTGGCATAGTTCATCTCATGAGGTTTTAGTTGTCGTGAAGCATACGAAACAACTCTTCCTTCCTGCATAAGAACAGCTCCAAGTCCTCGACGTGAAGCGTCGCAGTACACCTCATAATCCTTATGTTGATCTGGCAGAATCAACACAGGGGATGACGCAAACCTTTTCTTCAATTCCTGGAAACTGGCCTCACATTCTTCTGTCCAACTGAACTTGGTGTCCTTCTTTAACAACTCCGTCATTGGCTTTGCAATCTTTGAGAAATTCTCGATGAATCTCCGGTAGTATCCTGCGAGTCCAAGAAAACTACGGATGTTTCCAACTGTTGTCGGTGCCTCCCAATTTGTCATGGTGTCCACCTTGGCGGGATCTACTGCTATTCCTTCTCCGGATATAACATGTCCGAGGAATCCGACTTCCTTCAACCAAAACTCGCATTTGAACTTGGCGTATAACTGATGTTCTCTGAGCTTCTCCAATACCAATCGCAAATGCTCTGCATGCTCCTCTTCATCCTTCGAGAAGATCAAAATATCATCTATGAACACTACGACGAACTTATCCAAATACTCCATAAACACTTTGTTCATCAGGTTCATAAAGTATGACGGTGCGTTTGTCAGACCAAACAACATAACGGTATACTCGTACAACCCATACCTAGTGGTAAAGGCCGTCTTAGGTATATCCTGCTCTCGGATCTTCAACTGGTGGTACCCTGATCGCAGATCGATCTTGGAAAATACCTTAGCTCCTTGCAATCTATCGAACAGATCATTGATCATCGGCAATGGGTACTTGTTCTTGATCATTACTTCATTCAATCCTCGGTACTCAACAACCATTCTTAACGATCCATCCTTCTTCTCCACTAGAAGTACTGGCGAACCCCAAGCCGAAGAACTTGGGCGTATGAATCCTTTATCCAGTAACTCCTTAATCTGTTTCTTAATTTCCTCCAAATCCTTTGTGGGCATCCTATATGGTCTCTTAGAAATTGGCCCGGTGCCTGGCAAAAGTTCAATCAAAAACTCTATATCTCTATCCGGTGGCATTCCTGGCAGTTCTTCTGGAAACACATCCGAATAATCCTTCACTACTGGCACTTCCTCCTGAACAACTCCTGACAAGGAATTTAACCTGTTCCTCTTTTACTCATGTCGGGATACATACTTGATCCTTCTTCCTTCTGGCGTAGTAAGCAAAATAGTCTTACTGGCACATTCAATATTCCCTTCATACTTAGATAACCAATCCATGCCTAATATCACATCCATTCCTTGAGATTCCAATACTATTAGGTCCGAAGGAAAAATGTAATTACCAATCCTTAGGGGCAACTGATCACACCATGACTTAGCCATATATTCCACTCCTGGCGAGGTTACTAACATGGGCGATCTAAGGGCTTGGGTCGGCAGCTTATACTTATCCACGAATCCCCTTGAAATGTATGAATGCGATGCACCAGTATCGAAAAGAATGAGTGCAGTAAAGGACTTAACTAAGAACTTACCTATAACCGCATCTGGTTGCTCCTCTACCTCCTCCACAGTCACGTGGTTCACTTATCCTTTGTTGAACGGGTTGGGCTTCTTTCCGGCACTTCCATTGTCGTTCCCATTCTTAACTTCTGGGCATTCATTGGCATAATGTCCATTCTTCCCGCACTTGTAACAAGTGACATGGCTGAAATCCCTCTTGGTGGGTGTGGACGGTGTAGGGCAGTTTTGGTTTCCATTGGCTCCATTCCCATTTCCATTGCCATTCTTGGTGCCATTGTGATTGTGCGAGCTACCTCCTCCATGGGTATGCTGAAACTGTCCTACCGCTTTAGGGGTAAAACGGGGCTTCTGCTGAGCTCCAGAGTTATACTTTCCTTGTCCATACTTCCTCTTGCGACTTTCAATTTGTTGATGCTTCCTTTCAATCATTAGGGCGCGGTCAACCAACTCCTGGTAATTATTGAAAGTTGCCACCATCAACTGTACACTCATCTCATCATTCAGCCCTTCCATGAATCTCTCCTGCTTTTTGGCATCTGTGGCCACATCATCTGGGGCATAACGAGATAGGGTACTAAACTCATCCACGTACTGAGCCACAGTACGATTTCCTTGGCACAAATTGCGAAACTCCTGCTTCTTCATACTCATTGCTCCAGTTGAGACATGGGCGGTTCGAAAAGCTTGCTGAAACTGATCCCAAGTCACATTGGCTATGGGGTAAGTGGCTGTGTTATTCTCCCACCATGCTGTGGCTGGTCCAGACAACTGGTGTGCGGCAAATCGCACCTTCTCAGCATCCGAGCAATTGGCGGTGGTCAAATCCCTTCCAATCTTGCGTGTCCAGTCATCAGCCACTATTGGTTCGATGCTGCTAGCAAACACGGGTGGTTGCAACCTTAAGAAACGTGTTAGGTTGTCCACGGGTGGTGGTGGTGGAGGGTTGTTGTTGTTGTTGTTGTTGTTGTCGTGGTTGTTCTGAGTGTTCTGGACAAGAAATTGCATCAGGGTGTTCTGCTGCTGGATCAACTGGGTGAGCTCAGGGGGAAACTCAAATTCACATCTTGGAGGCATCTGATGGGTGTAGAGGGAAGAGATTTGAATAGAAAAGAGGTCTAAGGGAAAATCACTACCCATATGCACATGAGACAAACACAATCATATTACACCAATCAATTTCAAACAAGATCTTATAAATCTAACGATCGTTACAAAGTGTTCTAAATCTAACATATGGAGGTAAACTACTAGTCATAGGGTGGTCATCTAAAAATATTGATCGGCAGAGGATTCCATAATATCTGCTCCAGCTTCATCTTCATAGTCTTCGTCCTTGCTATCCTCAGCTTCCGAATCTGTGTCATCTATGATGATATAGTCTTCCGGTGGTATCTCCTTGGGTTCTTCTTCCTCGTCTTCTTCTCCCATGAGTATCCCTAACTTCCGTGTCAAGTCATCATTCTTCTCCACAAGTATTTTCATCTCCTCCTCATATCCGTCGCGTGTAGACTTGAGTTCCTCCTCTAGTTCCAAATTCCTATTCAGGGCTTTCTTCAAATTTATCATCCCTGCACACATCTGGTGCTCCTGGCGACGAATGTGATGATTCAACTCCTGGATGAATGCTGCAATGGACCTATCCTTCCGGGTGCTGATCATATCCCAATTCTCATCTCGGCGTCCACAAATCTGGTAGATAGTGTCCTTTAGCTCCTGCTTGTAGACTTCCCCAATCCTTCCCATAGCAGTGTGGGCTGCCATACTCCTTCCTAGGCTCCATGTAGGCGCATTAAAGGAAAATGCTATGAGTGAGGTGACGGGTGCGAACGTCCTTCCTGGAACTTGGGCTTGAATCAACCAACGCTCCTCCTCAGGTAGAGTGGCATTGTAGGTTCCGGTGAAACTTGGTAGTCCAATGTTTAGATATCTGGTGACTTCCTTCAGGTGTCGTCCAAATGGTGTATCATCATCCGGTTGCATGAACTTGTTCTTTCCTTCCACCATCCTAAAGAGTAGAAAAGATGAGGAGTCAGAAAAGAGAGGAGTGAATAGTGCTCTAGGGCTTTAGTTTAGTGGTCGTGTCCTACAGTCAGCGTGTGCTCTAATACCATCTTGTAGCGACCAGACCTCAAACAGTCTGATCTCTGTGCATCAGTGTCATCCCTGCATCAGTAATGCTGACACGCACAGTACTTGAAGGATTTATAACGGAGTAGCAATCACACACGTATTACATCGATAGTCCAACGATGAACTTATTTCAATAAATATGGCTGAAGGCCATCTAACACGATAACAATGGAAGGCTTGTAAGATAAGTGAGTCCATCAACTCCAGCGGCATCACTGAGTATAGAACCACGACCTAAAAGGCATCTTACTCATCGTCTGAAAAGTCTGCAACATGAAACGTTGCAGCCCGAAAACGGTTCAGCACATGGAATATGCTGGCAAAGTAACACAAGAGACCAATGAAAGTAAAGCTATACTATATGCAATATGGCTGGTGGAAAGCTCTATGGTTACAGTTTTTGCGTAAAGCCAATTTTTCCCTACTTCAAAGGAATAGATTTTAAATAACTATCATGGTAGTTGAAAAATCGTTGAGAAGATAGACATCCTCTCAACCCCAATTAAATAATCATTAAACCCAACAATATTAAATTAGAGTAACATGATGAGATTCACATGAAAATCCAAGTACTAGATACTCAAGACGTCCATAACCGGAGACACGGCTAATCATGATCAGTTTGTACACTCTGCAGAGGTTTGTGCACTTTTCCCACAAGACTCGATCGCCTCCGTTTGGTTTCTCGCACTGCATGGTGTTTGAGAAACGGATGACCGAGACATAGTCTGTCAGAAGCGCTAGCACCTTACGATAGGGCGGACCGTACCAACCTACATCCCCTACATCTGCTAGTCCACCACTGTAAGAATTCGCACGACTTACTCATACTATGCTAGAGCCCATAATAGCATTGTGGCTGCACACGGAAGTTTCTAGTATGAATAATCTCATGATCCCTTTGAGCCTGGGTGGCGGTCCAAAAGAAAAACAGGCAATCACTGGAATACCCAGATGCCTCAATCCACCCAGATGTGTATTAATGTTGCCACCTTAAGTTGAATCATTAATTAACAAACTCACATCTGTCATGGATTTCACTCACCCAATCCACGTCTACGATCATAGCATGTCCTAACAGCAAACGTAGATGTAACTCCCAAAGGTTTGAATGTAATGCAGGTAATAGGTACTACCTCAATCTACTTCCCAATCCCACAAGTTAATTCATCCTACTCATGCAATGTGTGAGGGTTGGACTAATGCAATAAAAACTGGGTAATTGGAAGGTATGATCAAAGTGTTACTTGCCTTGCTGATGATCCGCAAAACCTAGAGACTCAAAGTAGCAAGCGGCGCACTCCGGGTACTCTATCGCAAACGAACTTACAATAAGTACTTAACTAATGCACGGGTAAAACTCAAATAAGAGATCTAACCAGAAAGTTCAACTTAAGAACTCCGGTTTGCAAAAAGAATCAACTCGAAAGAAGCAACGAAACTCAAACTGCAAAAGAAACGAGCTCCGGTTACTAATTGGCCTAAAGTCAAATTTTACAGTAGCCAAAACTTTGTTCAAGTTGATTAAACGTAAAGCGGGCATCGTGACGAAGATCTGGGATTTTGAATCACCTGATTCCGACTCTCGAGCGAAAAGAAAAAGGAAAAATAAGATCAGGGCAGAAATCGCGATCGGAATAATCGCGGTTAAATACCCCGAAAAAGAAAAATGGACGAACAGGCTAACGAACGAACGTTCGCTGTCTGCGGCTAATTGACGAAAACCGTTCGTTAAAACGAACATACGGACGAACGTCCGCTAAATAACTAAACCGACGAAAACCGATCCGATCTAATCTAATAAAAACATATCTACGGTTTAAAAAAAACAAGTGGTTCTTACTAAAAAAACGGCATCTACCTCGCGAACTCCGGCGGGATCTCTGGCGGCGGCGGCGGTCCGGCGACAGCAGCGGGGCGACGAGGTGGTGCGGCGGGGCGGCGGTGGCGCGGGGTGCGGCGGGGCGGCGGCTAGCGGCGGCGGGGTCGGCGTGGCGGTGGCTAGCGGTGGCGGGGTGCAGCGGCGGCGGCGGCACGCGGCAGCTGCGCGGGCGAGGCGGCGGCGGCGCGAGGGCGGCGGCGGCTTCGGGCGCTAGGGCAGGGGGCGGCAGCTGGTGGGCTGAGTTGATGGGCCGACTCTGGCGCTTAGAAAGCCGAGAGTCCCAATCCTATACGAGTCTAAGTCGGTTCACTTTTTTTTTAAATAGAGTCCCGGCGCAGAAAAACTAACGAAAGAAATACTAAACGGACTCCTAAAATCCCGAAATAAATTTTCACCGTCCTCTAATAATATTTAGGACAAAGTGAACATTTTGCCCGGACCTACACGCAATTTTTAAAAACGCGCATTTTTCTTATGCAAATAAATCCGTAAAGTAAATCCAAAAAAATACCAAAAGTGATTTTAACATTTTCCTCCAATATTTCTGTTATTTTGGGGAAGTCATATTATCTCCACTCATATTTTGTATTTAGAAATATTTTTAGGAGAGAAAAATAATTAGAATCACACTGTCCTCGTACCGGTATTCGAGCGAACTCAAATACGAAAACGGTAAAATTCCCAACTCTCTCCGTAGGTCCATGAGTTGCTTAGAATTTCGAGGAACGCCACAACAAAAATGCAAAAGCATGCAATGCGAATATGATCTTTGTATAACATTCCAAATTAAAAATTTGGGATGTTACAGGTTATCCAAACATACACATTTCTGCTTCTAGACGGTTATTCCGATTTCTCTCAAATACTTGTGTCAAAGGGGGATCAAGAAAAGACCACCTTTACTTGTCCTTTCGGTACCTTTGTTTATAGACATATGCCTTTTGGTTTATGCAATGCACCTGCTACCTTTCAAAGATGCATGATGGCTATATTCTCTGACTTTTGTGAAAAGATTGTTGAGGTATTCATGGATGATTTCTCCGTTTACGGAACTTCTTTTGATGATTGCTTAAGCAACCTTGATCGAGTTTTGCAGAGATGTGAAGACACTAACCTTGTCTTGAATTAGGATAAGTGCCACTTTATGGTTAATGAAGGCATTGTCTTGGGACATAAAATTTATGAAAGAGGTATTGAAGTTGACAAAGCTAAAGTTGATGCTATTGAAAAGATGCCATGCCCTAAGGATATCAAAGGTATACGAAGTTTCCTTGGTCATGCCGGGTTTTATAGGAGGTTCATTAAGGACTTCTCCAAAATCTCCAGGCCTCTAACTAATCTTTTACAAAAAGATATTCCTTTTGTATTTGATGATTATTGTCTAGAAGCATTTGAAATACTTAAGAAAGCATTGATCTTTGCACCTATTGTCCAGCCCCCTGACTGGAATTTACCCTTTCAGATTATGTGCGATGCTAGTGATTATGCTGTAGGAGCTGTTCTAGGGCAAAGAGTTGATAAGAAATTGAACGTTATCCAGTATGGTAGTAAGACTCTAGATAGTGCCCAAAGAAATTATGCTACCACTGAGAAAGAATTTTTAGCAGTTGTGTTTGCTTGTGATAAGTTTAGACCCTACATCGTTGATTCTAAAGTAACTATTCACACTGATCATGCTGCTATCAAATACCTTATAGAAAAGAAAGATGCTAAACCTAGACTTATTAGATGGGTTCTCTTGCTGCAAGAATTTGACTTGCATATTATTGATAGAAAGGGAGCTGAGAACCCCGTAGCAGACAACTTGTCTAGGTTAGAGAGTATACTTGATGACCCACAACCTATTGATGATAGCTTTCCTGATGAACAATTAGATGTCATAAGTACTTCTCGTACTGCTCCATGGTATGCTGATTATGCTAATTATATTGTTGCTAAGTTTATACCCCCTAGCTTCACATACCAGCAAAAGAAAAAGCTCTTCTATGATTTGAGACATTACTTTTGGGATGACCCACATCTTTATAAAGAAGGAGTAGATGGTATTATTAGACGTTGTGTACCTGAGCATGAACAAGAACATATCCTACGCAAGTGCCACTCCGAAGCCTATGGAGGACACCATGCGGGAGACAGAACTCCACACAAGGTATTGCAATCCGGTTTTTATTGGCCTACTCTCTTCAAGGATGCCCGTAAGTTTGTCTTATCTTGTGATGAATGTCAAAGAATCGGTAATATTAGTAGACGTCAAGAAATGCCTATGAATTATTCACTTGTTATTGAACCATTTGATGTTTGGGGCTTTGATTATATGGGACCTTTTCCTGCCTCTAATGGGTACACAAATATCCTCGTTGTTGTTGATTACGTTACTAAGTGGGTAGAAGCTATTCCAACTAGTAGTGCGGATCATAACACCTCTACTAAGATGCTTAAAGAAGTTATATTTCCGAGGTTTGGAGTCCCTAGATATCTAATGACTGATGGTGGTTCACACTTTATTCATGGTGCTTTCTGTAAGATGCTTGCTAAGTATGATGTCAACCATAGAATTGCATCACCTTATCACCCACAGACTAGTAGTCAAGTGGAACTAAGTAATAGGGAGTTGAAATTAATCTTGCAAAAGACAGTTAATAGGTCTAGAAAAAATTGGTCCAAGAAACTAGATGATGCATTATGGGCCTATAGAACTGCATACAAAAATCCTATGGGTATGTCTCCATATAAGATGGTGTATGGAAAAGCATGTCACTTACCTCTTGAGCTAGAACATAAGGCATATTGGGCTATTAAAGAGCTCAACTATGATTTCAAACTTGCCGGTGAAAAGAGGTTATTTGACATTAGCTGTCTCGATGAATGGAGAACGCAGGCCTACGAGAATGCCAAGTTATTTAAAGAAAAAGTTAAAAGATGGCATGACAAAAGGATACAAAAACGTGAGTTCAACGTAGGTGATTATGTTTTGCTATACAACTCTCGTTTAAGATTTTTTGCAAGAAAACTTCTCTCCAAGTGGGAAGGACCTTACGTTATCGAGGAGGTCTATCGTTCCGGTGCCATAAAAATCAACAACTTCGAAGGCACAAATCCGAAGGTGGTGAATGGTCAAAGGATCAAACATTATATCTCAGGTAATCCTATAAATGTTGAAACTAATGTTATTGAAACCATAACCCCGGAGGAATACATAAGGGACACTTTCCAGAACGATTCAGCCTCCGAAAAGGAAGAGGTACGCGATACGGTAAGTAAACCGACTCGAAAACAGTTCTAAAGGCAATTTTTCTCCGTTTTGGAATATTTAGAAAAATAGAAAAATAAACTGTAGTCCGGAGGAGATACGGTGCCTCCTCGAGGGTAGGGGGCACGCCCCCCTTCCCAGGGCGCGCCCCCCTGCCTCGAGGGCACCCCGTGTGTCCCATGGACTCCATTTTCTTGTGGGTTACTCCTTTCGTTTGGGAAAAATTCATTATATATACTCCCGGAGGTTTTGACCTCTGTACCACGCAAAATTCCTCTGTTATCGTTTCGAGCTGTTTTCTATAAAGGTTTGCGAAGCCTGGCATCATGTCATCTCCCTCCTCCAACAACGAAGGCAACGATGCTTGGCTGATGAATATAGATCTGAAGAGGGAAGGACCCGAGGAGATCGACAAGGAGAAGAAGATCAAGCTGGAGGTGGAAGATCCGGCTCCGGCAGCAGGAGAAGAAGACACCTCCAAATCCCTTCCTAATCTCTTTACCTCAATTGAACTAGAAGCTTTCAAGATGCTTGAGTTAGCTCAGATCCGCAACAAGCATCTCACAAGTGAAAATCTTTTGTTGAAGGATTACATACCGCAAGCTGGAAGATCTCCTACGCTCGATATATGAGGATCCCCCATCACTACTGGCAACCCCATCATCACCAACCCCGAAGAAGGAGACATAATCACATGGGTATGGGCACTCCCCTTGGCAACTGCCAAGCTTGGGGGAGTGACCCCGGTATCGTATCACCATCACTCCTATCTTTACCGTTTTACTTAGTTCGATCCTTTTGGTAGTATCTTGATCTATTAGAATAAAGTTAGCATGATCTAGTTGTGAGCTTTATCCTTTGTAATCGAGTCCGTGAGCTATATAATAAATATTAGTGTTGAGTCAAGGGCTTGATTTCCTCACTTGGGTCATGATAAAAAAACAAAAAGAGTATCAAAGAGATCACATCAGTATTATGGGAAGCAATGACCTCACATACAAGAGTATGATAAATAAAAGTTGTTGGGAGGTGACAAACATAGTTTTGGTCATCGTTGCAATTAGTAGGAAGTAATAAAAGAAGAGAGGCTTCACACACAAATATACTATCTTGGACATCTTCCATGATTGTGAGCACTCATTAAAGTATGACATGCTAAAGAGTTGATGTTGGACAAGGAAGACAACATAATGGGTTATGTCTTCTTATATCCGAAATAAAGTATATTGTCATGGATCTTCCAACATGTTGATCTTGCCTTTCTCCCTCATGCTAGCCAAAACTCCTCGCACTAAGTAGAGATACTACTTGTGCTTCCATATATCCTTAAACCCAGTTTTGCCATGAGAGTCCACCATACCTACCTATGGATTGAGAAAGATCCTTCCAACTAAGTTGTCATGTTGCAAACTCGCTAAAATATGTATGATTTATTAGTGTGGGAGAAATTAGCTTTATACGAGCTTGTGATATGGAAGTAATAAAAGCGACGGACTGCATAATAAAGGTCCTTATCACAAGTGGCAATATAAAGCGAAGTTCCTCTATGCTAAGACTTTGTGCATCCAACCATAAAAACACATGACAACCTCTGCTTCCCTCTGCAAAGGGCCAATCTTTTATTCTTGTCTTATAAGTGTCAAGGTGAAACTCACCTTTCCTTTTTACATTTTATCTTTTGGCAAGTACATTGTATTGGAAAGATCCTGACATATATACCCACTTGGATGTAAGTTTTCATGATCTATTACTGTTGACGTTACCCTTGAGGTAAAAGGTTGGGAGGCAACACCATAAGCCCCTATCTTTCTCTGTGTCTGATTAAAACTCCATAAACATGAGTATTGCGTGAGTGTGAGCAATTGTGAAAGACTATATGATAGTTGAGTATGTAGGCTTGCTGAAAAGCTCTTATATTGACTCTTTCCGATGTTATGATAAATTGCAATTGCTTCAATAACCGAGACCAAAGTTTGTTAGTTTCCAATGAAGTTTATGATGCATACTTGATATTTTGGATGAATTGTTACTTTAGCATAATAATCATATGACTATATTCATATAAGTTGCTGTTATAAGAATGATCATGATGCCCTCATGTCCGTATTATGTTTTTATCGACACCTCAATCTCTAAACATGTGGACATATTGTTCGATATCGGCTTTCGCTTGAGGACAAGCGAGGTCTAAGCTTGGGGGAGTTGATATGTCCATTTTGCATCATGCTTATAAGTTGATATTTATTGCATTATGGGATGTTCGTACATATTTTGTCAGAATACTTCTGCCTTTTCATTCTTATTTTGCAAGGTTTACATGAAGCGGGAGAATGCCGGCAGCTGGAATTCTGGGCTGGAAAAGGAGCAAACTCTGGAAACCTATTCTGCACAACTCCAAAAGCCCTGAAACTCCACAGAACATTATTTCAGAAAATATAAAAAATATCTGGCGAAAGAAACCCACGAGAGGGGCCACTGGCTGGCCTCGAGGGTGGGGGCGCGCCCCCCTTCCTAGGGCGCGCCCCCTGCCTCGAGGGCTAGCGGGGGGCCCCCGGTGCCCATCTTCTCCTATATGAAGCGTTTTGACCTGGAAAATTTCAAGAGGAGGCTTTCGGGACTAGACGCTGCCGTCTCGAGGTGGAACCGAGGCGGAAACCAATCTAGGGCTCCGGCAGAGCTGTTCTGCCAGGGATACTTCCCTCTGGGAGGGGGAAATCGTCACCGCCGTCATCACCAACAACTCTCCCATCTTGGGGAGGGCTTTCTTCATCAACATCTTCACTAGCACCATCTCCTCTCAAACCCTAGTTCATCTCTTGTATTCAATCTTTGTATCCAAACCTCAGATTGGTACCTGTGGGTTGCTAGTAGTGTTGATTACTCCTTGTAGTTGATGCTAGTTGGTTTATTTAGTGGAAGATCATATGTTTAGATCCATTATGCATATTAATACCCCTCTGATCATGAAAAATATTATGTCTTGTGAGTATTTACTTTTGTTCCTGAGGACATGGGAGAAGTCTTGCTATTAGTAGTCATGTGAATTTGGTCTTCGTTCGATATTTTGATGAGACGTATGTTGTCTCTCCTCTAGTGGTGTCATGTGAACGTCGACTACATGACACTTCACCCTTATTTGGGCCTAGAGGAAGGCATTGGGAAGTAATAAGTAGATGATGGGTTGCTAGAGTGACAGAAGCTTAAACCCTAGTTTATGCGTTGCTTCGTAAGGGGCTGAGTTGGATCCATATGTTTCAGGCTATGGTTAGGTTTACCTTAATACTTCTTTTGTAGTTGCGAATGCTTGCATTAGAGGTTAATCATAAGTGGGAGGCTTGTCCAAGTAAGGGCAACACACAAGCACCGGTCCACCCACATACCAAATTATCAAAGTACCGAACGCGAATCAGATGATCATGATGAAAACTAGCTTGACGATAATTCCCATATGTCATCGGGAGCGCTTTACCTTGCATAAGAGTTTGTGTAGGCTTGTGCTTTCCTACAAAAAGGATTGGGACACCTTGCTGCTAAGGATGGCAATGGGTCGGGTTTGGATCGGGTTGAACAATATCAAATCCATATCCATATCCATGAAGAAAGTCTTTGCCCGCCCATGAAAAAAATCCATGGGTGAAAAATTGTGTCCATGTACAAACCCGATGGATATCCATACCCACTGGATATCCATTGGGTCCTTTCCAGACAAATAAATAATACATAACACAATGTTAACATAAGCTCTTCCATTCTTCACTTCATGGCGGGCTAGGCTTCACTTATGGTAAATCAACGTCCACTAACAACATAAGATCATTTAGTATTTTTCTAACAGATGAGAATGACGAGTCATTTAACAAGGAGATAAAAATAAGGGAAGGGCGTTGGGGTATGTTACAAAGGGGATTAATTGTCAACTAATAAAAGTTATGACGGGGATTGTATAATTTCCTTTGCATGTTTTGGATAACAAAGTGTAAAATTGCAGTGGGACATGTGACTGTGGGGTAGGGATACCAGATTTTTTCCTATTAAGTCATACTATCGGGTCGGGTTTGGATATACCCACGGGTATAAGTTTATATCCATGCCCTACCCACGAGTAATCGGGTCGGGTTTGGGCGTTGTCCATGGAGACAAAAGCATATCCAAACCCTATCCATTCGGGTCGGATATCCATGGATATCCATGTCCATGGATAAAATTGCCATCCTTACTTGCTGCACCTTATTTACTTTTCCCTTTTATTAATTGCTACCAATTATCCTATCACAAAACTATCCGTTACCTATAATTTCAGTGCTTGCAGAAAATACCTTACTGAAAATTGTCTATCATTTCCTTCTGCTCCTCGTAGGGTTCGACACTCTTACTTATCGAAAGGACTACGATAGATCCCCTACACTTGTGGTTCATCAGAGTTTCGTGGAGTTTCAGGGTTTTTTGAGTTGTGTAGAATAGGTCTCCAATGTTTGCTCCTTTTCCAGCCCAGAATGCCAGCTGCCGGCATTCTCCCTCTTCATGTAAACCTTGTAAAATAAGAGAGAAAAGGCATATGTATTGTGACCTAATGTGTAATAACAACCCATACTGCAATAAATATCAACGTAGAAGCCTGATGCAAAATGGACGTATTAGATGGTTTCTTCTCTCTCTTTGGATCTCAATACAAAGTTCTCCTCGATCTTCTTGGAGATCTATTCGATGTAATTTTTTTTGCGGTGTGTTTGTCAAGATACAATGAATTGTGGGTTTATGATCAAGATTATCTATGAACAATATTTTATTCTTTTCTGACATCTTTTATGCATGATTTAAATATCTTTGCAAGTCTTTTCGAATTATCAGTTTGGTTTGGCCTACTATATTGATCTTTCTTGAAATGGGAGAAGTGTTTAGCTTTGGGTTCAATCTTGCGGTGTTCTTTCCCAGTGATAGCAGGGGTAGCAAGGCACGTATTGTATTGTTGCCATCGAGGATAAAAAGATGGGGTTTATATCATATTGCATGACTTTATCCCTCTACATCATGTGATATTGCTTAAGGCATGACTTAATACTCTAGATGCATGCTGGATAGCGGTCGATGTGTGGAGTAATAGTAGTAGATGCAGAATCATTTTGGTCTACTTGTCACGGACGTGATGACTATATACAGTGATCATGCCTAGATATTGTCATAACTATGCGCTTTTCTATCAATTGCTCGACAGTAATCAGTTCACCCACCGTAGAAATCTGCTATCATGAGAGAAGCCACTAGTGAAACCTATGGCCCCCGGGTCTATCTTCCATCATATAAATCTCCATCAACTATTTATCTTTACTTTACTTTAGCTTTGCAATCTTTACGTTCAATCTATAAAACAAAAATACCAAAAATATTATCTTATCATCTCTATTAGATCTCACTTTGGCAAGTGGTCGAGAAGGGATTGACAACCCCTTTATCGCGTTGGTTGCAAGGTTCTTATTTGCTTGTGTAGGTACGAGGGACTCGCGCGTGGTCTCCTACTGGATTGATACCTTGGTTCTCAAAAACTGAGGGAAATACTTACGCTACTGTGCTGCATCACCCTTTCCTCTTCGAGGGAAAACAACGCAAGCTCAAGAGGTAGCAAAAAGAATCTCTGGCGCCGTTGCCGGGGAGATCCACGCAAAGGTCATATACCAAGTACCCATCATAAACTCTTATCCCTGGCATGACATTATTTGCCATTCGCCTCTCATTTTCCTTTCCCCCACTTCACCCTTTGCCATTTTATTCGCCCTTTTTCCGTTTGCCTCTTTTCGCTTGCTTCTTGTTCACTTGTGGGTTGGATTGCTTGTTTGTCACTATGGCTCAAGACAATACCAAATTGTGTGACTTTTCCAATACCAACAATAATGATTTTATTGACACTCCGATTGCTCCTATTACCGATGATGAATCTTGTGAAATCAATGCTGCTTTGTTAAACCTTGTTATGAAAGATCAATTTTCTGGCCTTCCTAGTGAAGATGCCGCTACCCATCTAAACAACTTTGTTGATTTGTGCGATATGAAAAATAAGAGGGATACAAATAATGATATTGTTAAATTGAAGCTATTTCCGTTTTTGCTTAGAGATCGTGCTAAAACTTGGTTCTCTTCTTTGCCTAGAAATAGTATTGATTCATGGAATAAGTGCAAAGATGCCTTTATCTCTAAGTATTTTCCTCCCGCTAAGATTATCTCTCTTAGGAATGATATTATGAATTTTAAGCAACTTGATCATGAGCATGTTGCACAAGCTTGGGAGAGGATGAAATTAATGATACGTAATTTCCCTACACATGGTTTGAACCTATGGATGATTATACAAAACTTTTATGCTGGATTGAATTTCGCTACTAGAAATCTTTTAGATTCTGCCGTGGGGGGCACTTTCATGGAAATCGCCTTAGGAGAAGATACTAAACTCCTAGATAATATTATGGTTAATTACTCTCAATGGCACACAGAACGATCTACTAGTAAAAAAGTACATGCTATTGAAGAGATTAGTGTTTTGAGTGGAAAGATGGATGAAATTATGAAATTATTTGCTACTAAGAGTGTTTCTTCTGATCCTAATGATATGCCTTTGTCCACGTTGATTGAGAATAATAATGAATCTATGGATGTGAATTTTGTTGGTAGGAATAATTTTTGTAACAACGCTTATAGAGGAAACTTTAATTCTAGGCCTTTCCCTAGTAATTCCTCTAATAATTATGGTAATTCCTACAACAACTCTTATGGAAATTTTAATAAGATGCCCTCTGATTTTGAGACTAGTGTTAAAGAATTTATGAATTCGCAAAAGAATTTATGAATTGCTTAAGATTGATGAGTTGGCTAGGAACGTGGATAGAATTTCTCTTGATGTTGTTTCTTTGAAACTTAGATCTATCCCACCTAAGCATGATATCAATGAGTCTCTCGAAGCCATGATAATTTCAATTGATGAGTGCAAAGAAAGAACCGCTAGGATGCGTGCTAAAAGAGATTGCTTTGTGAAGGCGTGTTCATCTAGTTTTTATGATAATAATGATGAGGATCGAAAAGTGATTGATGTGTATCCTATTAAATCCTTGTTTTCTAATATGAATCTTGATAAAGATGGGACTGGAGATGAGTCTACTTTAGTTAAAAGGCGTCCCAATGATTCGAAGTTTTTAGATCTTGATGATAAAAGTGTTAAAAGTGGGATTGAAGAGGTCAAAACTTTACATAGCAATGAACCCACTATTTTGGATTTCAATGTATTTAATTATGATAATTGCTCTTTGATAGATTGTATTTCCTTGTTGCAATCCGTGCTAAATTCTCCACATGCTTATAGTCAAAATAAAGCCTTTACCAAACACATAGTTGATGCTTTAATGCAATCTTATGAAGAAAAACTTGAATTGGGAGTTTCTATCCCTAGAAAACTTTATGATGAGTGGGAACCTACTATTAAAATTAAGATTAAAGACCATGAATGCTATGCTTCGTGTGATTTGGGAGCTAGTGTTTCCATAATCCCAAAAACTTTGTGTGATATGTCAGGTTTTCATGAACCTGATGATTGTTCTTTAAATTTGCATCTCGCGGATTCTACCATTAAGAAACCTATGGGAAGGATTAATGATGTTCTTATTGTTGCAAATAGGAATTATGTGCCCGTAGATTTAATTATTCTTGATATAGATTGCAATCCTACTTGTCCTATTATTCTTGGTAGACCTTTCCTTAGAATGATTGGTGCAATTATTGAAATGAAGGAAGGAAATATTAGATTCCAATTTCCGTTAAGGAAAGGCATGGAACACTTTCGTGGAAAGAAAATCAAATTACCTTATGAATCTATTATGAGAGCCACTTATGGATTGCTTACCAAAGATGGTAATACCTAGATCTATTATTCTATCATGCCTAGCTAGGGGCGTTAAACGATAGCGCTTTTTGGGAGGCAACCCAATTTTATTTTCTTTGCTTTTGCTTCTGATTAGTAATAAATAATGCATCTAGCTTCTGTTTAGATGTGGTTTTGTGTTTTAATTAGTGTTTGTGCCAAGTAGAACCTTTGGGAAGATTTGGGTGAAGTCTTTGCGATCTTGCTGTCAAAAACAGAAACTTTTGCGCTCACGAGATTAGCTACCATTTTTTACTGGAGAGTGCTTTAAAGTTGATTCCTTTGCAGATGATTAATAGACAAATTCCTCACGTCCACCAATTAATTTAATTTTTTTTAGAGTTGCAGAAGTATTTGAAAGTTACAGATTGCTACAGGCTGTTCTGTTTTTGACAGATTCTGTTTTTCGTGTGTTGTTTGTTTATTTTGATGAATCTATGAGTAGTATCGGGGGGGTATGAATCATCGAGAAGTTGGAATACAGTAGGTTTAACACCAATATTAATAAAAAAACGAGTTCATTACAGTACCTTTGAGTGGTGGTTTGTTTTCTTGTACTAACGGAGCTCATGAGATTTTCTGTTAAGTTTTGTGTTGTGAAGTTTTCAAGTTTTGGGTAAGGATTTGATGTACTATGGAACAAAGATTGGCAAGAGCCTAAGCTTGGGGATGCCCAAGGCACCCCAAGGTAAAATTCAAGGACAACCAAAAGCCTAAACTTGGGGATGCCCCGGAAAGGCATCCCCTCTTTCGACTTCATCTATCGGTAACTTTACTTGAGACTATATTTTTATTCACCACATGATATGTGTTTTGCTTGGAGCGTCATGTATGATTTGAGTCTTTGCTTTTGAGTTTACATAATCATCCTTGCTGTACACACCTTTTTAGAGAGACACACATGAATTGGAATTTATTAGAATACTCTATGTGCTGCACTTATATCTTTTGAGCTAGATAGTTTTGCTCTAGTGCTTCACTTATACTTTTTAGAGCACGGTTGTGGTTTTATTTTATATAAATTATTGATCTCTCATGCTTCACCTAAATTTTTTGAGAGTCTATTAGAACAACATGGTAATTAGCTTTGGTTATAAAATTAGTCCTAATATGATAGGCATCCAAGATGAGTATAATAAAAACTTTCATATAAAGTGCATTGAATATCATGAGAAGTTTGATACTTGATGATTGTTTTGAGATATGAGGATGATGATATTAGAGTCATGCTAGTAGAGTAGTTGTGAATTTGAGAAATACTTGTGTTGAGGTTTGCAAGTCCTGTAGCATGCACGTATGGTAACCGTTGTGTGACAAATTTGAAGCATAAGGTATTTCATTGAGTGGCATCCTTTGTGTGGAGGTCGGGATCGCGCGATGGTTAACTCCTACCAACCCTTCCCCTAGGAGCATGCGTGTAGAACTTTGTTTTGATGACTTGTAGATTTTTGCAATAAGTATGTGAGTTCTTTATGACTAATGTTGAGTCCATGGATTATACGCACTCTCACCCTTCCACCATTGCTAGCTTCTATTGTACCGCGCAACTTTCGCCGGTACCATACACCCACCATATACCTCCCTCAAAACAGCCACCATACCTACCTATCATGGCATTTCCATAACCATTCCGAGATATATTTCCATGCAACTTTACACCGTTCCGTTCATATGATACGCTTCATCATTGTCATATTGCCATGCATGATCATGTAGTTGACATCATATTTGTGGCTAGGCCACCATGCATAATTTTTCATACATGTCACTCTTGATTCGTTGCACATCCCGGTACTCCGCCGGAGGCATTCATATAGAGTCATACTTTGTTCTAGTATCGAGTTGTAATATCGAGTTGTAAGTAAATAAAAGTGTGATGATCATCATTATTAGAGCATTGTCCCAAAGAAAAAAAAAAGAAAGTCCAAAGAAAAAAGAAAGGCCCAAAAAATAAAAAAAGAGAAAAAAAGAAGAAATGAAAAAAGGGACAATGCTACTATCTTTTTCCACACATGTGCTACAAAGTAGCACCATGATCTTCATGATAGAGAGTCTCTTGTTTAGTCGCTTTCATATACTAGTGGGAATTTTCATTATAAAACTTGGCTTGTATATTCCAACAATGGGCTTCCTCAAATGCCCTAGGTCTTCGTGAGCAAGCAAGTTGGATGCACATCCACTTAGTTTCTTTTGTTGAACTTTCATACTTTTATAGCTCTAGTGCATCCATTGCATGGCAATCCCTACTCACTCACATTGATATCTATTGTTGGGCATCTCCATAGCCCATTGATACGCCTAGTTGATGTGAGACCATCTTCCTATTTTGTCTTCTCCACAACCACCACTCTATTCCACCTATAGTGCTATATACATGGCTCACGCTCATGTATTGCGTGAAAGTTGAAAAGGTTTGAAAAAAATTAAGTATGAAACAATTGCTTGGCTGAAACCGGGGTTGTGCATGATTTGAGTATTTTGTGTGACGAAGATGGAGCATAGCCAAACTATATGACTTTGTAGGGATGAACATTCTTTGGCCATGTTAATTTGAGAAGACATAATTGCTTTGTTAGTATGCTTGAAGTATTATTGTTCTTTTGTCAATATAGACTTTTGTCTTGAATCTTTCGGATCTGAACATTCATGCAACAATAAAGAAAATTACATTGAGAATTGTGTTGGGTAGCATTCCACATCAAAAATTCTGTTTTTATCATTTACCTACTCGAGGACGAGCAGGAATTAAGCTTGGGGATGCTTGATATGTCTCCAACGTATCTATATTTTTTGATTGTTCCATGCTATTATATTATCTGTTTTGGATGTTTAATGGGCTTTATTATAAACTTTTATATTATTTTTGGGACTAACCTATTAACCCAAGGCCCTTCGCAAATTGTTGATTTTTGCATATTTCAGTGTTTCGCAGAAAAGGCATATCAAACAGAGTCCAAACTGAATGAAACCTTCGGGAGAGTCATTTTTGGAACAAATGCAACACACAAGACTTGAAGTACACACCAGGGAAGGAATGAGGCGGCCACGAGGGCAGGGGCGCGCCCCCACCCTCGTGGGCCCCTCGTGGCTCCCTTGACGTGCCTCTTCCTCCTATATATACCTATGTACCCTGAAAACTTCCGAGGGCACCACAAAACCCTAATTCCACCGCCGCAACCTTCTGTACCCGTGAGATCACATCTTGGGGCCTGTTCCAGAGGTCCACCGGTGGGGGGAACGATCACGCAGGGCTTCTACATCAACACCATAGACTCTCCGATGAGTTGTGAGTAGTTTACCATAGACCTTCAGGTCCATAGTTATTAGCTAGATGGCTTCTTGTCTCTCCTTGGATCTCAATACAAAGTTCTCCTCGATCTTCTTGGAGATATATTCGATGTAATTCTTTTTGCGGTGTGTTTGTCGAGATCCGATGAATTGTGGGATTATGATCTAGATTATCTATGAACATTATTTGATTCTTTTCTAAAATCTTTTATGCATGATTTAAATATCTTTGCAAGTCTCTTCGAATTATCAGTTTTGTTTGGCCTACTAGATTGATCTTTCTTGCAATGGGAGAAGTGCTTAGCTTTGGGTTCAATCTTGCGGTGTCCTTTCCTAGTGACAGCAGGGGCAGCAAGGCACATATTGTATTGTTGCCCTCAAGGATAAAAAGATGGGGTTTATATCATATTGCATGAGTTTATCCCTCTACATCATGTCATCTTGCTTAAGGCGTTACTCTATTCTTATGATCTTAATACTCTAGATGCATGTTGGATAATGGTCGATGTGTGGAGTAATAGTTGTAGATGCAGAATTGTTTCGGTCTACTTGTCACGGACATGATGCCTATATACAATGAGCATGCCTAGATATTCTCATAACTATGCACTTTTCTATCAATTGCTCGATAGTAATTTGTTCACCCACCTTAGAAATCTGATATCATGAGAGAAGCCACTAGTGAAACCTATGGCCCCGGGTCTATCTTCCATAATATAAATCTCCATCAACTATTTATCTTTACTTTACTTTTGCTTTGCAATCTTTACTTTCAATCTATAAAACAAAAATACCAAAAATATTATCTTATCATCTCTATCAGATCTCACTTTTTGCAAGTGGCCGAGAAGGGATTGGCAACCCCTTTATCGCGTTGGTTGCAAGGATCTTATTTGTTTGTGTAGGTACGAGGGACTCGCGCGTAGTCTCCTACTGGATTGATACCTTGCTTCTCAAAAACGGAGGGAAATACTTACGCTACTGTGCTGCATCACCCTTTCCTCTTTGAGGGAAAACAATGCACGCTCAAGAGGTAGCACGCAACCGAGGGGCAAAGGAGTCGGGAGCGAAGGCGGCGGTAACGAGGGTCGAAGAGCCAAAGCAGAGCAGGAGTCGGAGGGGACGTAGTCGGAGGGTGGCTGGAGGAGAGGGGCCGGCACGAATAGCCCCGGCAACACGAGCGAGCCGTCAGGAGGAGCCGACGGGCCCAGCTCGGGGGTGGCGATGGGGCCGAGGAGGAGGGGGTCGATGGCCGTCGGGTCAGCCCCCTGGTCCACGGCGTCGCACACGGGGCCGATCTCGGCCGGGGTGGGGTCGTCAGTAGAGGAGCCCAGGGTGAGGGGAGGGGTCTGTGCCTCCCCCATGACCGGCAAGTCGATGGAGAGGCCGTCAGGGGAACACGGCGAGGAAGCCGGGAAGACCACCAAACCAACGTTAGACGCGTCGCTCCACTCCAAGGTCCCGCCGCCCGGGCCCAGGGAGTCGTCCCGGGGCAGCGGAGAGGCGGGGGGCAAGCATGGCCTGGAAGCCCTGGGTCCCAGCAGCGAGCGGTGGAGGCGAAGGCGAGGGAGGGCGGGAGTGCGAGTCGTCGGAGCCCATGTCGTCATCAGAGCGGTGGGAGCGGTGAGAACGGTGGTGGTGGCGGCCATGGTAGTCTCCGCCGGTCCCGGGGTTGCCACCGGGAGGCCCATCATCAAAGAAGCAAGGGCGGCCCACGTGGTTTGCGGGCTCGGAGGCGATCTGGAAGTCAAAGCCTTGGTCGTTGAAGAACACCCGGATGGTGGCACGCAGCTTGGAGGAGTCTAGGCACTTGACCTTGACCCGAACCTCCTCCTCTTTGCGGAGGGAGAGCTCATCCACCACCACCACCTTGCCCAAGATCTAGGACATCTAGCGGATGACGACCTCAGACCGAGCAATGTCTGGGAGGCCGCCCACAAGGATCCAGGCCATGTCCAAGACGGCCACCGCCTTTGGGTCGAGGACCGGCTCAGTGATGGTGATGACGAGCTAGTGGAGGGAAAGGGTGATCTGACCGCTGTGAGTGGCATAGCCGTAACTGATGGTGTCGAGGATGATCACGATGAAGATGTTGCCGGCGGAAGGGGTGACTACCCAGTCCCTCTAGCGCCGGTAGAGGTGGTTGAGCTCGGCCTTGATCATCTCCAGGGAGGCCACCCCGTCCACCACCGTGACTATTGCCTGAAGCGAGGGGGTGGGTGGAGGGATGTCGGGGACCTCAAGGTGGAAGAACCACAACCCCTCGATGCCGTGGACGTACATCGTGAGCTCAGCCGGCACTGGACGATCCGGGCACAGGAAGGCGGGGTGGCTCGGGTCCTTGCAAATGTAGTAGCACTAGGGGTTGGCGCAACTAACTTGAGAATGGCCCGCCACACCGCAATTGAAGCACGGAGGACGTGGGAGACTAGACACCGGCCCCGGGGCAGTGGAAGAGCCCGGGGTGGGCGGGGCGGGAGCAGCCAAGTTGTCGCGACCCTGACCGCGGTGCTTCTACTTCTTGTTCAGGGCTTGGCGGCCGCGGGTCGGAGCACCACCCGCAATGCCCGCGAGATTCTGAGCAGTCGAGGCAGCCGCGTGAGGCGACACGTACTTCCGGGCCGCGGCGGGAGGCGGAGGGGCTTGCGGGCGAGGGGACAGGAGGCAGGGAGCGCGAGAGGGTAAAGGGCTGCGACCGCGACGCGGAGCCGGGGAGGGCGACCGACGCCAGCCACGCCAATCGCCCGCGGCACCCGGGGGCGAGCGGGATCGGCTACGACGATCAGAATGACCTGGGAAACAGCGATCCTCTCGGTGGCCGTCACAGAGCTCGCGAAGCTCCCGCCGGAGCTCCTCTTCACGACGGATCGCATCCGGGGAAGGCTCGGGCCGATCCTCGTAGCGTTGCTTGCGACGGGTCTCCCCATCATCCCATTCCCCCGGCATGACCGACTGCATCGTGGGGGTGGGGAGGGAGGAGGGGGAGGGGTCAGGGCGCTGAGCGGCGGGGCAGGCGGCTAGGACGTCACGGCGGGCGGAGGGATCGGGGGAGCGAAGACCTGCGAGCTGGTCGCGGCTGGAAGGGGAGTCGAGGCGTGCGGGAGACCGTAGGGGGGCCATATTCCAGGGGCGGCTGAGGAGGGCCTAGGGCACAGGGGAGGCCCAGCGTGGTTGGCTTGGCCCAGGACATGAGGAGGCGGCCCAACAAGAGCCAGGTACTGCTAGGACGGGCCCGGGCCCAGCAGGCCACGGCCCCGAGCGGCAGGGCCCAGGGGGCGGCGCGGAGTAGCCACCCGAAGGGTTTCCCCTCCACGGGCGGCCTCCGCTACCGACGCGCAGCCACTGGGAAAGGACAGCCAGGGCCGGCTGAGAGGCTAGGGCGACTGGAAACGGAGCAAGGAAGAGCCAAAGGTCGCAATGAAGGGGCGGAGGGTGGAGGAGTGCACGACGGGCGCGGAGATGTCACCGGTGCGATGAACCACCGTCGAGGGCAGCACCGGCGAGGGAGAAGAACCGGCCGGGGACCAACGCCATGAAGCCCGGGCCTGCCCCACCTCCGAGCGGCCAACAACGCCCCAAGAGCGCTGGCGGCAGTGTCGAGCACCGGCACTCGCAAGGTCGAGCCTTGTGGCCCGGGCGCCAGGGCAAAGCGCAGCGGCCGCCGCGAGCCAGCAGCAGAGCCTCGAACGGGGGAAGCTGAGCTACCGGCCACGCAGGGCGGGGCGACTCGGGGAGGGGCCGGGAAGGGGCGGGGTGGACGCGCGGCTGAGGGGAAGGAGGGGGGAACCGGCGTTGTCTTCGATCAACTCCGCCCACCAGGGCCATGTTGTCTTCGAGATCTAACTTTAAATATTTCAACACGTGAACACACCGGTAAAAACAATTTGTAATTTAGACGCACAATGTAAAAAATATATTATTATTTTAAATCTAAAAAGGCATGGAAATACTTGCGTACTTTTTTTCCTCAAAAAAGGTGAGAACTAACCTTTACAAGAAATACCCTCATGATTCCGAACATGCATTCATTTGCCCCTTGTAGGCCAGCCGCGATCTAATTCGTTCCTAGCATTGTGGTGTGTGTTGGTTTTTTCCTCAGAGTACGTCTCGGCGAACCATAGCTTTATAGAAGGCAGAATTAAAATTTCAAGAAACTACCACTCGCTGCAAACAATAAGCATAGCACACACGACACTGCTCACGACCACCAAGTCCACACACGGACAACACCGCAAAGCAAGCTACAACACATAAGAGCCTATCCTCAGCTGACACACACCGCGTCTCGACCAACGCCGGACGCCTCCAAAGATCACCACCTTCCGTAGAACATCGCTTGTCTACGCACCATCTACTCCGAGCGCCTAAGAGGAAGTGGCAAGTGGAAGGCAGGACTTGCTCCGATCTAAGGGAAACACCATCTTGGAGACACCGGCGACGAGCGTACATAGCGCCGCAGATGACCAACATAGGACAGTGGTGAATGCCGGAGGAGAACAATAAGGACCCAGCCATGTCTTGCTACTTCTCGAGCTTGCGTTGTATTCCCTCGAAAAGGAAAGGGTGATGCAGCACAGCAGCGTAAGTATTTCCCTCAGTTTTTGAGAACCAAGGTATCAATCCAATAGGAGACCACGCGCGAGTCCCTCGCACCTGCACAAACAAATAAGAACTTTGTAGCCAACATGATAAGGGGTTGTCAATCCCTTCACTGTCACTTATGAAAGTGAGATATGATAGATATGATAAGATAGTATTTTCGGTATAGAAACAAAAAGTAAATAATGCAAAGTAAAGTAGATGAAAGATTAATATGATGAGAATAGACCCGGGGGCCATAGGTTTCACTAGTGGCTTCTCTCATGATAGAAGAATTCTACGGTGGGTGAACAAATTACTGTCGAGCAATTGATAGAAAAGCGCATAGTTATGAGAATATCTAGGCATGATCATTATATATAGGCATCACGTCTGTAACAAGTAGATCGAAACGATTCTGCATCTACTACTATTACTCCACACATCGACCGCTATCCAGCATGCATCTAGATTATTAAGTTCATAAGAACAGAGTAACGCCTTAAGCAAGATGACATGATGTAGATGGATAAACCCAAGCAATATGATATAAAACCCATCTTTTTATCCTCGGTGGCAACAATACAATACGTTCCTTGCTGCCCCTGCTATCACTGGGAAAGGACACCGCAAGATTGAACCCAAAGCCAAGCACTTCTCCCATTGCAAGAACTATAGATCTAGTACGCCAAACAAACCAATAATTCGAAGAGACTTGCAAGGATATTATAATCATACATAAAAGATTTCAGAAAAGAATCAAATATTATTCATAGATAATCTTGATCATAAACCCACAATTCATCGGATCTCGACAAACACACCGCAAAAAGTTTACATCGAATAGATCTCCTCGAAGATCGAGGAGAACTTTGTATTGAGATCCAAAAAGAGAGAAGAAGCCATCTAGCTAATAACTATGGACCTGAAGGTCTATGGTAAACTACTCACAACTCATTTGTGAGGCTATAGTGTTGATGTAGAAGAACTCCGTGATCGATCCCCCCTCCGGCAAAGCTCCGGAACAGGCCCCAAGATGGGATCTCACGGGAACAGAAGGTTGCGGCGTTGGAATTAGGGTTTCGTCTGTTGCCTCGATGTTTTCAGGGTACAAGAATATATATAGGAGGAAGAAGGGCACCAGGGGAGCCAGAGGGGATGGGCGCGCCCCTGCCCTTGTGGCCACCTCTTTCGTTCCCTCGCGTGTACTCCAAGTCTTCTGTGTTGATACGGTTCTAAAAATAACTCTCCCAAAGGTTTCATTCTGTTTGGACTTCGTTTGATATCCCTTTTCTGTGAAACACTGAAATAGGAAAAAAACAGCAATTTGCACTGGGCCTTGGGTTACTAGGTTAGTCCCAAAAATAATATAAAAGTGTATAATAAAGCCCATTAAACATCCAAAACAGAATATATAATAGCATGGAACAATCAAAAATTATAGATACGTTGGAGAAGTATCAAGCATCCCCAAGCTTAATTCCTACTCGTCCTCGAGTAGGTAAATGATAAAAACAGAATTTTTGATGTGGAATGCTAACCAACATAATTCTCAATGTAATTTCTTTATTGTCGCATGAATGTTCAGATCTGAAAGATTCAAGACAAAATTCTATATTGACATAAGAATAATAATATTTCAAGCATACAAACAAATCAATCATGTCTTCTCAAAATAACATGGCCAAACAAAGTTCATCCCTACAAAATCATACAGTTAGGCTATGCTCCATCTTCGTCACACAAAATACTCAAATCATGCACAACCCCGGTTTCAGCCAAGCACTTGTTTCATACTTAAATTTTTTCAAACTTTTTCAACTTTCACGCAATACATGAGCGTGCGCCATGGATATAGCGCTATAGGTGGAATAGAGTGGTGGTTGTGGAGAAGACAAAAGAGGAACATGGTCTCACATCAACTAGGTGTATCAATGGGATATGAAGATGCCCATCAATAGATATCAATGTGAGTGAGTAGGGATTGCCAAGCAACGGATGCACTAGAGCTATAAATGTATGAAAGCTCAACAAAAGAAACTAAGTGGGTGTGCATCCAACTTGCTTGCTCACGAAGACATAGGGCATTTGAGGAAGCCCATCGTTGGAATATACAAGCCAAGTTCTATAATGAAAATTCCCACTAGTATATGAAAGTGACAAAACAAGAGACTCTCTATCATGAAGATCATGGTGCTACTTTGAAGCACAAGTGTGGAAAAAGATAGTAGCATTGTCCCTTTTCTTTTCTTTTTCCCTTTTTTTATTTTTTTTCTTCTTTTTTTTTGCTTTTTTGGGCCTTTTTTTCTTTGGCCTTTCCTTCCCCTTTTTTCTTCTTTTTTCTTTTTTTTTTCTTTGGGCCAATGCTCTAATAATGATGATCATCACACTTTTATTGAGTTACAACTCGATATTACAACTCGATACTAGAAGAACAAGGTATGACTCTATATGAATGACTCCGGCGGTGTACCGGGATGTGGAATGAATCAAGAGTGACATGTATTAAAAATTATGCATGGTGGCCTTACCACAAATACGATGTCAACTACATGATCATGCATGGCAATATGACAATGATGAAGCGTGTCATAATAAACGGAACGGTGGAAAGTTCCATGGCAATATATCTCGGAATGGCTATGGAAATGCCGTGATAGGTAGGTATGGTGGCTATTTTGAGGAAGGCATATGGTGGGTGTATGGTACTGGCGAGAGTTGTGCGGTATAAGAGAGGCTAGCAACGGTGGAAGGGTGAGAGTGCGTATAATACATGGACTCAACATTAGTCATAAAGAACTCACATACTTATTGCAAAAATCTACAAGTCATCAAAACGAAGTTCTACGCTCATGCTCCTAGGGGAAGGGTTGGTAGGAGTTAACCATCGCGCGATCCCGACCTCCACACAAAGGATGACACTCAATGAAATACCTTATGCTTCAAATTTGTCACACAACGGTTACCATACGTGCATGCTACAGGACTTGCAAACCTCAACACAAGTATTTCTCAAATTCACAACTACTCTACTAGCATGACTCTAATATCATCATCCTCATATCTCAAAACAATCATCAAGTATCAAACTTCTCATAATATTCAATGCACTTTATATGAAAGTTTTTATTATACTCATCTTGGATGCCTATCATATTAGGACTAATTTTATAACCAAAGCAAATTACCATGCTGTTCTAATAGACTCTCAAAAAATTTAGGTGAAGCATGAGAGATCAATAATTTCTATAAAATAAAACCACCACCGTGCTCTAAAAAGTATAAGTGAAGCACTAGAGCAAAACTATCTAGCTCAAAAGATATAAGTGAAGCACATAGAGTATTCTAATAAATTCCAATTCATGTGTGTCTCTCTCAAAAGGTGTTTACAGCAAGGATGATTGTGGTAAACTAAAAAGCAAAGACTCAAATCATACATGACGCTCCAAGCAAAACACATATCATGTGGTGAATAAAAATATAGTCTCAGGTAAAGTTACGGATAGACGACGACGAAAGAGGGGATGCCTTCCCGGGGCATCCCCAAGCTTAGGATTTTGGTTGTCCTTGAATTTTACCTTGGGGTGCCTTGGGCATACCCATGCTTAGGCTCTTGCCACTCTTTGTTCCATAGTCCATCAAAGCCATACTCAAAACTTGAAAACTTCACAACACAAAACTTAGCCAAAAATCTCGTGAGCTCTGTTAGTATAAGAAAACAAACCACCACTCAAATGTACTGTAATGGACTCATTATTTGTTTATATTTGTGTTAAAACTACTGTATTCCAACTTCTCCATGATTCATAACCCACGATACTACTCATAGATTCATTAAAATAAGCAAACAACATGTGAAAAACAGAATCTGTCAAAAACAGAACAATCTGTAGTAATCTATAACTTTCGAATACTTATATAACTCTAAAAAATATTGGTGGATGTGAGGAATTTGTCTATTAATTATCTGCAAAAAGAATCAACTCAAAAGCACTCTCCAGTAAAAAATAACAGCCAATTTCGTGAACGCTAAAGTTTCTGTTTTTACAGCATGATCACATAAACTTCACACAAGTCTTCCCAAAGGTTCTACTTGGCACAAACACTAATTAAAACACAAAACCAAATCTAAACAGAAGCTAGATGCAATATTTATTCCTAAACAGAAGCAAAAAAAAATGGGTTGCCTCCCAACAAGCGCTATCGTTTAACGCCCCTAGCTAGGCACGATACAAGAATAGATCTAGGTATTGCCATCTTTGGTAGGCAATCCATAAGTGGCTCTCATAATAGATTCATAAGGTAATTTGATTTTCTTTCTAGGAAATGTTCCATGCCTTTCCTTAATGGAAATGGGAATCTAATATTTCCTTCCTTCCTATCAATATTTGCACCAATCGTTCTAAGGAAAGGTCTACCAAGAATAATAGGACATGAAGGATTGCAATCTATATTGAGAACAATGAAATCTATGGGCACATAATTCCTATTGGCAACAATAAGAACATCATTAATCCGTCCCATAGGTTTCTCAACAGTAGAATCCGCAAGATGCAAATTTAAAGAACAATCATCAAGTTCATGGAAACCTGACAAATCCCACAAAGTTATTGGAATTGTAGAAACACTTGCACCCAAATCACACAAAGCAAAGCATTCATGATTTTTAATCTTGATTTTAATAGTAGGTTCCCACTCATCATAAAGCTTTCTAGGGATAGAAACTTCTAATTCAAGTTTTTCTTCATATGATTGCATTAAAGCATCAAGTATGTGTTTGGTAAAAGCCATATTTTGACTATAAGCATGCGGAGAATTTAACACGGATTGCAACAAGGAAATACAATCTAGTAAAGGGCAATTATCATACTTAAATCCCTTGAAATCCAAGATAGTGGGTTCATCGCTATGCAAACTTTTGATCTCCTCAATCCCACTTTTAACAATTTTAGCATCAAGATCTAAAAACTCCGAATCATTGGGACGCCTTTTAACTAAAGTAGACTCATCTCCAGTCCCATCTTTATCAAGATGCATACTAGAAAACAAGGATTTGATAGGAGACACATCAAGCACTTTCAGAACTTCATCTTTATTATCATGATAATTAGAAGAACACGTTTTCATAAAGCAATCTCTTTTAGACCGCATCCTAGCTGTTCTTTCTTTGCACTCATCAATGGAAATTCTCATGGCCTTGAGAGACTCATTGATATCATGCTTAGGTGGAATAGATCTAAGTTTCAGAGAATCATCATCAAGAGTAATTCTATCCATGTTTCTAGCCAACTCATCAATCTTAAGCAATTTTTCTTCAAGTAAAGAATTGAAATTCTTTCGCAAATTCATAAACTCTTTAACACTAGTCTCAAATTCAGAGGGCATCTTACCAAAACTTGCATAAGAGTTATTGTAGGAATTACCATAATTATTGGAAGAATTATTAGGAAAAGGCCTAGGATTAAAGTTTCCTCTATAAGCATTGTTACCAAAATTATTCCTACCAACAAAATTCACATCCAAAGATACATTATTATTTTCAATCAACGCGGATAAAGGCATATCATTTGGATCAGAAGAAGCACTCTTAGAAGCAAATAATTTCATAAGTTCATCCATCTTTCCACTCAAAACACTAATCTCTTTAGTAGCATGCACTTTTTTACTAGTAGATATTTCGGTGTGCCATTGAGAGTAGTTAACCATAATATTATCTAGGAGTTTGGTATCTTCTCCTAGAGTGATTTCCATAAAAGTGCCCCCCGCGGCCGAATCTAAAAGATTTCTAGAAGCAAAATTCAAGCCAGCATAAAAGTTTTGTATAATCTTCCATAAGTTCAAACCATGAGTAGGGCAATTACGTATCATTAATTTCATTCTCTCCCAAGCTTGTGCAACATGCTCATGATCTAGTTGCTTAAAATTCATAATATCGTTTCTAAGAGAGATAATCTTAGCGGGAGGAAAATACTTAGAGATAAAGGCATCTTTGCACTTATTCCATGAATCAATACTATTTCTAGGCAAAGAGGAAAACCAACTTTTAGCACGATCTCTAAGTGAAAACGGAAATAGCTTCAATTTAACAATAGCATTATACGTATCCCTCTTCTTTTGCATATCGCACAAATCAACAAAGTTGTTTAGATGGGTAGTGGCATCTTCACTAGGAAGGCCAAAAAATGGATCTTTCATGACAAGATTCAACAGAGCAGCATTGATCTCACAAGATTCAGCATCGGTAATAGGAGCAATAGGCGTGCTAATAAAGTCATTATTGTTGATATTGGAAAAGTCACACAATTTCGTATTGTCTTGAGCAATAGTGACAAGCAAGCAATCCAACACATAAGCAAACAAGAGGCAAGCGAACGGTAAACACACGGAAAAAAGAAGGGCGAATAAAACGGCAAGGGTGAAGTGGGGGTGTCGGTGTACTAAAGTAGGGGTACCTTAGTACCCCGACTTGTGCACGGGCAGTAGCAGCGTCCCGTGGTCTGGCTCACCACGCGCCCGCCAAAGCCCACTCTAGACCCTTTTAAGCCATTCAAAAACAAAGTATTCAAGTTAAGAGACAAGACCCCGGCAAGAGGAGCTTGCCGGGAAGGCCAAAAGAACGACACTTCAAGGAAGAATATCGCGGTGCATCATGCGCCCCGGCAGGGCCCGGAGAGCGACAAGCTTCCGGGCCCGGCAAGGTTGCGGCCCCGTCAAGGTGCTTGCCGGGGAAGCCTATGTTGTGTCCCTCTGCTCTAGCTCATCTGGCCACGCGTCGCCCTGGGGCCCTTCCAGGGGCACGTGGCAGATGGCTGTGCAGCCTGGGGTACACGGTGGCAAGCCGCGGTGACGAGGATATCGCCGTGGCGAAAGGAGACGCATGGACGGACACTTTTTGGGGCGACGGCGACGGGCATTCAATGCCTTTGTCCCCCACCGTCAAGATTAGGTGAAGACCACTGTTCATCCACTATTTATACACTGTTCGTGCACTGTTGCAACTACCACCGATTTTACATTTTTACCCTCCTCTACGTTGACACCTGTCGGTGACCCCTTTGAGCTATAAAAGGAGGCCCATGCACAACGTAGAGGGGGTTCGATCCCAGAAACTCGCTCACTCCCACGCTCGGTGTAGCTAGTACTGTAGATCTTCAAGCTCCCGAGCCCAAGAACTCAATATAGCCAAAGCAGGAGTAGGGTTTTACGCGTCATCGCGGCCCGAACCTGGGTAAACTGCCCGCGTGTGCTCCTCGATCTGCTCTCCGTGCTCCCTCCGCTCCCTTACCGCAACGTAGAAGGGGCTCCGGTCCCATAGGTGTTCGTGGGCGTCCAGTTACCCCTACTTTAGTACACCGACAGGAGCCCCCGGGCCTGGGCCACACACGGTGCCGACCGTTGTTGGGCCAGGCCCAGAACAGTGCACGGGCACACACAGCCCACGCCGCGCCGTTTCCCACTCCAGATTCGCCGCATCTCTCCCTAACGGCACGCGTCGATTGCGGCGTCGTGGGAGAGATCGTGGCCGGTTTCTTTAATGGGGAAATGCGGAACGCCCCCCACTTCCCCCTTAAAAGCAGAGGAAGCAGGGGCAGTTTCCCCCCATTGCCTTCATTGTGCCTTGAATCTCCAGAAACCCCCGCTGCTCCCTGCCTCCTCTCTTCCTCCGCCGTCTTCCCCACCCGCAACGCCGCCGTCCTCCCTTGCCGTCCCCGCCATGGCCCCGAAGAGCGACCAGACGAAGAGCGACAAGGAGAAGAGCGACAAGGCGAAGAAGGAGAAGTCTGAGCAGGCGGCGAAGCTGGCAGCCATGCGGAGAAGGAGGGTGGTCTTCCCGCCAAGGCTCGGCCCGAGGGAGATGCGGGACAAGTACTACTTGTTCTGGGCGAGGGAGACGAAGGATCACCTCCGGCACATTCCCAGGAAGGTAATTGAGCACAAGCTTGCTGTTTGTCCTCATGCGCGGCCCGTCAAGCAGAAGGTCAGGAAGCAAGCCGTGGAGCGCCAAGAATTCATCGCCGAAGAAATCAAGAAGTTGGAAGCAGCAGGCCTGGTTAGAGGTGTACTACATCCCACGTGGTTGGCCAATCCAGTTGTCGTGCGCAAGGCTAATGGGAAGTGGAGACTTTGTATAGACTTCACCGATGTGAATAAAGCTTGTCCTAAGGATCCATTTCCCCTGCCGCGCATCGACCAGATTGTGGACTCCACGGCTGGATGTGAGTTGCTTTCATTTCTCGATGCATACTCAGGTTACCACCAGATATTCATGGCTGAGGAAGATGAGGAGAAGACTGCATTCATTACTCCATGTGGCACATATTGCGTCATACGCATGCCCTTTGGATTGAAGAATGCAGGCTCAACATTTGCAAGGGTGGTACACACTGCTTTTGAGCCACAGATACACGAGAATGTAGAAGCCTACATGGATGATATAGTGGTCAAGAGCAAGAGCAAGGACACCCTGATTCAAGACTTGGAAGAAACCTTTGAGAATCTGCGCAAGATACAACTCAAGTTGAACCCCGAGAAGTGCGTCTTCGGAGTCCCCTCCGGCAAGCTTCTCGGGTTCTTCGTGTCCCAGAGGGGGATTGAAGCCAATCCCGACAAGATTAAAGCCATCGAGCAGATTGAAGCCCTGAAGCGCGTCAAGGACGTAAGAAGACTTGCTGGTTGTGTGGCTGCCCTCAGCAGGTTCATTTCAAAGTCTGCGGAACGCGCCCTGCCTTTCTTCAAAATCTTGAAAAAGGCAGGTCCTATGAAATGGACTCCGGAAGCGGAGGCTGCGCTGCAAGACTTGAATGGATACCTATCCTCCACTCCAATACTTGTCGCACCTAAGCCACAAGAGAAGTTGCTGCTGTACTTAGCGGCGACCAATCAAGTGGTTAGTGCTGCGTTAGTAGCGGAGAGGGAGGCGGATGAGGAACCCACATCCCCGGCAAGCGCATCCAGCGGCAAGCAGGGGGCTTCCCCGACAAGCTCTGGCCCCGACAAGGACAAGTCTGCGCAAGAGCAAGGAGAAGTGCGAAAGAAGATGGTGCAGCGCCCAGTTTATTTTGTAAGTTCCCTCTTGCAGGGGGCTAGATCAAGATACTCTGGAGTGTAGAAGTTACTTTTCGGCCTCCTCGTGGCCTCAAGAAAGCTGCGCCATTACTTCCAGGCACATGAGATAACAGTGGTCACTCGCTTTCCGTTGAAGAGGATATTGCAAAATCCAGAAGCAACAGGCAGGATCGTCGAGTGGGCACTAGAGCTGTCAAGCTTTGGTCTCAAATTTGAGAGTACTTCAACCATACAGAGCAGAGCTTTGGCAGAGTTCATAGCGGAATGGACCCCAACACCAGATGAAGAAGTTCCAGAGACAAGCATCCCCGTCCAAGAAGCAAGAAAGGAGTGGATAATGTACTTCGATGGTGCCTTCTCGCTGCAAGCCGCCGGCGCTGGCGTGTTACTTATAGCACCCACCGGAGAGCACCTCAAGTATGTTGTTCAAATGCACTTTCCCAAGGAGCAAGCGACAAACAATACTGCCGAGTATGAAGGTCTGCTTGCCGGTCTCAGAATTGCGGCCGAACTTGGGATCAAGAGGCTGATTGTGCGGGGAGACTCACAGTTGGTGGTCCGACAAGTAAACAAGAGTTATCAGAGCCCTCTGATGGAAGCTTATGTCGATGAAGTGAGGAAGCTTGAAGAACACTTTGAAGGCCTACAGATGGAGCACGTTCCAAGAGCTCAGAATGACATCGCAGATGGCCTTTCAAAGTGTGCTGCAACGAAGTTACCTGTGGAACCAGGGATCTTCGTGCTCAAGCTAACTCAGCCATCCGTTACACCATCAGTTGGGCAGAGCAAGAAGAGGAAGTTGGTCTCCGGCGACTACTTGCCGGCGGATCTTCCCGAAGCCGCCGCCAAGGTCCCCAAGATTAGCAACCAAAGTGCTGAGGAACAGTCTGCTCCTGCGGACCCGAGGGTATGTACAGTTGAAGTAGGCGTTCTCGACAAGCCTTGCCCCGGCAGGCTTGCCAGGGAACCCTCAGCTCCGGCAGAGCCGCAGGTTCTTGTCGTAGAAGCTGAGGTTCCCGCAGCAGCCCTGATGCCTTTAGTCCTTGTTCTTGAGCCTCAAGCTCCAGCATGGGCACGGCAAATCATCCGTTTTCTTCAGACTGGAGAACTTCCCGAAGAACCAGAAGAGATAGAGAGGATAACCAGGCAGTCAAGTATGTACCAGTTCGTTGGCAACGAACTATACAGAAGAAGACTCAATGGTGTCAGATTGAAGTGCATTTCCCGGGAAGATGGACGGAAGCTGTTGGCAGAGATACACGGAGACATATGTGGTCACCACATTGGCGCAAGAGCACTTGCCGGGAAGGCGTTCCGGCAAGGTTTCTTTTGGCCAGAAGCCCTCCAAGATGCAACTGCACAAGTAACCAAGTGTGAAGCATGCCAGTTCCATGCCAAGCAAATTCACCAGCCAGCTCAAGCTCTCCAGACGATCCCTTTGTCCTGGCCCTTCTCGGTCTGGGGGCTCGACATTCTCGGCCCCTTACCCCGCGCTGTCGGGGGCTTTGAGTACTTGTACGTCGCAATCGACAAGTTCACAAAGTGGCCAGAAGTGGAACCAGTGAGAAAGGTGACGGCACAGTCAGCAGTCAGGTTCTTCAGATCAATAGTTTGCCGTTTCGGGATCCCTAACAGGATCATCACCGACAACGGCACACAGTTCACAAGCCGCACCTTCATGCAGTACGTCCAAGACCTTGGCGCCAAGGTCTGCTTTGCTTCTGTTGCTCACCCAAGGAGCAACGGTCAAGCGGAGAGGGCCAATGCTGAAGTGCTGCGCGGACTGAAGACAAGAACCTTCGACAGGCTGCACAAGTGTGGAAGAAACTGGATAGAGGAGTTGCCGGCGGCTCTTTGGTCAATCAGGACGACACCAAATCGAGCCACCGGACAGACACCCTTTGCTCTTGTCTAAGGAGCAGAGGCAGTTCTCCCCACGGAACTCGTATACGGGTCTCCTCGAGTGCTCGCTTATGACGAGCTCGAGCAAGAGCAACTGCGACAAGATGATGCATTGCTCCTTGAGGAGGAACGTCTCCAGGCTGCTGTACGAGCTGCTCGATACCAGCAAGCCTTGCGTCGCTATCATAGCCGCAAGGTCAAGGCCAGGAGTCTCGAGGAAGGCGACCTTGTTCTTCGGCGCATTCAGTCCGCCAAGGGCTCCAACAAGTTGACGCCGAAGTGGGAAGGCCCTTATCGGGTGAGACAAGTCACAAGGCCTGGCGCTGTCCGCCTTGAGACCGAAGAAGGCTTACCAGTGAGCAACTCCTGGAACATAGAGCATCTTCGCAAGTTTCACCCATAATGCGCGGTTGCCGCGATCTGCTCCGGCAACCACCTTTTGTACAAGTCTTGCCGCTGTCGCATGTAAACCTTTGTACAAAGTCGGGCGCAGACCCCGTGCATCAGTAAAACTTTTGTGCTTCGCACCATTTGTCATTTCGTGCTCTTTATTTTACTTGCATGTGTCATCTGACATTTTGTGCAGCACACACTCCCGGTAAGCAATAACAAGCCGCAAGGCTCCGTACTTGTATTTCCTTCTCTTTTGTCTTTCTCTCTGAAACAGAAGGAGTGTTCCTCGCGCACAAGTTTGCCGGGGAGGAAGGAGATAGAAGTATGGACCAAGTGCTGTTCAAGAAAGAAAATTCTTGCCGGGAAACAAACAATCCATGAAAGCTAAGTTACCAAAGTTTGAGCATTCAAATTTTTAAATTTCCTGTTATCTTCCTTGAACAACCACACTTTGTATGGAAAACCTGTGCGCGGAGGAACCTACCCATGGCTAGCCACGCCCTTACTTTGTTTCGAGCACGCTCAACGGCTTAAGTGAGCTGCGACAAGTGTCACGCCCTTACTTCGTTTTCGAGTTCGCTCAGCAATCTAAGTGTGCTGCGACTAGCTGCGGCAAGGTTTCTTGCCGACAAGGTCTTTGCTAGCAGGCTGCTAAGAGTCTCGCACTCAGCGCTCGCGGCAAGGGCCCCTTGCTAGCAAGTTCCCCTAAAAGCGTAGGGTGAAAAGCATACAAAGTGAAGGACCAAAAGCAAGGGAGATAACACTGCATTGATTACCCAAAATAAAAGTATATATTACAGAGATAACTTGCCGCTGTCTAAACAACTACTGCCTATGACTTAATTGACAGCGGCGAGGGAAGCAAGGTGCCTAGTCTCTTCGGTCCCCGTCAATCCTCTGGATCTTGCCCACCTTGGCTACGATGTGGGCCACTTGGGCTTTCAACGCCTCCTGGTCAGCTTCGGGCGGCAGGGTCCGGAGGACGTTGACGAGGTTGATCCCGGGGTTGCGGTAGACAATCTTCGACAGCACCCGCTCCATGGTGCCCATGCAGAGCCGGCGCGCCTCGTCGGCCAGCTGCACGGGGATCTTCTCCCGCAGCCGCGCAAGCGCCGGCGCCACTCCCCTGAAGAACAGACTCAGTTTGGCGCTGTGAGGGAGGTTCTCGTCGGGGGAGTACACGAGATGCTCCGCCCTCAACGCCATCATCTCCATGTCGATGTTGGCGGCGGAGGTGACGAGCTCCTCAGTCCATTGCTCCACCGTCTGCTGGAAGTGGTTTTGCGAGACGACGGTGCTTTCCAGCAGGGCCCTCTCAGTCCGGAGATCGTCCTTCAGCTTCGTCTCACGGTCCCGGGCAGCGTCAAGCGAGTCAGTAAGGGTGGAGACCTTCAGCTCTAAATCAGCAATGGAGTCCCTGGCATCAGTGAGCTCTTTGCCCTTCTCGGAGAGGCGGATTTGCAGCTCCGAGTTGGTGTGAGCGTCTTTCTCCCGCGCCACGTTGAGCGCGGTGACCCTATCTTCACTCGCCTTCAAGAACAGCTCCATCTGCGCCACCCTGGCCTCCAGATCCTTCTTGGCAGTCTCCGCGGCAGCAGCGGCGTCCCTCGCCTCCTGTAGAGCCCCGCCGATGGCTTGCTCCCGGGCGGTGAGGTCGTCCTCGTGGTTGTCGAGGTCGACCTTCCGCTGGTTGAGTTCTCCTTCCCGCCGAGACAGCTCCTCGGCGGCCAGTCGCTGCTGCTCCTCGACCTCGGCCTTTTCGAGGACGAATGCTTGCTGCGCCCCGGCAAGCTCTTCGCGCTCCTCCGCCAAGTTCCGGAGGGCCGCCTGGTTGGCGGCACGGAGCTCCGCGGCGCGCTTCTCCAGGTCAGCACCAGCCTTGGCAGCCAGAGCCTCCCGAGACTCCAACTTCGCCTGCCTGGCCCGGTACAAGGACAGGAGCCGGCGAAGGAGTCGCTCCTCTTCGGGCTCGTCGCTGCTGCCGGGCGCATTGACAACCTTCAACCCGGCGGAGGCGAGGACTTCTCTGTCGAACGTTTCTCCCTCCGCGGGTGCCCTTGATGAGGACGCCCACAGGACTTGGATAAAGACCCCGTTGGCGGCCTCCAGGTAAACGCCTGACCCAGCCGCGGAAGCGGAAGGATCGGCGGCCGGTGCAGCGTCCGTCACTCCTGTGGCCTCCGGGTCAGCAGTACGGTCGCCTGTCCCCTCCCCAGCCGCGGCGTCAGCGGTCGGGGCAGTCTCCTCGGCGGCTGGCTCGTCGGCGCCAACCGTTCCCTCTGCGGCGGTGGCATCGCCAGCATCGCCGCGCACCTCCTCCTCGGCGATGGTCTCCGTCTCCATCGACTCCGGGGCGGGCGGATCTAGAAGAAGAAAAAGAAAAGAAAGAATTGTCAAGCAAATATCCAAAAAAGAAGAATCCAAGAAGAAGAAAGTACACGAATTTACCTGCGCGGGCCTCTTCGACAACGGGGTCCCTCGTCGGGGAGTTCACCCTTGGCGGCGTAGAAGAAGCCCCCGCCGGCGGAGGGCCGCTGGCACCTTCCCTTGGCGGGGAGTCCACCCTTGGCGGGGTGCTTGCCCTTGGCGGGGTGCTCGCCCTTGGCGGAGTACCCGTCCTTGGCGGAGCACTATCCCTCGCCGGGTTGCTCATTCTTGGCGGGGAAGGTGGAACAAGCGGCTCGTCGGGGGCGACCTCCTGGTGCTCCTGCGGCTGCGGCTCCACTTCTGCACAAGACAACAAGACATCAGTACGGACAATAACCTCAAGCGCGCCCGTCAACCATAAAAATGAATACCAGACTTACGCTGGGGGCTGCGCTGGGGGCTGATCCGGCAAGTCTGTCGCTGGCGCATCTCCTGCCGCTGCGACGGGCTCGTCGTCCTCGATATCGACCACAGGGATCTTGGCCCTCTTCGCCATCCGCTGGGTCAAGGTCCTGGAAGCCAAAACAAGATCAGAACCAAGCAAGAGAAATCAAGACAAAATCAAAGGAAATGAAAATTGCAAGTACTTACTCTTCCTCCTCTTCGTCGGAGCTGAGAGCGGAGAAGTCAAATCCCGCCTCGTGTGCTCCAGCGCGAGGAGCTGGAGGAGAGGGCTCCCTCGGGCGCTTGGCGGGCTCCGGAGCTGCGGGCTGTGAAGACCCAGCTCCGGTCGTCGCTGAGGACCGAGGAGCAGAAGGAACCCCCGAGTCACTCCGGGAAGACCCCCCTCCGCTTGTCGCTCGGGCACGGGGCGCCTCCTTGACGACATTGCTCGTCGTGGTGGCGCGCGTCGCCCGACTCTTCGGTCGTTGTAGGGGCGCCTGCGGCCTCACCGTCTCGGCGGCCTTGCGGAGGCGCTTCTTCGGTTGCGGCGGAGGGCTTGGTGGTGGCGGAGAATTCTCCGAGGATGAGGAGGCGTCGTCATCAAGATTCAAAGACCCACCAGAGTCTTCATCGGAATCACCGGACTCGGCGTCCTCCTCCTCCTCGGCGGGCCCGCTGGACTCGGCGCCCTGCCCGGCAGCCTCGCCCATCCCGGCAGGCTCCCCGGTAGGCTCCCCGGCAAACTCCTCGGGCGCGATCTTCAGCAGCTTGAGGATTTCCTCCTCCTCAGCCTGGCTCACCGCTTCCGCCGCCTCCGCTTCATCCACAGTATATCCAAATTCGCCTGCCGCTGCAGCCGCAGCGGCCTCCTCCATCCTGGAGGCAATATACGCCACATCGCGCTCGGTGGTCTCCCGGGTGAGCCCCTTCTTCTCCTCGGCTTTGCGTGGTTTTTCAACCAAGTTGTCGAAGAAGGCTTGCACGGTCTCCGCTGAAGGCTCCAGCCAAGTGGGGACGACCCCGTGGGAGTCGCACTCAGGCATTGCCGCGCGGATGGCACTAAGGGCGGTGTTGTTGCACAAGGGAACTACTCCAACCGATGGTTTGAACCACTCCGGGTGCTTGGGGTCGTGCTTGAACAACTCCCGGACCATCCCCTTCAGTTCCAAGACAGTGAAGTTATAATTCAGCCCGGGGCGCAGCCTCATGCGGTCTGCCGCGTTGCCGAACTCCCAAGCGGGTCTATTCCTTTCCTGCAGAGGAGCAATGCGGCGGCGGAGGAAGTCAGCCCCAACTTCACCCACAGTCAGATTGGAAGCCCGGAGACGAAGAATCCTAGTCAGGGCGATCTGCAGCTTGTCGTCCTCCGGGGCCAAGTCACTCCAATCCTTGCCGCGCACTATTGCAGTCTGGCGCGGCAAGGTAAACTGCTCGGGCTCATCTTCCAGGACCCAGCACCAGTCAGCCCTCCACTCTTCCCACTTGCCGCGAAGCTCTCCTTTCAAGTACGCCTCCTTCTTGTTCAGCCTAAAGATCCAGGAGATGCCGCCGGAGAGTGGGGATCCGGACTCTACTCTAAGCGTGAAGAAATGGCGGAAAAGGGCTACGTTTGGGTGGACCCCGACATAGTTTTCGCACAGATGTGCGAAAACGGCCAAGGTGAGAACGGCATTTGGGGTGAAATCTAGAAGGTGGAGGCCCTACGTGTTCATCACATCACAGAAGAACTCCGAATACGGAGGGCAGAGACCGCAATAGAAGAACGCAGCAAAGAAATAGTAACCTCCCGGGAACATGTCGACGACCACGGCGGGGAGGACTCTGGTGCGGGGGTGATCCTTCGTCTTCCTCGCCCAGAACAAGTAGTACTTGTCCCGCAGCTCCCTCGGGCCGAGCCTTGGCGGGAAGACCACCCTCCTTCTCCGCATGGCTGCCAGCTTCGCCGCCTGCTCAGACTTCGCCTTGTCGCTCTTCGCCTTGTCGCTCTTCGCCTGGTCGCTCTTCGGGGCCATGGCGGGGACGGCAAGGGAGGACGGCGGCGCTGCGGGTGAGGAAGACGGCGGAGGAAGAGCGGAGGTAGGGAGCAGCGGGGGTTTCTGGAGATTCAAGGCACAGTGAAGGCAATGGGGGGAAACTGCCCCTGCTTCCTCTGCTTTTAAGGGGGAAGTGGGGGGCGTTCCGCATTTCCCCATTAAAGAAACCGGCCACGATCTCTCCCACGATGCCGCAATCGACGCGTGCCGTTAGGGAGATATGCGGCGAATCTGGAGTGGGAAACGGCGTGGCATGGGCTGCGTGTGCCAGTGCACTGTTCTGGGCCTGGCCCAACAGCGCTCGGCACCATGTGTGGCCCAGGCCCGGGGGCTCCTGTCGGTGTACTAAAGTAGGGGTACCTTAGTATCCCGACTTGTGCACGGGCAGTAGCAGCGTCCCGTGGTCTGGCTCACCACGCGCCCGCCAAAGCCCACTCTAGACCCTTTTAAGCCATTAAAAAACAAAGTATTCAAGTTAAGAGACAAGACCCCGGCAAGAGGAGCTTGCCGGGAAGGCCAAAAGAACGGCACTTCAAGGAAGAATATCGCGGTGCATCATGCGCCCCGGCAGGGCCCGGAGAGCGACAAGCTTCCGGGCCCGGCAAGGTTGCGGCCCCGGCAAGGTGCTTGCCGGGGAAGCCTATGCTGTGTCCCTCTGCTCCAGCTCATCTGGCCACGCGTCGCCCTGGGGCCCTTCCAGGGGCACGTGGCAGATGGCTGTGCAGCCTGGGGTACACGGTGGCAAGCCGCGGTGACGAGGATATCGCCGTGGCGAACGGAGACGCATGGACGGACACTTTTTGGGGCGACGGCGACGGGCATTCAATGCCTTTGTCCCCCACCGTCAAGATTAGGTGAAGACCACTGTTCATCCACTATTTATACACTATTCGTGCACTGTTGCAACTACCACCGATTTTACATTTTTACCCTCCTCTACGTTGACACCTGTCGGTGACCCCTTTGAGCTATAAAAGGAGGCCCATGCACAACGTAGAGGGGGTTCGATCCCAGAAACTCGCTCACTCCCACGCTCGGTGTAGCTAGTACTGTAGATCTTCAAGCTCCCGAGCCCAAGAACTCAATATAACCAAACAGGAGTAGGGTTTTACGCGTCATCGCGGCCCGAACCTGGGTAAACTGCCCGCGTGTGCTCCTCGATCTGCTCTCCATGCTCCCTCCGCTCCCTTACCGCAACGTAGAAGGGGCTCCGGTCCCATAGGTGTTCGTGGGCGTCCAGTTTCCCCGACAGGGGGAGAGGAAAACGAGAGGCAAATAATGTAATGCGAAGGATAAGGGTCTGTGATAGGTACTTGGTATATGAATTTTGCGTAGACCTCCCCGGCAACGGCACCAGAAATTCTTTTTGCTACTTCTCGAGCTTGCGTTGTATTCCCTCGAAGAGGAAAGGGTGATGCAGCACAGTTGCGTAAATATTTCTCTCAGTTTTTGAGAACCAAGGTATCAATCCAGTAGGAGACCACGCGCGAGTCCCTCGCACCTGCACAAACAAATAAAACTTCACAGCCAACGCGATAAGGTGTTGTCAATCCCTTCACGGTCACTTACGAAAGTGAGATCTGATAGATATGATAAGATAGTATTTTTGTATTTTTGGTATAGAAACCGAAAGAAATAATGCAAGGCAAAGTAGATGGAAGATTAATATGATAAGAATAGACCCTGGGGCATAGGTTTCACTAGTGGCTTCTCTCATGATAGCAGAATTCTACGGTGGGTGAACAAATTACTGTCGAGCAATTGATAGAAAAGCGCATAGTTATGAGAATATCCAGGCATGATCATTATATATAGACATCACGTCCGTAAAAAGTAGACCGAAATGATTCTGCATCTACTACTATTACTCCACACATCGACCGCTATCCAGCATGCATCTAGAGTATTAAGTTCATAAGAACAGAGTAACGCCTTAAGCAAGATGACATGATGTAGAGGGATAAACTCAAGCGATATGATATAAACCCCCTTCTTTTTATCCTCGATGGCAACAATACAATACGTGCCTTGCTGCCCCTACTGTCACTGGGAAAGGACACCGCAAGATTGAACCCAAAGCCAAGCACTTCTCCCATTGCAAGAACTATAGATCTAGTAGGCCAAACCAAACCAATAATTCGAAGAGACTTGCAAGGATATTATAATCATACATATTAGATTTCAGACATGAATCAAATATTGTTCATAGATAATCTTGATCATAAACCCACAATTCATCGGATCTCGACAAACACATCGCAAAAAGATTACATCGAATAGATCTCCTCGAAGATCGAGGAGAACTTTGTATTGAGATCCAAAAAGAGAGAAGAAGCCATCTAGCTAATAACTATGGACCCGATGGTATATGGTAAACTACTCAAAACTCATTGGTGAGGCTATGGTGTTGATGTAGAAGCACTCCGTGATCGATCCCCCCTCCGGCAGACCTCCGGAACAGGCCCCAAGATGGGATATCATGGGAACAGAAGGTTGCGGCGGTGGAATTAGGGTTTCATCTATTGCCTCGATGTTTTCGGGGTACAAGGATATATATAGGAGGAAGAAGGGCATCGGGGGAGCCAGAGGGGCCTCACGAGGGTGGGGGCGCGCCCCCTACCCTCGTGGCCGCCTCTTTCGTTCCCTCGCGTGTACCCCAGGCCTTCTGTGTTGATACGGTTCCAAAAATAACTCTCTCGAAGGTTTCATTCCGTTTGGACTCCGTTTGATATTCCTTTTCTGCGAAACACTGAAATAGGCAAAAAATACAGCAATTTGCACTGGGCCTTCAGTTAGTAGGTTAGTCCCAAAAATAATATAAAAGTCTATAATAAAGCCCATTAAACATCCAAAACAGAATATATAATAGCATGGAACAATAAAAAATTATAGATACGTTGGAGACATGATGTCTCCACACACAAAGCTCCCAACAGAGACACGACGTCGAGGACGCCGCCAATGTGCTGATCCAACAACAATCAAGGATTTCGCCCGGAGACAGCCACCAACTCCAAGTGAGCGAGGGGCATGAAGCACACACCTCGACGGCGCCTCCAAGAAGGTGGTTACACCCACGGGTGCCATCGCGGCCGGCCCGACATAAGCCAAGCAAGATTTCCATACGTGCATCGCACATTCCCATCACGTCTCCTGGAAATTGGGCAACACCGTCCAATTAGCCTCGCACCGCCGCCACCACAACTCTAAGCCAAAGTAGTCGCAAAGCCGAGGACCGATGACCGGATGCACGACCAAGAGAAACCTGGCCACTGTACCAACTCCCACCCAGAACAAGAGACTACAGCTACACCGCACCTCCAGTAGGATCCAGGACCGTCGGCAACCGCCGACGCACACTCCAGCACTGGGCCTTGTGACGCTCAGACACGCTCCTCCACGAAGAACCAAGTGGCATCACCCAGAGAGCCCCACCGCTCAACACACCGCACAGAGGTGACCGGCCACTCGATGCTCGCCAAGACTCCATCTTGGCTGAGCCATCGCAGCGCTGCCACTAGCCTGTCAGTGGGTTCGCACCGCCGCCTCCATGTAGAAAGGATATGTGGTGCAACTCATTGTATTCCATGGAGTAGGTTGCAATATATACACATGATGTCTTGCGTGACAATGAAACTAATCCTACCATATCTCTAGGAGTCAACTATACAAGGCTAGAGAAGATAGGAATAGCAATACAAATATGTCACGTTCAACACCCCCCGCAGTCGAAGCGTCGGCGTCGGCGATGCAAAGACTGGAACGGAACTCCTGGAATGCAGCAGTTGGAAGCCCTTTGGTCATAATGTCAGCGAACTGTTGGGTGGTCGGTACATGAAGAACATGGAGCTGACCCAACTGAACCTTCTCGCGGACGAAATGAACATCAAGTTCAATGTGCTTGGCGCGCTTATGCTGCACCGGATTGGCTGCGAGATAGGTGGCCGAAACATTATCAGAGAAAATCACCGTAGCTTTCGGGATCGAGACCCGAAGTTCGCCAAGTAGTTGACGTAGCCAACATGTCTTGGCGACAATGTTGGCAACACCACGGTACTCGACCTCAGCACTCAAGCGGGAGACGATGGGCTGCCGGTTAGAGGACCATGAGATGAGAGAGTCGTCTAAGAAGACACAATATCCCGACGTAGATCGTCAAGTGTCAGGACAACCAGCCCAATCCACATCAGTGTAAGCAAACAGCTTGGTGGAGGCGGAGGCTCGAAGACGAAGATCGAAGGTCGGTGTGCCGCGAATCTACCGGAGAATGCGCTTGACCAAAGACTAGTGAACATCACGAGGCGAGTGCATGTGCAAGCAAACCTGTTGTACAGCAAACTGAATGTCTGGTCTGGTAAGCGTGAGGTACTGAAGAGCACTGATACGTCTCCGTCGTATCTATAATTTTTGATTGTTCCATGCCAATATTATCCAACTTTTACATACTTTTGGCAACTTTTTATATTATTTTTGGGACTAACATATTGATCCAGTGCCCAGTGCTAGTTCTTGTTTGTTGCATGTTTTTCCTTTCGCAGAATATCCATATCAAACGGGGTCCAAACGAGATAAAAACTGACGAAGATTTTTTTTGGAATATATGTGATTTTTGGGAAGAAGAATCAACACGAGATGATGCCTGAGGGGGCCACGAGGCAGGAGGGCGCGCCCTAGGGGGGTGGGCACGCCCCAGACCCTCGTGGCCACCCCGTAAGGCGGTTGGTGCCCTTCTTTCGCCGAAAGAAAGCCAATATCCGGATACAAATCATGTTAAAATTTCAGCCCAATCGGAGTTACGGATCTCCGGGAATATAAGAAATGGTGAAAGGCCAGAATCTGGAACGCGGAAACAAAGAGAGACAGAGAGACAGATCCAATCTCGGAGGGGCTCTCGCCCCTCCCATGCTATGGAGACCAAGTACCAGAGGGAGAACCCTTCTCCCACCTAGGGAGGAGGCCAAGGAATAAGGAGAAGGAGGGGGCTCTCTCCCCCTCGCTTCTGGTGGCACCGGAGTGCCACCGGGGCCATCATCGTGTGACGGCGATCTACACCAACACCTCCATCATCTTCACCAGCATCTTCATCACCTTCCCCCATCTACCTATAGCGGTCCACTCTCCCGCAACCCGCTGTACCCTCTACTTGAACATGGTGCTTTATGCTTCATATTATTATCCAATGATGTGTTGCCATCCTATGATGTCTGAGTAGATTTTCGTTGTCCTGTCGGTAATTGGTGAATTGCTATGATTGGTTTAATTTGCTTGTGGTTATGTTTCTGTCCTTTGGTGCCCATCATATGAGCGCGTGTGTGGATCACACTATAGGGTTAGTTGTATGTTGATAGGACTATGTATTGGAGGGCAAGAGTGACAGAAGCTTCAACCTAGCATAGAAATTGATGCATAGTGGGTTGAAGGGGGGGCCAATATATCTTAATGCTATGGTTGGGTTTTACCTTAATGAATGTTAGTAGTTGCAGATGCTTGCTAATAGTTCCAATCATAAGTGCATTGAATTCCAAGGAAGGGATGACATGCTAGCAGTGGCCTCTCCCACATAAAACTTGCTATCGGTCTAGTAACGTAGTCAATTGCTTAGGGACAATTTCACAACTCCTACCACCACATTTCCACACTCGCTATACTAACTTTATTGTTTGTTTACCTAAAACAGCCCCTAGTTTTTATTTACGTGCTCTTTATATTCTTGCAAACCTATCCCGTTACACCTACAAAGTACTTCTAGTTTTATACTTGTTCTAGGTAAAGAGAACGTCAAGCGTGCGTAGAGTTGTATCGGTGGTCGATAGAACTTGAGGGAATATATGTTCTACCTTTAGCTCCTCGTTGGGTTCAACACTCTTACTTATCTAAAGAGGCTACAATTGATCCCCTATACTTGTGGGTTATCAAGACCTTTTTCTGGCGCCGTTGCCGGGGAGCAATAGCATGGGGTGAATATTCTCGTGTGTGCTTGTTTGCTTTATTACTAAGTAGATTTTATTTGTTGTTCTAAGTTGTTCTCTATCTTTAGTTATGGATATGGAACACGAAACACCAAAAAAATTAGGTGTACTTGCTGCTCATGGAGATGGGGAACCTCCTAAAACTCTCGTTGCTCATTATGTAAAAGATATTATGTACTACTTTGATAATCCTGAGAAAACCCCATTCAACTGTATAATGGGAGTAACGTTGGATCAACGTGAATACTTTAGGGATTATCGCTTGACTCATAAAGGGAAATTGTTATGGGATCAAATTTATATGTTGCGTTGGTATGCTCGGGAATTATGCTTGCGATATGATTATACTTGTTGCTCTAGGATGAAGGCTCCACACCTTCCCTTTTCATTCAAATTTAATGATAATGAAACCTTAGCATCTTATGCTAATGGTATATATGATTACTATGATGTTGAACAAATAGAAGAATTCATTGCTTTTAAGGGTGCTTGTGAAATTAAATGTTTGTTTGAAGAGTATGAAAATTATGATGATGATGTTTATAGATCTGAAAATCTTGCTATATTGAAATATTGCTATTTCAATTATAAATGAAATGCCAATATTGACGAGGAGAAGAGACTAATATTTATGGAAGAGACTAATATTTTGCAGGAAACTATGGAAGAAGAAACTGATAACACTGTGAGCTCATTAGATGAAAAAGATGACGAGGAGATTGAAGAACAAAAGGAGGAAGAGCGGATTAGCTACCCGTGCCCACCTTCTAATGAGAGTAACTCTTCAACTCATACATTGTTTAGTTTCCCGTCGTGCTTACCGAAGGATGATTGCTATGATAATTGCTATGATCCCTTTGATTCGTTTGAAATGTCCCTTTTTGATGAACTTGATGCTTCTATGCTTGTGGCCATGATGCCAATATGAATTATGCTTATGGAGATGAACTTGCTATAGTTCCTTATATTATGAATGAAATTGTTGCTATTGCACCCACGCATGATAGTCCTATTATCTTTTTGAATTCTCCCAACTACATTATTTCGGAGAAGTTTGCTCTTATTAAGGATTATATCGATGGGTTGCGTCTCACTACTACACATGATGATTTTGATAGATATAATATGCATGTGTTTTCTTCTCCTACTTGCAACTATTATGAGGGAGGAACTACATCTCCGCCTCTCTATGTTTTCAATATGATAAAATTACAAGAAACTGTTTATACTATGCATTGGTTTTTACTATGTGTGCATGAATTGTTCTTTTATGACATGCCGATGCATAGGAAGACAGTTAGACTTCATTGTTGCATGATATATGTTACTTTGTGCTCACTACTAAATCACAAATCATTGTTAATTAAAATTGGCTTTGATATACCTTGGGATCCGGGTGGATCCATTACTTGTGCACTATATGCCTAGCTTAATGGCTTTAAAGAAAGCGCTGCCAGGGAGACAACCCGGAAGTTTTAGAGAGTCATTTATTTCTGTTGTGTGCTTTTATAAAGTTTAAAAACAAAACAAAATAGAGGGGAACCTAAAACTTTTTCAAAAAGAGAAGCGATTGAAAGGTGATGCATTGCGGAAATAAGGGTCGACCTTGAACAATTGTGCTCATGCCTATGGAAACAATGTAGAATTTTTCATGGAAGTTTCTCATAAAAATAATTATTCCCTTGTACAATCCCATTGTGTTATAAAAATAATGTGCCAAGAGTTTCCTTTAGGATGATTAAACTGCTTGTTGCTTTGTGCGGTTTAAAAATAGAAACTTTGGCTGTAGTGCGTGATTTTACATTCTTTACTCAAATATCAAAAGGATCTGAAACATTTTGCACAGTCTTGCTATATAAATTTTTGATTTTTCCTAATTTTGCCAGAATTTTTAGAGTTACAGAAGTTTGGTGTATGTTCAAATCTTTACAAACTGTCCTGTTTTCACATATTGCTGTTATAGCTTCATTATTTGCATATGTTTGAATTCTTGTTGAAGCCTCCTTGACTTGGGGCCATAGAATTATGATAGCATACAGTGGGTAATGTTTGTTCATAATTATACAATATTGTTAGATCAGTACATGATGGGATTTCATTGATCGTATGCACTAACCCCGCCACTAAAAGTTCGGTTAGGTTTTGTGTGGATGAAGTGTTCGAAGATCGAGGAGGTCTCGATGTGAGGAGAAGGAGGAGAGGAAAGAGCTCAAGCTTGGGGATGCCCAAGGCACCCCAAGTAAATATTCAGGGAGACTCAAGCGTCTAAGCTTGGGGATGCCCCAGAAGGCATCCCATCTTTCTTCAACAAGTATCGGTATGTTTTCAGATTCGTTTCGTTTGCATGATATGCGTAAATTCTTTGAGCGTCGTGTGATTTTTATTTTTATTTGAATAAATGCACCATGACGGTATGAGATAGTCATTGGCTTTATAGAATGCTTCATGAGCTTCACTTATATCATTTGAAGTTTGGATTGCTTGTTTCTCCTCACATAGAAAACCGTCATTTGTAGAATGCTCTTTTGTTTCACTTATATTTGTTAGAGCAGGGCATATCTTTTGTAGAAAGAATTAAACTCTCTAGCTTCACTTATATCTATTTAGAGAGTTGACAGGAATTGGTCATTCACATGGTTAGTCATAAAATCCTACATAAAACTTGTAGATCGCTGAATATGATATGTTTGATTCCTTGCAATAGTTTAGCGATATAGAGATGCTAATATGTGGGAGGTACTAGTGAATGATTGTGGTTTAGTAAAAATATTGGTGTTAAGGTTTGTGATTCCCGATGCATGCACGTATGGTCTCCTAAATATGTAACCAAATTGGCGCGCATTGTATTTTGATTATTTATCTTTGCGTGAAGGTCGGGGGCGCGCGATGGTTAACTCCTACCAACCTCCCCCTAGGAGCATGCGTCGTAGTATTTTGCTTCGAGGGCTAATAGATTTTTTGCAATAAGTATATGAGTTCTTTATGACTAATGTTTAGTCCATTGATTATACGCACTCTCACCCTTTCACCTTGTTGCCACTCTAGTACCGCGCAATTTTCGCCGGTGCATCAAACCACCTTATACCCTTCCTCAAAATGGCCACCATACCTACCTATTATGGCATTTCCATAGACATTCCGAGATATATCGCTATCTAATTCCACCGTTTCGTTTGTTATGACATGCACCATCATTGTCATATTGCTTTGCATGATCGTAAGACAGCTAGCATGATGTTTTCATGGCTTGTCCGTTTTTTGATGTCATTGCTATGCTAGATCATTTCACATCCCGGTACACCGCCGGAGGCATTCATATAGAGTCATATTTTTGTCTAGTATCGAGTTGTAATATCGAGTTGTAAGTAAATAAAAGTGTGATGATCATCATTATTAGAACATTGTCCCATGTGAGGTTACAAAAAAATAAAATAGGCCAATGAAGCCCAAATAAAAAAAGAGGCCAAAGAAGCCCACTCAAAAAAGAGGCCAAAGAGCCCAAAATAAAAAAAAATAAAAAAAGGAAAATAAAAAATGAGAGAAAAAGAGAGAAGGGTCAATGTTACTATTTTTTCACACTTGTGCTTCATCATAGCACCATGTTCTTCATGATAGAGAGTCTCCTATGTTGTCACTTCCATATACTAGTGGGAATTTTCATTATAGAACTTGGCTTGTATATTCCAACGACGGGCTTCCTCAAATGCCCTAGGTCTTCATGAGCAAGCAAGTTGATGCACACCCACTAGTTTTCTTTTGAGATTTCATACACTTATAGCTCTAGTGCATCCGTTACATGGCAATCCCTACTCACTCACATTGATATCAATTGATGGACATCGCCATAGTCCGTTAATTTGCCTAGTCGATGTGAGACTTTCTCCCTACTTTTGTCTATCACCACCTTCTATTCCATTTATAGTGCTATGTCCATGGCTCATGCTCATGTATTGCGTGAAGAGTTGAAAAGGTTCGAAAAAGTAAAGTATGAAAACAATTGCTTGGCTGACACCAGGATGTGCATGAGGGGTAGCTTGTGTTAAGGAAAGGGAGCATAAAAGACTATAAGATTTTGTAGGGATAACGTTCTTTAGCATTGATATTTTGAAAGACTTGATTGTTTGTTGGGATGCCTGAGTATTAAATTCTTTTATGTCAAATGATAGACTATTGCTTTGAATCACTCGTGTCTTAATATTCATGACATGATTAGATTACATGATCAAGATTATGCTATGTAGCATTCCACATCAAAAATTATCTTTTTTTTCACTTACCTACTTGACAATGAGCAGGAATTAGGCTTGGGAATGCTCATACATCTCCGTTGTATCTATATTTTTTGATTGTTCCATGCCAATATTATACAACTTTTACTTACTTTTGGCAACTTTTTATATTATTTTTGGGACTAACATATTGACCCAGTGCCAGTTCATGTTTGTTGCGTGTTTTTTGTTTCACAGAATATCCATATCAACGGAGCCCAAACAGGATAAAAACTGATGGAGATATTTTTTTTGTAATATATGTGATTTTTGGGAAGAAGAATCAACGCGAGACGATGCCCGAGGGGGCCACGAGGCAGGGTGGCGCGCCCCTGACTCTCGTGGCCACCTCGTAAGGCGGTTGTTGCCCTTCTTTCGCCGCAAGAAAGCCAATATCCGGATAAAAATCATTTTACAATTTCAGCCCAATCGGAGTTACGGATCTCCGGGAATATAAGAAACGGTGAAAGTCCAGAATCTGGAATGCAGAAACAAAGAGAGACAGAGAGACAAATCCAATCTCGGAGGGGCTCTCGCCCCTCCCAGGCCATGGAGACCAAGGACCAGAGGGAGAACCCTTCTCCCACCTAGGGAGAAGGCCAAGGAAGAAGGAGAAGGAGGGGGGCTCTCTCCCACTCGCTTCCAATGGCGCCAGAGTGCCACCGGGGCCATCATCGTGTGACGGCGATCTACACCAACACCTCCATCATCTTCACCAACATCTTCATCACCTTCCCCCATCTATCTAGAGCGGTCCACTCTCCCGCAACCCGTTGTACCCTCTACTTGAACATGGTGCTTTATGCTTCATATTATTATCCAATGATGTGTTGCCATCCTATGATGTCTGAGTAGATTTTCGGTGTCCTATCGGTAATTGGTGAATTGTTATGATTGGTTTAATTTGCTTGTGGTTATCTTTCTGCCCTTTGGTGCCCATCATATGAGCGTGTGCGTGGATCACACCAAAGGGTTAGTTGTATTTTGATAGGACTATGTATTGGAGGGCAAGAGTGGCAGAATCTTCAACCTAGCATAGAAATTGATACATACGGGATTGAAGGGGGACCAATATATCTTAATGCTATGGTTGGGTTTTACCTTAATGAATGTTAGTAGTTGCGGATGCTTGCTAATAGTTCCAATCATAAGTGCATAGAATTCCAAGGAAGGGATAACATGCTAGCAGTAGCCTCTCCCACATAAAACTTGCTATCGGTCTAGTAACGTAGTCAATTGCTTAGGGACAATTTCGCAACTCCTACCACCACTTTTCCACACTCGCTATACTAACTTTGTTGTTTCTTTACCTAAAACAGCCCCTAGTTTTTATTTACGTGGTCTTTATATTCTTGCAAACCTATCCCGTTACACCTACAAAGTACTTCTAGTTTTACACTTGTTCTTGGTAAAGCGAACGACAAGCGTGCGTAGAGTTGTATCGGTGGTCGATAGAACTTGAGGGAATATCTGTTCTACATTTAGCTGATCATTGGGTTCGACACTCTTACTTATCGAAAGAGGCTACAATTGATCCCCTATACTTGTGGGTTATCAAGCACCAACAATATTGCGGTAGAGAGCGGCGTCAGTGGCAGGTTGTCTAGCAGTGGCAGAGAGCTTCGGCTTGGCCTCAGCAGGAGTAGCAGTAGTTTTGCAGTCGGTCATGCCAGCACGGTCCAATAGGTCAAGAGCATACTATCATTGATGAAGAAAGAATCTGGTAGAGTCACGTCGCACATTGATGCCGAGGAAGAAGTGTAGTGCGCCCAAGTCCTTAAGCAGCATGGCGACACGATCAGCTTGATCAAGCACAAATAGTGACGTGTCGGAAGTGGTGGTGCGAAAACCAAGAGTAGTGAGAAAAGCTGCAATGCGTTGATACCACGCACGAGGCGCCTGCTTCAGACCATAGAGATACCATGAGAGCAGGCAGACATCATCGGGCCGAGTGGAATCGACAAAACCAGCTAGCTGCTGGCAAAGAACATGCTCCTGAAGATGATCGTAGAGAAACGCATTGTTTATGTCAAGCTGATAATCAGTCCAGTGTCGAGAAGCGGCGAGCTACAGAACGACATGAATCGCGGTGGGTTTAACGACCGGGAGAAAGTCTCCAAGAAGTCAACGCCGGCATGTTGTGCAAATTCGTGAACCACCCAACGAGCCTTGTACCTGTCCAGAGAGCCATCCGGTAGAAGTTTATGCCGAAATACCCAATTACCGATGGTGATGTTGGAGCCGGGGGGTGAGGAACCAACGTCCAGGTCCTGTTGGCAACGAGAGCATCATACTCAGCACGCATGGCCGCAAGCCAGTGTGGATCACTCAATGCAGAGCGCACCGAGTGCGGTATCGGAGAGATTACCGTGACACTAAGGTTGTGGTAGCGGGGGTACGCCTGACGAATCTTGTCCTTAGCACACGTCACTGATACGTCTCCAACGTATCTATAATTTTTTATTGTTCCATGCTATTATTTATGAAGTCTTGGATGTTTAATGGGCTTTATCATTCACTTTTATATCATTTTTGGGACTAACCTACTAACCCAAAGGCCCAGTCCAGATTGCTATTTTTTGCCTGTTTCAGGGTTTTGCAGATAAAGAATATCAAACGGAGTCCAAACGGAATGAAACCTTCGCGAGAGATATTTTTGGAGAAAATCATGCACGTGGAGCTTGAGAACCACGTCAGGGGATCAAGAGGTGGCCCACGAGGGGGGGCGCACCCCCCTTCCAAGGGCGCGCCCCCTGCCTCATGGCCCCCTTGAGCGTCCCCCGGTGCCCTCCTTCTTCCTATATAAGTCTACGTACCCCAGAACCTCCGTGAACAGAGAGAAAACCCTAATTCCACCGTCGTACCTTCTGTTCCCGTGAAGATCCCATTTTGGAGCCTGTTCCGGAGCTCCACCAGAGGGGGATCCATCATGGAGTTTTTCATCATCATCATCATCATCGCCCTCACCATGAGTTGTGAGTAGTTTACCTCAGACCTTCGGGTCCATAGCTAGTATCTAGATGGCTTCTTTTCTCTCTCTAAATCTCAATACAAAGTTCTCCTCGGTCTTCGAGGAGATCTATTCGATGTAATCTCTTTTTGCGGTGTGTTTGTCGAGATCCGATGAATTGTGAGTTTATGATCAAGGCTATCTATGAAAGATATTTGGTTCTTCTCTGAACTTTTTACGTGTGCTCATAATATCCTTGCAAGTCTCTTCGAATTATTGGTTTGGTTTGGCCTACTAGATCTATAGTTCATGCAATGGGACAAGTGCTTGGCTTTGGGTTCAATCTTGCGGTGTCCTTTCCCAGTGACAGTAGGGGCAGCAAGGCACGTATTGTATTGTTGCCATCGAGGATACAAAGATGGGGTTTTCATCATATTGCTTGAGTTTATCCCTCTACATCATGTCATCTTGCTTACGGTGTTACTCTGTTCTTATCAACTCAATACACTAGATGCATGCTGGATAGCGGTCGATGTGTGGAGTAATAGTAGTAGATGCAGAATCGTTTCGGCCTACTTGTCTCGGACGTGATGCCTATATACAATGATCATGCCTAGATAGTCTCATAATTATTCGCTTTTCTTTCAATTGCTCGATAGTAATTTGTTTACCCGACGTAGAATATCGCTATCATGAGAGAAGCCACTAGAGAAAACTATGGCCCCGGGGTCTATTCTCAACATATCAATCTACATCTACTTTACTTTTATCGCTTTTATTTGATGTTCTTATAAACCAAAAATACCAAAAATATAAACTATCATTTCTATCAGATCTCACTTTCGTAACTGACCGTAAAGGGATTGACAACCCCTTATCCCGTTGGCTGCGAAGTTCTTATTTGTTTGTGCAGGTGCGAGGGACTCGCGCGTGGTCTCCTACTGGATTGATACCTTGGTTCTCAAAAACGGAGGGAAATACTTACGCTACTGTGCTTCGTCTCCCTTTCCTCTTCGAGTGAATACAACGCAAGCTCGAGAAGTAGTAAGAAGAATTTGTGGCGCCGTTGCCGGCAAGGCTTACGCAAAAGTCATATACCAAGTACCTATCACAAACCCTTATCCTTCGCATTACATTTTTTGCCTCTCGTTTTCCTCTCCCCCACTTCACCCTTGCCGTTTTATTTGCCCTTCTTCCACCATGTGTTTATTGTTTGCTTGCTTCTTGTTTGCTTGTGTGTGTTGGATTGCTTGCTTGTCACTATGGCTCAGAACAATACCAAATTGTGTGACTTCTCCAATACCAACAATAATGATTTAATAGCACTCTGATTGCTCCTATTACCGATGCTGAATCTTGTGAGATCAATGCTGCTTTGTTGAATTTTGTAATGAAAGATCAATTCTCCGGCCTTCCTAGTGAAGATGTCGCTACCCATCGAAACAACTTTGTTGATTTGTGTGATATGCAAAAGAAAAGGGATACGGTTAACGATATTGTTAAATTGAAGTTATTTTCGTTTTCACTTATAGATCGTGCTAAAACTTGGTTCTCCTCTTTGCCTAGAAATAATATTGATTCGTGGAATAAGTGCAAAGATGCTTTTATCTCTAAGTATTTCCCTCCTGCTAAGATAATCTCTCTTAGAAATGATATTATGAATTTCAAGCAACTAGAACATGAGCATGTTGATCAAGACCACAGGCGGAGATGACGAGCCGGCAGGCGAGGCAGCAGCCAGCGTAGACGACACCGGAGATGCAGCCGGGAGATGTGTCATGGCCGAAGAGATGACCGAGGGTCGAGTCGGCGATGAGGATGCTGACGGTCCTGCATGGGTTGGTGCCGAAGCCAGCGGAGACGAAACCGGCTCCTCTGAGCTGATGGAGTACGAGGCCGGGTGCGTCGTAGTCGGCGAGGGACCCGGACGGGCCGCCGAAGCGGCAGCTGGTCGCGGCGCGGGGAGCACAAGGGCACCACGCAACCGCCAGGAGGCGGTCTCCAAAGGTGTCGCTGCTGCCGAATTGACCTGCTCTAAAGGGAAGACAACCTCATCAAAGTAACCATGTCGCGAGACGAACATGCGAGAAGAGACGGGATCGTAGCAACGAAAGCCTTTGGTGTTGGGTTGATAGCCTAGAAACACACAAGCAAGAGATCGAGGTGTAAGTTTGTGTGGAGCGGAGGCGGTAATGTTGGGGTAACATAAACAACCAAAGACGTGAAGGTCGTCATAAGATAGAGGAGAGCCGAATAAGAGATGATGAGGTGTGTAGCTCCATCGAGGTTTGCAAGGCCGGATGTTGAGGAGAAGTGTGGCAGTAGCAAGGGCATCCAGCCAGAATCGAGCGGGCATGTGTGCATGAAAGAGCGACGCATGTACACTCTCATTGAGGGTGCGGAGGACACGTTCGGCAAGACCGTTTTGCTGGGAGGTGTATGGACATGTGAGGCGGAAAATAGTGTCATGAGTTGATATAAGATGGCGAATGGCAACATTATCAAATTCTTTTCCATTATCCGTTTGAAGGTGAGCAATGGTGCGATGAAAGTGGGTGTGGACATAAGCGTATAAGGAGTGGAGGGTGTAGGCGGCGTCGGATTTTCGGCGTAGTGGAAAAGTCCAAGTGAAGTGAGAAAAATCATCTAAGATCACAAGATAATATGATAAGCCCGAATTTCTAGACATTGGAGATGTCCAAACATCACAATGGATAACATCAAAAGGAAAAGTAGTTGTTGATGTAGATGAAGGAAACGGCAAGCGAACATGTTTGCCGATGCAACAAGCGTGACATGTACGAGCTGCCAATTTATTACATGAAAAGGAAAAGGTGCTCCAAATTTTTTGAAGAGCGTCGACACCGGGATGACCAAGTCCAGCGTGCCAAAGCGAGACGTCGGCATGAAGAGCAACCGGACCGCCACTCATCGTAGGACCACATGGGTAGAGATCATCGGGGGAATCACATCAGTGCAGAACCCTTCGGGAGCGAGCATCCTTAACAGAGAAGCCACAAGTGTCAAACTCAACAGTGATAGGATTTTCACGAGTAAGAGTACGAACAGAGCATAGGTTTTTGATTAAAGATGGTGAAACAAGCACGTTATTGAGAGTTAAAGATGAAGAGGGAAATGGAAGGGAGGACGGACCGTGATGAGTGATGGGAGGAGAGGAGACATCACCTACCATGATGCGAGAGTTGAAGGGATAGGGGGAGGCACGGGAGAGGATACCGGGGTTAGTGGCCATGTGAGCAGCGGCGCTGGTGTCCATGTACCAATCGCCGCCTCCGTTGTAGGTGCTCGGCGAGGGTGCAGCATGAAGAGCGGAGAGGAGCGCTGGGTCGTAGACTAGAGGGGCGCCACCATAGGCGCCATAGCCCGGAGGACCGCCGTAGGCCGAGGGGCCACCGTAGCTCGCGGCGTTGCCATATGCCGCAGGCGTCGGCGCGGTTGATATGTCTCCAACGTATCTATAATTTTTTATTGTTCCATGCTATTATATTATCTGTTTTGGATGTTTAATGGGCTTTATTATGCACTTTTATATTATTTTTGGGACTAACCTACTAACCCAAGGCCCGGTGCAAATTGCTGTTTTTTTGCCTATTTCAGTGTTTCGCGGAAAAGGAATATCAAACAGAGTCCGAACGGAATGAAACCTTCGCGAGGATCGTTTTTGGAACAAAAGCAATCCAGAAGACTTGGAGTACACGCCTGGGAAGCCACGAGGCGGCCACGAGGTAGGAGGGCGCGCCTAGGGGGGTAGACGCGCCCCACACCCTCGTGGGCCCCTCGTAGCTCCACCGACATACCTCTTCCTCCTATATATACTCATATACCCTGAAAACATCCGAGAGCACCATGAAACCCTTTTTCCCCCACCGCAACCTTCTGTACCCGTGAGATCCCATCTTGGGGCCTTTTCTGGAGCTCCACCAAAGGGGGAATCAATCATGGAGGGCTTCTACATCAACACCATAGCCTCTCCGATGAGTTGTGAGTAGTTTACCACAGACTTTCGGGTCCATAGTTATTAGCTAGATGGCTTCTTCTCTTTTTTTGGATCTCAATACAAAGTTTTGCTCGATATTCTTGGATATCTATGCGATGTAATACTTTTTGCGGTGTGTTTGTCGAGATCCGATGAATTGTGGGTTTATGATCAAGATTATCTATGAACAATATTTGATTCTTCTCTGAATTCTTATATGCTATTCGAATTATCAGTTTGGTTTAGCCTACTAGATTGATCTTTCTTGCAATGGGAGAAGTGCTTAGCTTTGGGTTCAATCTTGCGGTGTCCTTTCCCAGTGACAGTAGGGGCAGCAAGGCATGTATTGTATTGTTGCCATTGAGGATAAAAAGATGGATTTTATATCATATTGCATGAGTTTATCCCTCTACATCATGTCATCTTGCTTAAGGCGTTACTCTGTTCTTATGAACTTAATACTCTAGATGCATGCTGGATAGCGGTCGATGTGTGGGGTAATAGTAGTAGATGCAGTATCGTTTCGGTCTACTTGTCACGGACGTGATGCATATATGCATGATCATGCCTAGATATTCTCATAACTATGCGCTCTTCTATCAATTGATCGACAGTAATTTTTTCACCCACCGTAGAATATGCTATCTTGAGAGAAGCCACTCGTGAAACCTATGGCCCCCAGGTCTATTTTCCATCAAATTAATCTTCAGTCAACTAGCCATCTTTTATTTTACAATCTTTGCTTTTCATTCTCTACAAAAAAATACCAAAAATATTTATCTTATTATTTCTATCAGATCTCACTTTTGCAACTGGATGTGAAGGGATTGACAACCCCTTTATCGCGTTGGTAGCAAGGTTCTTATTTATTTGTGCAGGTACGAGGGATTTGAGTGTGGTCTCCTACTGGATTGATACCTTGGTTCTCAAAAACTAAGGGAAATACTTACCCTACTTTGCTGCATCACCCTTTCCTCTTCAAGGGAAAACCAACGCATGCTCAAGAGGATTTCTAGCACCGTTGCCGGGGAGATCTACGCACAAGTCATATACCAAGTACCCATCACAAACTCTTATCCCTCGCATTACAAGAGCAAACAACTTATGGGAACAAGAATCAACTAGCATAGGAAAGTAAAACAAGCATAGCTTCAAGATTTTAAGCACATAGAGAGGAAACTTGATATTGTTGCAATTACTACAAGCATATATTCCTCCCTCATAATAATTTTCAGTAGCATAATGAATGAATTCAACAATATAACCATCACATAAAGCATTATTTTCATGATCCCCAAGCATATAAATTTTATTACTCTCCACATAGGCAAATTTCTTCTCATGAATAGTAGTGGGAGAAAACTCAACAAAATAACTATCATGTGAGGCATAATCCAATTGAAAATTAAAATCATGATGACAAGTTTCATGGTTATCATTAATATTTATAGCATACATGTCATCACAATAATCATCATAAGTAGCAACTTTATTCTCATAATCGATTGGAACCTCTTCCGAAATAGTGGATTCATCACTAAATAAAGTCATGACCTCTCCAAATCCACTTTTATAATTATAATCATCATAAATAGGAGGCATGCTATCATCATAATAAATTTTCTCATCAAAACTTGGAAGACTAAAAATATCATCTTCATTAAACATAGCATCCCCAAGCTTGTGGCTTTGCATATCATTAGCATCATGGATATTCAAAGAATTCACACTAACAACATTGCAATCATGCTCATCATCCAAGATTTAGTGCCAAACATTCTAATGCATTCTTCTTCTAACACTTTGGCACAATTTTCCTTTCCTTCATTTCACGAAAGATATTAAAAAGATGAAGCATATGAGGCACCCTCAATTCCGTTTTTTTTTGTAGTTTTCTTTTATAAACTAAACTAGTGATAAAACAAGAAACCAAAAGATTCAATTACAAGATGTAAAGATATACCTTCAAGCACTCACCTCCCCGGCAACGGTGCCAGAAAAGAGCTTCGTTGATGAGATGTGAGTGCCGCTTACCTAGCCTCCCCGGCAACGGCGCCAGAAAAGAGCTTGATGTCTACTACGCAACCTTCTTCTTGTAGACGTTGTTGGGCCTCCAAGTGCAGATGTTTGTATGACAATAGCAAATTTACCTCAAGTGGATGACCTAAGGTTTATCAATCCGTGGGAGGCATAGGATGAAGATGGTCTCTCTTAAACAACCCTGCAACAAAATAACAAAGAGTCTCTTGTGTCCCCAACACACCCAATACAATGGTAAATTGTATAGGTGCACTAGTTCGGCGAAGAGATGGTGATACAAGTGCAGTATGGATGGTAGACATAGGTTTTGTAATCTGAAAATATAAAAACAGCAAGGTAACTAATGATAAAAGTGAGCACAAACGGTATTGCAAACAAGGCCTAGGGTTCATACTTTCACTAGTGCAAGTTCTCTCGGCAATGATAACATAATTAGATCATATAGCAATCCCTCAACATGCAACAAAGAGTCATTCCAAAGTCACTAATAGCGGAGAAAAAACGAAGAGATTATTGTAGGGTATAAAACCACCTCAAAGTTATTCTTTCTGATCAATCTATTCAAGAATCCGTAGTAAAATAACATGAATCTATTTTTTCCGTTCGATCTATCCCAGAGTTTGTACTAGAATAACACCTTAAGACACACATCAACCATAACCCTAATGTCACATAGATACTCCAATGTCACCTCAAGTATCCATGGGTATGATTATACGATATGCATCACACAATCTCAGATTCATCTATTCAAACCAACACAAAGTACTTCAAAGAGTGCCCCAAAGTTTCTACCGGAGAGTCAAGACAAAAACGTGTGCCAACCCCTATGCATAAGTTCACATGGTCACTGAACCCACAAGTTGATCACCAAACATACATCAAGTAGATCACGTGAATATCCCATTGTCACCACAGATAAGCACATGCAAGACATACATCAAGTGTTCTCAAATCCTTACAGACTAAATCCGATAAGATAACTTCAAAGGGAAAACTCAATCCATTACAACAATATGGAGGGGGAAAGCATCATAAGATCCAACTATAATAGCAAAGCTCGCGATACATCAAGATCGTGCCATATCAAGAACACGAGAGAGAGAGAGAGAGAGAGAGAGAGAGAGAGAGAGAGAGATCAAACACATAGCTACTAGTACATACCCTTAGCCCCGAGGTTGAACTACTCCCTCCCCGTCATGGAGAACGCCGGGATGATGAAGATGGACACCGGAGAGGGATTCCCCCTTCGGCAGGGTGCCGGAACGGATCTAGATTGGTTTTTGGTGGCTACAGAGTCTTGCGGCGGCGGAACTCCCGATCTAGGTTTCTTTCTGGGTGGTTTCTGTATTTATAGGAATTTTTGGCATCGGGATCATGTCAGGGGGGTCTCCGATTCGTCCACGAGATAGGGGGCACGCCCAGGGAGGTAGGGCGTGCCCTCCACCCTCGTGGACAGCTCGGGACTCTTCTAGCCCAACTCTTTTACTCCGGGGGCTTCTTTTGGTCCTTAAAAAATCTTCAAAAATTGGCACGTCAATTGGACTCCGTTTGGTATTCCTTTTTTGTAAAACTCAAAAACATGAAAAAAACAGAAACTGGCACTGGGCTCTAGGTTAATAGGTTAGTCCCAATAATCATATAAAATAATATATAAATGCATATAAAACATCTAAGATGGATATTATAATAGCATGGAATAATAAAAAAATTATAGATACGTTGGAGACGTATCAAGCATCCCCAAGCTTAATTCCTGCTCGTCCTCGAGTAGGTAAATGATTAAAACAGAATTTTTGATGTGGATTGCTACCTAACATATTTATAAATGTAATCTTCTCTATTGTTGCAAGAATATTCAGATCCATAAGATTCAACACAAAAGTTTAATATCGATATAAAAATAATAATACTTTAAGCATACCGTCGATGTCAAAACCGGTAGATCTCGGGTAGGGAGGGCCAAGCTATGCGTCTAAGGATTGATGGTAACAGGAGACTGGGGACACGATGTTTACCCAGGTTCAGGCCCTCTCTATCGAGGTAATACCCTACTTCCTGCTTGATTGATCTTGATGAATATGTGTTACAAGAGTTGATCTACCTCGAGATCGTAATGGCTAAACTCTAAAGCCTAGCCTATGAGGATGTTATGATTCTGATGTTCGCCTCTACATACTAAACCCTCCGGCTTATATACATGCCAGAGAGGGCCTAGGGTTACAAAGGCGACTTGGGGAGGAAGTAATAGATACATCCAGACATTACGCTTGCCTTTCTATGTACATAGGAGTCCTGACCGAATACGGGGGAGAGTCTTCTGCTTCTACTTTCGTGGCCCATAGATACGTCCCAGCTTCATCGACCTGGACGCCTGAGGACCCTGAATACAGGACTCCTCAGTAGCCCCGGGACTTGCCTTCAAGGACGAGATTATGTTCGGCTTCATGGCTGCGGTCTTGCAAGGTGAGTCCTTCGGGATGATAGTTCGACTTCTTTTAATATTGTATTCCATCGATTCTTCGCCGATGTCGCCTTTGGCTCCACGTGTCCAACAAATGCGAACTGTCTGGATATTTTTACAATTACCCCTTGATTGTGTAGGAAAGGCGCCTATATATGCCACTCCATTCCATTCCACGCAAAAAAATCCCTAGTGCCTGCAAAAAATCTTCAAACATGGCCACTGCTTGCAGCTCTTCCTCGCGCCCTCACGGCCCTCGAGCGAGCGATTGGAAAAGTTGCTCCGTATTGCATGCACATATGAGAAAGCTTAAAGCGTAGGGATATATCCCTCCCGAGGATCTAGTCCCTGTCTGGGCCGGATTAACTTCCATCGATAATCAAGCCCTGGCAGAGAGCTTTCCCAAGCCCTCCGATGGAGAGCGGGTATGCTTTGTTCCCTTCCTTCTAAGAGGCATAGGTTTTCCTGTCCACCCATTCCTTAGGGGGCTCCTGGAGTTCTGTGGTCTTCAATTGCATGATCTCACGCTGGGGTCTATCCTGCACATTGTGGGATTCGTCGCTTTATGCGAACTATTCTTGGGCTGCGAGCCTCATTTTGAGCTGTGGCGGAAGGTCTTCTGCCTTGTCCCTCGCTCCGAGGAGGGGTCCATATTTTAAGTTGGTGGCGCTGAAGTATGGCGCATAGCAGGGACATGCTATCTGTCTGGCACTCGAAAGAAGTCATCCGAAGAGTGGCCTTCGGAGTGGTTTTACATTGAGAACGTTGCCCTGCCGGATCCAGTTTGGCAAGGCCTCCCCAAATATTCCAACGCTCCTCCAAAGAAGCTTTTCAACTGGTGTCCCCACAGTCCCTCGGGAGAAGAGAGTGCGGAGGTCAACAGACTGGCCGGCAAGATCAGATTGCTTGCCAGTTCAGGGCTGTCAATAATTGAAGTGATGGCGATCTCAATCAAGCGATGCATGCAACCGCGCCAAGCTAGAGGATTCCCTATGTGGCATTATAATGGCCAGAATAATGCCTCACGCTGCTTATGCCTGGGTTCGGATGACCCTGCCACTCTAGCCGCCATCCTAGAAGGTCTTTACAAGGGAGAGAAGCAAGACTTTCTTCGCTTGAAGTGCCGGGAGGGTTTTTCTATGTACAATCCTCCTGACTGGGTAAGTCTTTCTCTTGACCGCTATATTCGCTCGTTTTTCATTGTTATGATGTATTAACCGAACTGAATTTGGTTTTTCCCGATAGGAGTGGAGGAAGGTGGTCGAGGGGATTAATAGTCCCGCCCCATAGCCAGAGGACCAATTTTGAAATGGGGCCCCCGGATACGATGAAGATCCGAACATAGACATAGAGCTAGAAGATGGAGTCTTCTATCAAGCCTGTCGTGATGGCGTCGTGGTGCTTGTTTAGCCAATTACCCCGGCCTCATTCCTTCTTCTCACGTCAATACCAAGGACATACCTCCTCAAAGAGAAGATTCCCGTGCGCCTTACCGACGCACTTTTCCATGCTCAAAAGGGTCGACGCTCCGCACGTCGAACTGTGCGAAGATCGCCATCCCAAAGGGCGACGCCGGCATCGGGTGAGGCCTTGAATCGAAAGAGGACCGCGAACACCACCAAGCCTTTAAAGAGGTATGTTTGTTTTAACACATGCTGGGTGGTGAAGCCGATATTACAACTTTCTGCCTTGTTTTTCCTTTTAGGAGGAACACACACCGGACTGTTTCGGAAATCCTGCAGATCAAGCTCCAACCAATCCGGCATCCGGCCCGTCTACGAGGACAAGGGTTAATACGGATTCAGCGCCTGATTGACCCCTTCAAGAGGATTCGAATGAAATGTCTGTCACTAATTCTAAAGCGGAGGCCGCGATGGTTCACCGGCGGCAAAAAGCAGCCATGCGTGACCCAGCCTTTTCTGAGGAGGCGTTTAACGCCCTCAGTTCTATAGATGCTTATATCCGAGCCGCTCAAGACGGACTCGCTGGAGCCACTCACCAGCTTTCAAAACATATGCGGGTAAGTGTAAATTTTAATGTTCCCATGCCAGTAGCCCTTGAGACTTAAAGCAGTTGGTCCAACTGATTTGAGGATCATTGTGTTTTTGCAGGTGCTCCAAGAAAATAATAACATCTTATCCAAGGAGCTGGAAGAATGCCAGACCCAGCTGACGACTGTCACCACCGAACTGGAAAATTCCAAGAAATCCGAAAAGGATACTGGTGGTAAGAACAATGGTGCCTGGACAGTATGATATTTGTGCTGATCAATAGTCGTTAAGTACATAATGATTGAAATACAGCAACAGGGCCGACCGACCAATGGGAGAAGAAGCTAAGGGCTGCTCTGGCGGACAAAAAATATGTCGAAGGGGAAATAGCTGCTAGTAAGCATGTATTGACGCAAGCCATAGATAAAAGAAACCAAGTGCAGGATAAAAATGTCAGGCTAGAACAGGAGCTAAAGGACGTAAGAGCCCAACTCTCAAATGCCATGGAAGAGAACCGGACGCTAAAAGGCGGCATATTCAGTATGTCCCTTATACCTAGCTCTCCTTATTGTCCCTTATTTTGAAAGTTTTTCATAAAACTATTCCTGCAGGTTTGTTAACTGGGCAGCCCAAAAGGGAAGTGTCTGGTTTTGAGGGTGACGTGCTGCAAGAGCTTTCCAGAGTACACGAGCGAGCTCAGAAGGCCATGAAGAATATGGCCATGGCTTTATGGCTAGGCGATTCCCCTCTAGAAACTATGGAGGACCTGGCGGACCTGTTCAAAGGGGCTCGACGCCGCTTCGAACTGTGGAAAGCGTCAACATGTCGCATAGGTGCTCGAGAAGCCTCGGCCATGGTGAAGACACGCAACACTCATCTTGATCCGAATCATATGGCCCGTGTAGGACCTTGAGAACCGGATGGACAAGAAATCCCCGTGAGCTTGGTGTATGACCAAGTGGAGACAGCTACCAAGTTTTCCCAACAGGACTGTAGACTAGACAACCTAATAGAGGGAATAGAGAAAGAGTAGTCATTTGATTCTATGTATCGATGTACTTTAACATCAAACTTATCTCTAGCCGAAATTATAACAAGATTGTCATGGCCGACCTTCCGCTTTAACCTCCATAAACCCAAAGGGTGGAGTGTTTCCGAATACTATACATGTGGTAAACACTTGGTATGTTCGGAAACCAGGCAATCCGGTCATAATTTCTTGAACATACAAACTGTTTTCGGGGAGTTATGTTATATTAATATTTAATGTAAGAAACATCTTCCAGAGAGAATAGTTCTGTTAAGGGTTTCTTTCCCTGGGTCAGCATGCGTACATATGCAGGCCTAGGCTTTTGATCCTATAAAAAGGATTGTAGGATGCCATATCCTATGATAGTTTAAAATGTATGCGTTAAAAGCAATATGTCGTGTATCCGCCGACCGATTATTCTCTTAAGAGCACTAGCTTTCGGCTTCACCTTGTCTGAGGTACATGTCCAGATTACCCGGTTGTAACAATCGCGGAGGTGCTCCCTTTACATCCTAGCCGAACAATCGGGAACGTAGGGGTAAGCATAGGAGCTAGGCAACCCAGCTTGGCCAAAACTTAAGTCATATTGGTGCACATAATGTCAAGGAAGGACTTTAAAAATAGACGACATTATAAGCAAGAAGCTTTTTGATAATGGGCTTCGTCAAAGAAGCCCCCAAGTATATTTGAGGTAGATACATTCAAAGATGTACTTATCATGTGGTAGTTCGGTTGAGCCGAATACTTACCAATGAAAGAAAAATTAAAAAGGGAAGGGGAGAAAAATAAAAGATTAGAAACAAGACCTAACTTAAAAGGAGGAAAAAAATTGCTACCAAACTATCCATAGAATCATCGGAGCCTGGTAGCGTTCCACGGGTTCGGCTCAAGGCGGTTGTCTTGCGCATTGCGAAGGCGATAGGCTCCACCGGTGAGTACTTCATCGACAATGAAGGGCCCCTCCCATTTTGGTTTGAGCTTGTCCTTCTTCTTCTCAGGGAGGCGTAAAACGAGTTTGCCGGCATTGTATGTCTTGGCCCGCACTTCTCTGCTCTGGTATCGCCTGGCATGTTGTTGATAAATGCGGAACGGGCATGTGTTGTATCGCGCTCCTCTTCAAGTCCATCTAGGTTGTCCTGTCGATCTAGCTCGGCTTCTCTCTCTTCGTACATGCGCACTCGGGTGAGTCATGAATAATGTCACAGGGCAGAATAGCCTCTGCGCCGTACACCATGAAGAAAGGTGTGTATCCAGTCGTCCGATTAGGTGTGGTCCGCAACCCCCAGAGTACGAAGTCAAGCTCTTCGACCCAGTGTTTATCAGACTCCCGTAGGGAGCGCACTAGTCGGGGTTTAATGCTACCCATTATCAGACCATTGGATCTTTCGACTTGACCATTTGTTTGAGGATGGTACACGGAAGCGTAATAAAGTTTAATACCTAACTTTGCGCACCAAATTTTTACCTCATCAGCTGTAAAGTTGGTGCCATTATCTATGATAATACTGTGTGGGACACCATAACGGTGTACTACAGCGGATATAAAATCTATCACCGGCCCCGCCTCAGCTGTTTTTTCTGGCTTGGCTTCTATCCATTTAGTGAATTTATCTACCATCACCAGCAAGTATTTCCTTTTATGGCTTCCCCCTTTAAGAGGTATGACCATATCAAGCCCCCAGACCGCAAAAGGCCAAGTAATGGGTATTGTTCTCAAAGCAATGGGAGGCATGTGACTTCGATTTGCAAAGAGTTGGTAGCCAACGCAATGTTGGACTAGGGTCTGGGCATCTGCTCGGGCAGTGGGCCAGAAAAAGCCATCTCAAAAAGCTTTGCCCACGAGCACCCGGGCTGTGGCGTGGTGGCCGCCCATTCCAGCGTGTATTTCATTGAGAATTTGCCTTCCCTCCTCTTCGGAGATGCACCTTTGGAGAACACCAGTAGCGCTTTTCTTGTATAGTTCACCTTCGTGAACTTTGTAGGCTTTAGAACGCCGGACTATGCGGCGGGCCTCATTTTGGTCATCGGGGAGCTCCTGCCTATTAAGGTAAGCTAATAAGGGCTCTGTCCAGGGGCTATGACAGCCATGATCTCGTGAGCCGAAGAAGTTATCTCCACGTGTGAGTCTCTGATGACGTCTGGGTTAAGTTCGGCCGGGGGTGTTTTCGGATCCGAATCAGTATTGCCGCTCGCGTCCTGCCATGTTACTGATGTCTTAAACAACCTTTCCACGAAGGTGTTAGGTGGGACTGGGTCATGTTTAGCGCCCATACGAGCGAGTACATCCGCGGCCTGGTTATTATCCCGGGCTTCATGGTGGAATTCCAACCCCTCAAATCGAGCCGATATTTTCAATATGGCATTGAGATAAGCTGCCATCTTTGAATCCTTCGCATCAAAATCTCCGTTTATTTGGGAGATAGCGGGGTTTGAGTCTCCGTGTACCTCGAGGCATTGTATGTCCATGGATACAGCTAGGTGGAGACCATGCAATAGTGCCTCATATTCGGCTGCATTGTTTGAGTCCGTGTACATAATTTGTAGTATGTACCGGACTGTATCCCCTGTTGGAGATATCAATATTACGTCGGGCCCCAATCCGGCTAGCGTTTTGGAACCGTCGAAGTACATTGTCCAGTGGAAATATGAGCCGTACTCTTTAGGGTGTTCGGCTTCGGTCCATTCTGCGACGAAGTCAGCCAACACCTGGGATTTAATAGTCTGGCATGCCTTATATGATATTTCGAACGGTAAGAGCTCGATGGCCCATTTGGCTATGCATCCAATGGCATCTTTATTGTTAATAATATCGTTAAGTGGTACTTCGGATGCCACTGTGATCGAACAGTCTTGAAAGTAGTGTTGAAGTTTCCGAGATGACATGAAGACCACATAGGCAATTTTCTGATAGTGGGGGTACCGTGCTTTGCACGGTGTGAGAACCTCGGATACGTAGTATACGAGTTTTTGAACGGGGAACTTATGTCCCTCTTCGGCTCGTTCGACTGTGAGCACGACACTCACTACCTAATGAGTGGCTGATATATACAGCAACATTGGTTTGCCAACACCCGGGGTGGCTAGGATTGGGTTGCTCGCTAGTAGAGTTCTTATTTCTTCCATTCCAGTTGTGGCTGCATCCGTCCATTCGAAGTTTTCAATGCGTCGTAGCAATCTATAAAGTGGCAATGCTTTCTCTCCTAACCTGGAGATGAAGCGGCTCAAGGCCGCTATGCAGCCTGCTAGTTTTTGCACTTGTTTGAGACCGGTTGGCATTTTGAGCTCTGACAAGACCCGGATTTTAGCAGGGTTAGCTTCGATTCCTCTATGGGATACAATGAACCCTAATAGCTTTCCAGCTGGAACACGAAGACACATTTTGCGGATTGAGCCTTATGCCATATTCTCGAAGGTTATCAAACGTAGGGCGGAGATCAACCACCAATGCCTCGGCGTGTTTGGTCTTAATGACTACGTCGTCAACATATGCCTCCACTGTCTTGCCAATTTGTTTTTCTAAGCATGTTTGAATCATGCGTTGATATGTAGCGCCAGCGTTTTTGAGTCCAAAGGGCATAATGTTGAAACGTAAAGGACCGTACGGGGTGATAAATGTCGTTGCAGCCTAATTGGATTCCTTCATCTTTATTTGATGGTATCCGGAGTAAGCATCAAGGAATCACAACGAGTCGTGTCCGGCCGTTGCATCGATAATTTGATCAATGCGGGATAAAGGAAAGGGATCCTTAGGGCAAGCCTTTTTTAGGTTTGTAAAGTTGACACAAAGGCGCCAAGATTTATCCTACTTCGGTACCATGACTAAGTTGGCTAGCCAATCCGAATGTTTAATTTCTCTGATGAATACGGCTTCCAATAGCTTGGCTAGCTCTTCTCCCATTGCTTGTCTTGTGGGTTCGGAAAATCACCGCAGTGACTGCTTGACTGGTTTGAACCCTTTGATAATATTGAGGCTGTATTCGGCCAGCCTGCGTGGGATTCCCAGCATATCTGAAGGGTGCCAGGTGAATATATCCCAATTTTCCCGAAGGAAGGAGCGCAATGCACTGTCTACCGCCGGATCCAGCTGTGCCCCGATAGACGCTGTCTTATTAGGGTCCGTTGGGTGCACTTGGAATTTTATGATTTCATCTGCTAGCTTGAAGGAGGTAGATTTCGATCTTTTGGCAAGGATTACATCGTCCTTGTCCACTGTGGATCGTAAGGTAGTTAATTCTTCGGCCGCGAGGGCTTTGGATAATGCCTCTAAGGCTAAAGATGTTGTTTTGTTCTCGGCGCAGAGTGCTCTATCCGGATCACTTGCTAATGTGATTACTCCATTGGGCCCTGGCATTTTAAGCTTCATGTACCCATAATGGGGTATGGCTTGAAAGCGTGAAAAAGCATCCCATCCTAAAAGGGCGTGGTATCTGCTATTGAAGGGAACAATGTGGAAGAGCAGTTCCTCCGACCTGTAGTGATTGGATGTGCTGGATACTACTTCGAACTTAATGCTTCCTGAACACCGGGCTTTTCGGCTGGGAATAATTCCTCTGAAGGTTGTGTTAGTGTGCTCAATGCTGGATTTGTCAACCTGCATTTTGGCAAGCGTTTCCTCGTATATGAGGTTGAGTCCGCTTCCTCCGTCCATAAGTACTTTAGTGAGGCGAAAGCCGTCTACTATTGGATCTAGTACAAGAGCTGTTGTTGCTTGGATCGGCTGAAGTCGAGGTGCATCTTCGGCAGAAAAACTAATTGCCGTGTCGCTCCATGGGCTTGCAGAGCTAATTAGGTAGACCTCGGCAAGTTCGCGATTCGCTCTCTTGCGGCGGTTGTTTCAGGAGAACATCTTGAAGACAGTGAAGACATCGACGTCCTTCTCCCCTGATACTGCGGTGGCGAGGATTGTTGGACCGCTCTTTGCTACCTGCTGGAGTACCCAACATGCCCTAAGGCAGAGGTTTGGGATATTGTCCGGGGCTGCATGTATTTGGCAAGGTTTATCGAGCAGTTCATCCAGTACGGACCTGCGTCCCTGTAGAAGGTTTGTTCTTCTTGCCAATAGGAATATTATCGGATGACCTGCTAGGGTATGTCCATTTTGCCTTTAATAGTTTGTTGTCCGGATACGGACAGTTATAGGGGTCTATTCTATGCTCTCCAAGTGTTTTCCATTGCCCAGTACTTTCATACTAAGTGCGACAGGTTTGCGAAACTCAGAACACAACGTCGGTTGAGGGTGTTCAAAACTCCCTCATCCATGCGGTGAAATAAGGGGACCGCATCGTCGTCACAGCAGTCCTTAATCTTGTTCTTGACAAGCAGGAATCTGGCCCAAAAGTGGTTGACCGTCTCCTTGGGCTGCTGCTTTGTGTTCGCGAGATCATTTATGCCTGGGAATCCGGATTTACTTGGAGAGTTTCTCCCAGGGTGGGTGGGTGTTGGTAATTTTAAATCCCGACCCAACGTGGTATTGGGGGTTGTGACAACCTCCTATGTGGACGATCTGGGTCAGCAGGATCTGAACGTTCTATGGGCCTGGCGTCAATCCCAGAGCTCGGAAGACACAAAGTGCCACCCGACAGGGGTGTGTTCGGCTCGATGGGTTCGGAGATCCAAACTATGATGGTCTCCGTCTCAAGAGGGGGAGTATCTTTGGCTCCGTCCTCGACTGCCTCCACTAGATGAGTGATCGGGATGGGATCGATCTCATCCTGACCGGATTTAGGTCCGATCTGATCTCCTGGCGATGAAAGCCCCAGGGCAGCGATGCAATCCAGCAGCTCATTTAAAGGCGAGAGATCTGTCGAGGTCGCATTATCGGAGTGGCCGGAGTCAAAAGGGTGATGCTCAATGACCGCAGGGAGTGCGGCCGGCCCGGAGGCCATGCGGGCGCATACAGCGAACCCGCCGAGCTGGAGAACCTGGCCAATGGCCAAGTTGTTTCCGAGGGTGATCTCATATTTGATGACGAGACGAGCCATCGATCGCTCATTGCGAGCGCACAGCAAAGCTCTCAATGAAAGCACCATTTTCCGTGTCAAAACCGGCAGATCTCGGGTAGGGGGGCCCAAGCTATGCGTCTAAGGATCGATGGTAACAGGAGACTGGGGACACGATGTTTACCCAGGTTGAGGCCCTCTCGATCGAGGTACTACCCTACTTCCTGCTTGATTGATCTTGATGAATATGTGGTACAAGAGTTGATCTACCTCGAGATCGTAATGGCTAAACCCTAAAGCCTAGCCTATGAGGATGTTATGATTCTGATGTTCGCCTCTACAGACTAAACCCTCTGGCTTATATACACACCAGAGGGGGCCTAGGGTTAGAAAGGTGACTTGGGGAGGAAGTAATAGATACATCCGGACATTACGCTTGCATTTCTACATACATAAGAGTCCTGACCGAATACGAGGGAGAGTCTTCTGCTTCTACTTTTGTGGCCTATCAATAAGGCCCAGCTTCATCGACCCGGACGCCTGAGGACACCTGAATACAAGACTCCCTCACATACCAACAAATCAATTATGTCTTCTCAAAATAACATGGCCAAAGTAAGTTCATCCCTACAAAATCATATAGTTCGGATATGCTCCATCTTCGTCACTGAAAATACTCAAATCATGCACAACCCCGGTTTCATCCAAGCAATTGTTTCATACTTATTTTTTTTCAAACCTTTTCAACTTTGACGCAATACATGAGCATGAGCCATAGATATAGCACTATAGGTGGAATAGAGTGGTGGTTGTTGCTACCTCTTGAGCTTGCGTTGTATTCCCTCGAAGAGGAAAGGGAGATGCAGCACATTAGCGTAAGTATTTCCCTCAGTTTTTGAGAACCAAGGTATCAATCTAGTAGGAGACCACGCGTGAGTCCCTCGCACCTGCACAAACAAATAAGAACTTCGCAGCAAATGCGATAAGGGGTTGTCAATCCCTTTACGGTCACTTACGAAAGTGAGATCTGATAGAGATGAAAGTTTATATTTTTGGAATTTTTGGTTTAATAAAACACCAAATAAAAGTGGTAAAGTAAAGTAGATTTAGATTGATATGTTGAGAATAGACCCGGGGGCCATAGTTTTCTCTAGTGGCTTCTCTCATGATAGCGATATTCTACGACAGGTAAAAAAATTAGTGTCGAGCAATTGATAGAAAAAGCGAATAATTATGAGACTATCTAGACATGATCATTGTATATAGGCATCACGTCTGAGACAAGTAGACCTAAACGATTATGCATCTACTACTATTACTCCACACATCGACTGCTATCCAGCATGCATCTAGTGTATTGAGTTCATACGAACAGAGTAACGCCTTAAGCAAGATGACATGATGTAGAGGGATAAACTCAAGCAATATGATGAAAACCCCGTCTTTTTATCCTCGATGGCAACAATACAATATGTGCCTTGCTGCCCCTACTGTCACTGGCAAAGGACACCGCAAGATTGATCCCAAAGCCAAGCACTTCTCCCATTCCAAGAACTATAGATCTAGTAGGCCAAACCAAACATATAATTTGAAGAGACTTGCAAGGATATTATGAGCACACATAAAAAGTTCAGAGAAGAACCAAATATCTTTCATAGATAACCTTGATCATAAACTCACAATTCATCGGATCTCAACAAACACACTGCAAAAAGAGATTACATCGAATAGATCTCCTCGAAGACCGGGGAGAACTTTGTATTGAGATCCGGAGAGAGAGAAGAAGCCATCTAGATACTAGCTATGGACCAGAAGGTCTGTGGTAAACTACTCACAACTCATGGTGAGGGCGATGATGATGATGATGAAGGCCTCCGTGATGGATCCCCCTCCCGGACAGGCTCCAAGATGGGATCTCCACGGGAACAGAATCTACGGCGGTGGAATTAGGGTTTTCTCTCTACGTATGGAGTTTCTGGGGTATGTAGGTATATATAGGAAGGAGGAGGGCATCGGGGGCCACATGGGCCAGCCTCGAGGCAGGGGGGCGCGCCCCCCACCCTCAAGGGCAGCCCTTCTGTCCCCTGACTTGGTCCTGAAGTTTCCCGAGCATGATTTTCTCCAAAAATATTTCTCGCGAAGGTTTCATTCCGTTTGGACTCCGTTTGATATTTTTTTTTTGCAAAACCCTGAAATAGGCAAAAAACAGCAATCTGGATTGGGCCTTTGGGTTAGTAGGTTAGTCCCAAAAATGATATAAAAGTGAATGATAAAGCCCATTAAACATCCAAGACTTCATAAATAATAGCATGGAACAATCAAAAATTATAGATACGTTGGAGACGTATCAAGCATCCCCAAGCTTAATTCCTGCTCGTCCTCGAGTAGGTAAATGATAAAGAAAGAATTTTTTATGTGGAATGCTAACCAATATAGTTTTTCAATGTAATTCTCTTTATTGTGGCATGAATGTTCAGATCTGAAAGATTCAAGATAAAAGTCTATATTGACATATGAAATAACAATACTTCGAGCAATACTAACAAAGCAGTCATGTCTTCTCAAAATACCATGGCTAAAGAAAGTTATCCCTACAAAATCATATAGTCTGGCTTTGCTCCCTCTTCATCACACAAAATATTCATATTATGCACAACCCCAATTTCAGCCAAGCATTTGTTTTTATACTCTATCTTTTCAAACCTTTCAACTTTCACGCAATACATGAGCGTGAGCCATGGATATAGCACTATGGGTGGAATAGAGGTGGTTGTGGAGAAGACAAAAAGGAGGGAGATAGTCTCACATCGACTAGGTGTATCAACGGGCTATGGAGATGCCCATCACTAGATATCAATGTGAGTGAGTAGGGATTGCCATGCAACGGATGCACTAGAGCTAAATATGAATGAAAGCTCAACAAAAGAAACTAGTGGGTGTGCATCCAACTTGCTTGCTCACGAAGACCTAGGGCATTTGAGGAAGACCGTTGTTGGAATATACAAGCCAAGTTCTATAATGAAAATTCCCACTAGCATATGAAAGTGACTAAGCATGAGACTCTCTACAATGAAGATCATGGTGCTACTTTGGAGCACAAGTGTGGAAAAAAATAGTAGCAATTGTCCCTTCTCTCTTTTCTCTCATTTTTTTTGGAGGGGCTTCTTCTATTTTTTTTATTAGCCCCTCTCTATATATATTTTTGGGCCATCTCTATTTTTTATTGGCCTTTCCTCACATGGGACAATGCTCTAATAATGATGATCATCACACTTTTTGTTACAACTTGAAATTACAACTCGATACTACAACAAGGATGACTCTACATGAATTCCTCCGGCGGTGTACCGGTATGAGCAATGAATCAAGAGCGACTCATATGAAAAATTATGCATGGTGGCTTTGCCACAACTACGATGTCAACTACATGATCATGCATGGCACTATGACAATATGATGCGTGTCAAATAAACGGAACGGTGGAAAGTTGCATGGCAATATATCTCGAAATGGCTATGGAAATGCCATGATAGGTAGGTATGGTGGTTGTTTTGAGGAACAATATGGTGGCTGTTTTGAGGAAGGATATATAGTGGGTTTGCGGTACCGGCGAAAGTTGTGCGGTACAAGAGAAGCTAGCAATGGCGGAAGGGTGAGAGTGCGTATAATCCATGGACTCAACATTAGTCATAAGAACTCATATACTTATTGCAAAAATTTACGAGTCATCAAAACAAATCAAACAATGCATGCTCCTAGGGGGAGGTTGGTAGGAGTTAACCATCGCGCGCCCCCGACCTCCACACAAAGGTTGGCACTCTACAAATACCTCATGCTCTAACTTCGTCACATAGCGGTTCACCATACGTACATGATACGGGAATCACTAACCTTAACACAAGTATTTCTCAATTTCATAGTAACTCCACTAGCATGACTCTAATATCACTATCCTCATGTCTCAAAACAATTATCAAGCATCCAACATCTCATTCTATTCAATGCACTTAGTGTGATTTTTTTTTACTACATTGACATTGGATGTTTATCATGTGAAGACTAGTTTCTTTAGCCTAAACACTTTACAATGCTGTTTTAATAGACTCTCAAATAGATATAAGTGAAGCATGAGAGTTCAACAATTTCTACAAAATATTACCACCGCCATGCTCTAAAAGATATAAGTGAAGCACTAGAGCAAAAACTATTCAACTCAAAAGATATAAGTGAAGGACAAAGAGTGTTCTAATCATTTATAGGCCATGTTTAACTCTCTCAAATAGGTGTGTCCATCAAGCATGATTATGGCAAACTAACAAGCAAATACTCAAATTATACAAGACGCTCCAAGCAAAACACATAGCATGTTGCGAATAAAAATATAGCTCCAAGTATAGTTACCGATGGATGAAGACGAAAGAGGGGATGCCTTCCCGAGGCATCCCCAAGCTTAGGATTTTGATTATATTTAATTTACTTGGGGTGCCTTGGGCATCCCCAAGCTTAGGCCTTTGCTACTCCTTGTTCCATAGTCCGTCAAAGCAATACTCAAAACTTGAAAACTTCACAACACAAAACTTAGACAAAAATTCTCGTGAGCTCCGTTAGTATGAGAAAGCAAACCGCTACTCAAAGGTACAGCAATGGATTCATTCTTTGTTTATATTGGTGTTAAACCTACTGTACTCCAAGTTCTCTATGGTCCATATCCTCCAATATTACTCATAGATGCATCGGAATAAGCAAACAACACACGAAAAACAGATCTGTCAAAGACAGAACAGTCTGTAGTAATCTGCAGGGTTCGCCTACTTCTGGAACTCCAAAAAATTCAAACTAAATTGGTAAATTTGCGCAATTTGTCTACCAATCAGCATAAAAAGAATCAACTAAAAAGCACGCTCCAGTAAAATACCACGACTAGTTTAACGAGCGCTAACGATTCTGTTTTTCACAGCAAGATCATATAAACTTCACACAAGACTTACCAAAGGTTCTACTTGGCACAAACACTAAAAAAAACCTGAAACCACATCTAATCAGAGGCTAGATACAATATTTATTCCCTAACAGCAACAAAAGCAAAGAACATAAACTTGGGTTGCCTCCCAACAAGCGCTATCGTTTTACGCCCCTAGCTAGGCACGATACAAGATAGATCTAAGTATTGCCATCTTTGGAAGGCAATCCATAAGTGGCTCTCAGGATAGATTCATATGGTAATTTGATTTTCTTTCTAGGAAAGTGTTCCATGCCTTTACTTAACGGAAATTGGAATCTAATATTTCCTTCCTTCATATCAATAATTGCACCAATCGTTCTAAGGAAAGGTCTACCAAGAATAATAGGACATGAAGGATTGCAATCTATATCAAGAACAATGAAATTTACGGGCACGTAATTCCTATTGGAAAAAATAAGAACATCATTAATTCTTCCCATAGGTTTCTTAATAGTGGAATCCGCAAGATGCAAATTTAAAGAACAATCATCAAGCTCATGGAACCCTAGCAAATCACACAAAGTTTTTGGGATAGTGGAGACACTTGCACCCAAATCACACAAAGCATAGCATTCATGATCTTTTATTTTTATTTTTTTAGTAGGTTCCCACTCAGCATAAAGCTTTCTAGGTAAAGAAACTTCCAACTCAAGTTTTTCTTCATAAGATTGCATCAAAGCTTCAACTATGTGTTTAGTGAAAGCTTTATTTTGACTATAAGCATGCGGAGAATTTAGCACGGATTGCAACAAGGAAATACAATCAACCAAAGAACAATTATCATAATTGAATCCCTTAAACTCCAAAGTAGTGGGTTCATCACTATGCAAAGTTTTAATCCCTTCACTCCCACTTTTAGCAATTTTAGCATCAAGATCTAAAAACTCTGAATCATTGGGACACCTTAAAGCAGAATCATCTCCAATCCTATTCTCATCAAGATTAATACTAGAAAACAAGGATCTAATAGGAGACACATCAATAACTTTCAGATCTTCATCTTTATTTTCATGAAAACTAAAGAGCACGATTTAATAGAATCTTCTCTTTTAGCATGCATTCTAGCGGTTCTTTCTTTGCATTCATCAATGGAAATTCTCAAGGTTTTGAGAGACTCATTGATGTCATGCTTAGGTGGGATAGATCTAAGTTTCAAATAATCAACATCAAGAGTAATTCTATCCACACTTCTAGCCAATTCATCAACTTTAAGCAATTTCTCTTCAAGCATAGCATTGAAATTCTTTTGCGAGATCATAAACTCCTTAACACTAGTTTCAAATTCAGAAGGCATCTTTCCATAAGAGTTGTTGTAGGAATTACCAAAATTATTAGAGGAATTACTAGGAAAAGGCCTAGGATTAAAATTACCTCTATAAGCATTGTTACCAAAATTATTCCTACCAACAAAATTCACATCCAAAGATTCATTGTTATTCTCAATCAAAGTGGACAAAGGCATATCATTAGGATCAGAAGAAGAACTCTTAGCAGCAAACAATTTCATAAGTTCATCCATCTTTCCACTCAAAACACTAATTTCTTCGATAACATGCACTTTTTTACTAGTAGATTGTGACGCCCGAGACCGACGTCCCAGAAGATTCCAGAAGATCCCAGAAGATTCCAGATGTTTCGGGTTGCCCGTGTGTTTCTTTTGTGCTTGTGTTATTATTTTTTTGCATTGCATCATGTCATCATGCCATCATGTCATATTTATTTTATTTTGCATCTCAACCTAAATAAATCGTGTGGGCCTTCGGTCCATTTAAATTGAGGGAAGTTTGTCTTCTCTTTAAAACATATCATCCCAATATTTTAGGGAGCTATATTTATCAATTATTCCATTGCTTCGGAATCACCATAACACACTTGCATTTTCCCCATGTCTTTTCACTTCGAGTTTCACCTTCAAAATCTTGCCAATAATTCTTTTTCGTTGTTTCGAGGCTCCTCCAAAATTCCGGACATTTTTGGTCACTTCTATAATCAAGTCTTAGTTCAAAACTATTTGAATTAAATTCAAATATGTTTGAATTATTTTTCCAATCGTGCCTTTTCTATTTTTTCTCGGACTTTGCTCATTTTATGATGCCCGAGAAAAATAGTCCTTTGTGCTACTTCTGCTTCTAACCCCCCTCTATCTTTTTCTTTCTTTGCCTCTTTTCTTATTATTTTTTGGCTCTCTCCTTTTATTTTTATTTTCTGCTAAGAAATAAAAATAAGCAGAGCAGCCTCTAGGCCTCTTGGGCCTCTCTCCAGCCTTCCCTGGCCCATCTCCTCCCTCCTCCTCTTCTCAGCCGGCCCAAGGCCACTCCAGCCCGCAGCCTCCCTATCGAACCCTAGCAGCGACCAAACCCCCTCGCTTCGCTCCCTTTCTTCCCTTCGCGCGCCGCCACTTTCCCTTCTCCCGCATCCCTCGCTCTCCTCGCTCGTCCCGCACACCCTCGCAGCTCGCCCGACCGCAGCGTCGCCCCCCCGATCCTGCGGCTCCCTCCGCGCGTCCCCTCCTTGTTGCCTCGAGCGGCCGGATCCCGAGCCCGGCGAGCGCCCGGCCAGGCCCGTGGCCCGACGCCTCCACTGGACCTCCAGCCGCGACCTCCCTCCAGCATCGCCAGGGAGTTCGACCTCCCTCCGCGCCAGGCTCCCGCGGCCTCACCTCGTCCAGCCCGGCGCCCCCTCCTGCGTCCTCCGACCTCGCCAGAGCCGGCCGAGCTCCTCGCAGCTGGCGTCTCCAACCCTGCATCGCCATGGCCTCCCTCCTTCCGCCTCGCCCGCGAGCAGCCAGGCCACCGCGGCCTCCTCCCTCCGCCGTCCCGTCCAGGAAGGCCGGCCCGCTCCCTGCGAGCCGGTGGCTGCGTCCCCAAGCCGCCCTGTTCCTCGGTTGTTTCCTCCAGCAAGGCCCCTGAGCCCCCTCGTGCAGCCCCTTCGGCCCAGATCGCCCGTGCCATGCTGCTGCTGCCTCACCTCCAGCAAGACCGCGAAGGCCCCGTCCTTTCCTGCTCCGAGACCGTGACCGCCCTGTTCTTGTTTTGTTGTACGGCTGCTGTTTTTTTTGTTTTCGTCAAGTGCAGAGGACCTCAAGTATCGGCAAGTTCGACTACATGTTGAAACAACAAGTACCCCTTCGGAGAAGTACCTCTACGAACCGTGTACAAGATCGACGCCCGAACAACTACCCTCGCCGGAAGACCCAAGTACCACGACGACCCGAACCTCTACGGGAAAAATGAGCTCCAAGTTCGACTACTTCACGGGACCCGTCAAGTCCGACTACTACATGTACAACTACGAGCTCGAGAACGACTACTCGGAGACCCCAAGTACCCCTACCGTCGCCCGTGTACCCCTACGGAACGTCTTCGACCAAGTACCCCGACGTCGCAAGTACCACTACGGAACGTGAACGTCTACCGTCGCCCGTGTACCTACTTCCCTCTACGGCATGTACCACTACCGTCGCCCAAAAATGAGGAATTCGCCAAGTACCACGACACGATGACGTGAACCACTACTTCCTCTACAAGTTGCGAGAACGTCTACTTCCCTCTACGACACGTGTACCACGACTCGCGAGAACGACTTCATCCTCTACGCTCTCGAACCGCCCCATGAACGTTTGTTCCGAAGGTATAACCCCGTCGATGACCCATGGATGCTTGTTGTGTTGTATGAAATGTCTCCCGTGTGTGCTCCGTGTCCGTTTCGTCCCGTTTGTCATGTTCCTCGGTTGCCTCGTCACCGACTCGTGGGAACCCGGCAACAGGATCACCCCACCTCTTTCATCTCGTTTGACTCGCTCATGCCATCTTACCTTTTGCATCAGACTCTCAACGAGTTACCGGCACCGATATGATGTGTTGCATCATTTTCGGATCGTTGCGTGGCACCCTTTTCTTCCACCACGGTGACAATACTTCTTATCTCTTTTAAGTCAACCTTTTAAAACTTGCATAAACTTGATCATGTCATTCGCATCATATTAACAACATTATAGGTGTGAATTGTTGTTTGCTTATAATTATTAAACATGCATATGGGGATTTTTCCGGATATGTTGTTGTTATTTCCGGCTTCATTTAAAATGTCTAAATAGTGTAGTTTTATTATGCTTCACCTCTTGCCATGTTAAAAACATTTAATCTTGTCTTGTAAATAACGAGAGTCAACTAAATAATTAAATGTGGGGTTTCGTCAATATGCAACCCGTTGCATATTGATCTCCACTTAACTTGTAGATTTGTTTGTGCACCTTGCCATGCCATGCATATTTAAACCGGACATGCATCATACTTGTTTGTGCATCGTATGCCATGTTGATGCTTGTGTGTTTACCGTGTTGTTTCTTTCTTTCCGGTTGCTTCTCTTGTTAGCTTCGGTTTCGTTCCGGAGTTGTGAGGTTTCTCTCGTCTGTGTTGCTCCGTCTACTTCATGGAACCGTTCTTCTCCCTTGTGGAATTCCAGGCAAGATGACCGAACCCGGATACCATTACTATTTTTGCCTATTGCTAGTAGTCTCGATCTATAGTTTTGCCTCGATGCCCATGATCTTCTTGTCAGCCTCCTACTTGTAACCAATTGCCATGCTTAACCAACCTACCTATGCAAACCGTTGCTTGGCTAAGTACGCTTCGCTCAGCCCTTCTTATAGCTTTGTTAGTTGCAGGTGAAGATCGAAGATGCTTGCTTCATGTTGAAGTTTGGTTGGGTTATATCACACTATATAAATGCTTAAAAATGAAATCATCTATATATTGGCAAGGGTGGAAGGCTAAGCCTTATGCTTGGTGATTTGTTCCACTCATGCCGTTAGGAACCGTATAAACCGGTGTTATGTTCCTTGATTATGCGTTCCTAACACGGTTGGGGTGTATGGGACCCCCTTGATAAACCGCTAAGTGCTAAGTCTTTTCCAGCAAATCCCAACATTGGTACTATTTGCCTAATAACTAATAAAACTTGCATGTGGACTAGCTATCCCTTTTATTTTAATTCAACCCCCCGGGCCAGTGCTCCACATGAGTGTTGGCCCGAACTGGGCAACCTGCGGGGCCACCTCGAGGAAACTCAAGGTTTGGTAAAAACCTGTAGAATCGCCCATCCGGTCGTGGCCTGAGACGAGATACGCGCGGCTACTATCAGGGTGTCGGCACGCCGGGAGGATTTGCTGGATTAGCCTTACCTTAGTTCGGTTTAACTTGAGCACGGGATTCCGAGAATACTCGGGTCTTCCCAACTATGGAGTTGCGACTCCGCGGATCGTGGGCTTGTAATGGGTCAAGTTGGAACACCCCTGCAGGGTTTGAACTTTCGAAAGCCGTGCCCGCGGTTATGTGGCAGATGGGAGCTTGTTAATATCCGGTTGTAGATAACTTGACACAATGCTTCTAATACATTACCAGCGTGTGTACGGTGACTGTCAATTTCCGAATAGGGATTCGGGAGTTGAACACGGTGGGGTTATGTTTGACCGGCTTTAGTTAGGATCACTTCGTGATCATCTCTCGACCGAGGCACTTCTCTTCTCGCTCTCTATTACGTAAGTTAGTGCTAGTTGCTGCTGCAGACTCTTGTTGTTCATTCACCTCATATTCTTTCTTCAGCCTTGTCCACACCCAAGGCTTAAATAGTCTTGTTACCCAGGAACGGGATTGCTGAGTCCTCTGTGGCTCACAGTTACTTCACCACACCAGATGCAGGTTCAGCCGAGTTTGATGCAGGAGTTGGACCAGTTCTTCATCGGGAGCTCGATGAAGAGTTTGGCTGTTTGCTTGTGATGTTTCGACGATCAGTAGTGGTTTCTACTAGGATTCGATCCTGACCTGTGGCTTTATGTTGTTTTGGTATCTTTCTTTTGGATCTTCGCCCGTAGTCGGGTTGTGATGTTTTGAATGATGTATTGCTTATGTAATGTATGGTGTGAAGTGGCGAGTGTAAGCCAACTATCTTCTTTTGCAATTTAATCCCTCTTTTACATGAGTCGTGCAAAGATACCAAACTTGAGATCATTCTAGGATGGGCTTATACCTTTAAGTCGTGCCTCGACACGTAGGAGGTATAGTCCCATCCTGGGCATTATAAGTTGGTATCAGAGCCTTCTCCGACCTAGAAGCCCCCACTGATTGATCGAATCGTTGACGGTTGAGTTTAGGCACACACTGAAAATGTTTTGAGTCCTATATATATCGGAGAGTAGGATTTCTTTGCTTCTCATCCCCTTTCTCTCTGGTGAGGACTCCTGACGATTACTCTTGCCTCTTCTACTTTCAAAAATTGCACCAATTTTTTTTTAGGATCCCGCGAGTATTCTGGGATTGTTTCGATGTTCTTGTGACAAGGATATTGTTCTCGATGCCTCCTGTTACCGAGGAGTTGAGCTTCGGGGTATCATTGACACAAGCATATCGCGGCAGTACTAAATACTTAAGACGGCCGACATCAAAAATCTCTCCTATACGGCCAGTGGCAAGATAACCCCGACATCACCCAGTACAGGGGAGGTAGTTCGAGAGTATTGCCATAGCTTGTTATAGTGGATGCTTTTCGAAGGTCCGAGGTAAACAGTTTCCGAGAAAGACTGGTTATGTGTTGAAGGATGGATACACCTGGATGTAGGTTTAGAGTTGATTGCGCGGTGCTTCCCGTGTATCCCCAACACCTGATTGCATAACTGGAAACTTTCGGAAATCTATAGGTGGGTTCATCTAGTAGTTCTAGGCATTCTTCCAACGGATGCACGACATGAAGTTCGGGGTTCTACATTGAGTGAAGTGGTTTTATGGACTTGTTCTGATCGGGAGTTGCATCTTAAAGGGTCCTTGGCTATGCTGATCCGGGGATGACAAAACCCTTTTGTAACACGTTCCATGAGCTTTCAGCACGAATGTGTCGAACGAAGCTTCTATCTTGTGTTTGTTCTATCTGATCCTTGTTCCTTTTTATTTATTTACTTTTTGTTCTCCAAGTGGCTTCTCGACGAGTTGATGTACATGCGGAATTCATTCGTTCAATCCTCTGTTCGAATGATATTGTGAAGATGATGCTGCGACTTATCTATCCTTGTTCTTGTTTTGATTCTGGTATTCGAGTTGCTTCGATGTCAAATGTTGATTCCATACCTTCTTAATCGGTGTTCTCATATTTCTATGGGAGTGCTAATTCCTCTTGACCATCAAGATGATCATGTTAAATTCTTTTTCAACCGGTGTCCATTTTGTTCATCCCAAGTTGTCTTTGTTTTTCCCCGCCCTCCCACCCTTCTTCTTCTTGGAGCCAGAAATTCTCAGATGAAGTATCCATTTTATTCATGCGATATTTCTTCATTCTTTTTCCTTCAATGTTCTTATCCGGTGATTTATCGTGAAGATGCTCAAGAGCTTCTAGTTCATCATTCTTTTGTTCTCTAATTCTGCCGGTGGATGTAATTCAAGATTTCGGTGATGATCTTATCCTTTTCCTAATTTCACAATGCTTTCTTATTCCGGTGCACCAATTAATCATTCTCCTCTTGTTATTCACATCCGGAGTGTTCAAGGTATCTCAGAAGATTCATAATTCCATTCTTATTCCGTTCAAACTATTTTGAGGTTGTTATCTTATTCAAGCCATTTAATTCAACCGGTGCAATATCTCTTAAGCAATCTTTTCCAACGGTGATTTCTTTTGAGTGGGCCCTAACCCACAGGTCTTTTCCCAGGATCTTACCTGACTCTTCTATTTTCCGGAGTTATACTCAAATTCTTTTCAAGTGTGACGTAAGAATGATTTCCATCAGTCACATGCCTTCTCCAAGATCGCTTTCAAATTCTTTTCATCGTTGTTTCAACCTTTTAATTCTTCATTCCGGTGTGCTCAACAATTCTTATGGCATTTCTCGTCTTCATTCTCAACATCTGAAGACCGGAGAAGAGTTCTCTTAAATCTTGGCCCGTTCTCTTGAAGATTCGTGGTTCTAGCTTCATGCCATCCTTTTCCAATTGTGAGGAATTCTTTTATACCACCCGAAGCGTTTCATGAATTCTTTTCTTTGTGATCCTCCGAAGGCCATCATTTCAGAAGATTTCTTCGTTCTCAGTTTTCAACTTCGTCCTCCAAATATGCTTCATTGATGTTTCTTCGTTCGTCTCCTTATTCTTACGGTGGTTCTTTCAAGTTTACCCTTCCGTTGTTATCGTTTTAATTCATTGTTCTTTTCATAATCCTACCGGTGCTTTGTTGAAGATTTACCAAAGCTTGTGCTAGATCTCTCTTTAATTCCTTGCAACGAGAATAAGTAGTATGCCAAATCCTTTGGTTGTCATCAATTTAAATTGGTGAAGGAGATGCATAACATAATTCTTATTCTTATTCCTTCAAGTGTTTAATCGCTGTTTTCCGGAGCTTGTTCATCATATCATATCCTTGGTTCTAAGTTGTTCATCTTGTTTTCCGGAGCTCCAAGCTATTTCAAGGATATCATTTCAACTTCATCTAATTCATCGCAGGCCTTTGAATCTTATTCTTTTCATCTTTCACTTCTCATCCCTTTTGTTACCGGAGTTTTCATGGTAGTTCATCATGTTTTAATTCATCCTCGAAGTCTTCATCAAGATTCTTGTTGGAGCTCAAGCATTCTTCATCATGCATTCCAATTGCAATTCTTTCTACCTTATCTTTTGAGATGGTGTTATGTCATTTTGACAATTCCTTCATGTTTCATGATTCACGAGTTATCAAGAATGAAATATTTAAACCCATCATTTTCCTTGTTCAGGAGATCTTTTCAACTCTTCAATTTATTTGTTGGAGTTATCTTGGGTTATAATTCACCTAAAAGCTTTCCCTAAGGATTGTTGCCAATTATGGTGCTTATAAATGACCCAAGTTCTTCATTTATCATTCCGGTGAAATAAGTTAATCGTCTCCTTGTTGATCTCAATCCAATTAAATGTTTTTCGTAGATGGCTGGTTGTCACCTCTTAATTTTGAGATGTTTTCCATAAGCCCACATCGAGCTTATTCTTTTCGTTGTTGATTTTTCCAACAACTACATTCAACCCTTCTTCGTAAGATGCTTTTTCAAATTCAATTTTGAGAGATGTTGTCATTTTCTTCTCCGTTCAAGTCTTTCATTGAGTTATATGCTATCCTGTCATTCCGGAGGCTTTGTGATATTGCTCTCTTTAATCATCATATCGTTTTATCAAGATCATATTTTCCCTTGCTTATCATTTAACCGGAGTGTTATATTCTTCATTCTAGTTCCGTCATCTTATCTAGTTTTGCCTATCTTTTTAACCGGAGTGCTGTCTGAAATCTTTCTTAATCTTGTGCCATTCTTTCAATTGTTCCGGAGGCTATGTGTTGTTGTTTTCATCAAGTATCACTCCATCTCCTCAAGTTCTTGTTAATTCCTTCCATTTTCAGACGGAGTGCTGTCCAAATTCTGTCATTCTTTTTCCTTGGTTGTACCATTGCGGTTTCATATTCTTTTGGTTCATAAGCTCTTGTTTCATGTCTTTCAACCTACAAGGTTCTTGTTATGCTCCTTGTTCCTCTTTTCTAACGGAGCGTTTTCATCTTCGTTCATCTCCGTTGCATTCTTTCTTTCTTTCAACTTGTTTAACCTCTCAGGTTCCTGGTTTCACTCGTCTGTCAAAGAAGCAACTTTGTTTTACCTCTTCCTCTTCCGTGTTTACCCGGTGATATCTCTAGGATCTCGGGTCGAGATCCTATGTTAGTGTGGGAGAGTTGTGACGCCCGAGACCGACGTCCCAGAAGATTCCAGAAGATCCCAGAAGATTCCAGATGTTCCGGGTTGCCCGTGTGTTTCTTTTGTGCTTGTGTTATTATTTTTTTGCATTGCATCATGTCATCATGCCATCATGTCATATTTATTTTATTTTGCATCTCAACCTAAATAAATCGTGTGGGCCTTCGGTCCATTTAAATCGAGGGAAGTTTGTCTTCTCTTTAAAACATATCATCCCAATATTTTAGGGAGCTATATTTATCAATTATTCCATTGCTTCGGAATCACCATAACACACTTGCATTTTCCCCATGTCTTTTCACTTCGAGTTTCACCTTCAGAATCTTGCCAATAATTCTTTTCCGTTGTTTCGAGGCTCCTCCAAAATTCCGGACATTTTTGGTCACTTCTATAATCAAGTCTTAGTTCAAAACTATTTGAATTAAATTCAAATATGTTTGAATTATTTTTCCAATCGTGCCTTTTCTATTTTTTCTCGGACTTTGCTCATTTTATGATGCCCGAGAAAAATAGTCCTTTGTGCTACTTCTGCTCCTAACCCCCCTCTATCTTTTTCTTTCTTTGCCTCTTTTCTTATTATTTTTTGGCTCTCTCCTTTTATTTTTATTTTCTGCTAAGAAATAAAAATAAGCAGAGCAGCCTCTAGGCCTCTTGGGCCTCTCTCCAGCCTTCCCTGGCCCATCTCCTCCCTCCTCCTCTTCTCAGCCGGCCCAAGGCCACTCCAGCCCGCAGCCTCCCTATCGAACCCTAGCAGCGACCGAACCCCCTCGCTTCGCTCCCTTTCTTCCCTTCGCGCGCCGCCACTTTCCCTTCTCCCGCATCCCTCGCTCTCCTCGCTCGTCCCGCACCCCCTCGCAGCTCGCCCGACCGCAGCGTCGCCCCCCCCGATCCTGCGGCTCCCTCCGCGCGTCCCCTCCTCGTTGCCTCGAGCTGCCGGATCCCGAGCCCGGCGAGCGCCCGGCCAGGCCCGTGGCCCGACGCCTCCGCTGGACCTCCAGCCGCGACCTCCCTCCAGCACCGCCAGGGAGTTCGACCTCCCTCCGCGCCAGGCTCCCGCGGCCTCACCTCGTCCAGCCCGGCGCCCCCTCCTGCGTCCTCCGACCTCGCCAGAGCCGGCTGAGCTCCTCGCAGCTGGCGTCTCCAACCCTGCATCGCCATGGCCTCCCTCCTTCCGCCTCGCCCGCGAGCAGCCAGGCCACCGCGGCCTCCTCCCTCCGTCGTCCCGTCCAGGAAGGCCGGCCCGCTCCCTGCGAGCCGGTGGCTGCGTCCCCAAGCCGCCCTGTTCCTCGGTTGTTTCCTCCAGCAAGGCCCTTGAGCCCCCTCGTGCAGCCCCTTCGGCCCGGATCGCCCGTGCCATGCTGCTGCTGCCTCACCTCCAGCAAGACCGCGAAGGCCCCGTCCTTTCCTGCTCCGAGACCGTGACCGCCCTGTTCTTGTTTTGTTTTACGGCTGCTGTTTTTTTTTCGTTTTCGTCAAGTGCAGAGGACCTCAAGTATCGGCAAGTTCGACTACACGTTGAAACAACAAGTACCCCTTCGGAGAAGTACCTCTACGAACCGTGTACGAGATCGACGCCCGAACAACTACCCTCGCCGGAAGACCCAAGTACCACGACGACCCGAACCTCTACGGGAAAAACGAGCTCCAAGTTCGACTACTTCACGGGACCCGTCAAGTCCGACTACTACATGTACAACTACGAGCTCGAGAACGACTACTCGGAGACCCCAAGTACCCCTACCGTCGCCCGTGTACCCCTACGGAACGTCTTCGACCAAGTACCCCGACGTCGCAAGTACCACTACGGAACGTGAACGTCTACCGTCGCCCGTGTACCTACTTCCCTCTACGGCATGTACCACTACCGTCGCCCGGAAACGAGGAATTCGCCAAGTACCACGACACGATGACGTGAACCACTACTTCCTCTACAAGTTGCGAGAACGTCTACTTCCCTCTACGACACGTGTACCACGACTCGCGAGAACGACTTCTTCCTCTACGCTCTCGAACCGCCCCATGAACGTTTGTTCCGAAGGTATAACCCCGTCGATGACCCGTGGATGCTTGTTGTGTTGTATGAAATGTCTCCCGTGTGTGCTCCGTGTCCGTTTCGTCCCTTTTGTCATGTTCCTCGGTTGCCTCGTCACCGACTCGTGGGAACCCGGCAACGGGATCACCCCACCTCTTTCATCTCGTTTGACTCGCTCATGCCATCTTACCTTTTGCATCGGACTCTCAACGAGTTACCGGCACCGATATGATGCGTTGCATCATTTTCGGATCGTTGCGTGGCACCCTTTTCTTCCACCACGGTGACAATACTTCTTATCTCTTTTAAGTCAACCTTTTAAAACTTGCATAAACTTGATCATGTCATTCGCATCATATTAACAACATTATAGGTGTGAATTGTTGTTTGCTTATAATTATTAAACATGCATATGGGGATTTTTCCGGATATGTTGTTGTTATTTCCGGCCTCATTTAAAATGTCTAAATAGTGTAGTTTTATTATGCTTCACCTCTTGCCATGTTAAAAACATTTAATCTTGTCCTGTAAATAACGAGAGTCAACTAAATAATTAAATGTGGTGTTTCGTCAATATGCAACCCGTTGCATATTGATCTCCACTTAACTTGTAGATTTGTTTGTGCACCTTGCCATGCCATGCATATTTAAACCGGACATGCATCATACTTGTTTGTGCATCGTATGCCATGTTGATGCTTGTGTGTTTACCGTGTTGTTTCTTTCTTTCCGGTTGCTTCTCTTGTTAGCTTCGGTTTCGTTCCGGAGTTGTGAGGTTTCTCTCGTCTGTGTTGCTCCGTCTACTTCATGGAACCGTTCTTCTCCCTTGTGGAATTCCAGGCAAGATGACCGAACCCGGATACCATTACTATTTTTGCCTATTGCTAGTAGTCTCGATCTATAGTTTTGCCTCGATGCCCATGATCTTCTTGTCAGCCTCCTACTTGTAACCAATTGCCATGCTTAACCAACCTACCTATGCAAACCGTTGCTTGGCTAAGTACGCTTCGCTCAGCCCTTCTTATAGCTTTGTTAGTTGCAGGTGAAGATCGAAGATGCTTGCTTCATGTTGAAGTTTGGTTGGGTTATATCACACTATATAAATGCTTAAAAATGAAATCATCTATATATTGGCAAGGGTGGAAGGCTAAGCCTTATGCTTGGTGATTTGTTCCACTCATGCCGTTAGGAACCGTATAAACCGGTGTTATGTTCCTTGATTATGCGTTCCTAACACGGTTGGGGTGTATGGGACCCCCTTGATAAACCGCTAAGTGCTAAGTCTTTTCCAGCAAATCCCAACATTGGTACTATTTGCCTAATAACTAATAAAACTTGCATGTGGACTAGCTATCCCTTTTATTTTAATTCAACCCCCCGGGCCAGTGCTCCACATGAGTGTTGGCCCGAACTGGGCAACCTGCGGGGCCACCTCGAGGAAACTCAAGGTTTGGTAAAAACTCTGTAGAATCGCCCATCCGGTCGTGGCCTGAGACGAGATACGCGCGGCTACTATCAGGGTGTCGGCACGCCGGGAGGATTTGCTGGATTAGCCTTACCTTAGTTCGGTTTAACTTGAGCACGGGATTCCGAGAATACTCGGGTCTTCCCAACTATGGAGTTGCGACTCCGTGGATCGTGGGCTTGTAATGGGTCAAGTTGGAACACCCCTGCAGGGTTTGAACTTTCGAAAGACGTGCCCACGGTTATGTGGCAGATGGGAGCTTGTTAATATCCGGTTGTAGATAACTTGACACAATGCTTCTAATACACTACCAGCGTGTGTACCGTGACTGTCAATTTCCGAATAGGGATTCGGGAGTTGAACACGGTGGGGTTATGTTTGACCGGCTTTAGTTAGGATCACTTTGTGATCATCTCTCGACTGAGGCACTTCTCTTCTCGCTCTCTATTACGTAAGTTAGTGCTAGTTGCTGCTGCAGACTCTTGTTGTTCCTTCACCTCATATTCTTCCTTCAGCCTTGTCCACACCCAAGGCTTAAATAGTCTTGTTACCCGGGAACGGGATTGCTGAGTCCTCTGTGGCTCACAGTTACTTCACCACACCAGATGCAGGTTCAGCCGAGTTTGATGCAGGAGTTGGACCAGTTCTTCATCGGGAGCTCGATGAAGAGTTTGGCTGTTTGCTTGTGATGTTTCGACGATCAGTAGTGGTTTCTACTAGGATTCGATCCTGACCTGTGGCTTTATGTTGTTTTGGTATCTTTCTTTTGGATCTTCGCCCGTAGTCGGGTTGTGATGTTTTGAATGATGTATTGCTTATGTAATGTATGGTGTGAAGTGGCGAGTGTAAGCCAACTATCTTCTTTTGCAATTTAATCCCTCTTTTACATGAGTCGTGCAAAGATACCAAACTTGAGATCATTCTAGGATGGGCTTATACCTTTAAGTCGTGCCTCGACACGTAGGAGGTATAGTCCCATCCTGGGCATTATATAGATCTCTCGGTGTGCCATTGAGAATAATTAACCATAATATTATCTATGAGTTTGGTAGCTTCTCCTAAGGTAGTTTCCATGAAAGTGGCTCCGGCGGCCGAATCTAAAAGATTTCTAGAAGCAAAATTCAAGCCAGCATAAAAGTTCTGAATAATCATCCATAGATTCAAACCATGTGTAGGGCAATTACGTACCATCAATTTCATTCTCTTCCAAGCTTGTGCAACATGCTCATGATCTAGTTGCTTAAAATTCATAATATCGTTTCTAAGGGAGATGATCTTAGCAGGAGGGAAATACTTAGAGATAAAAGCATCTTTGCACTTATTCCACGAATCAATACTATTTCTAGGCAAAGAGGAAAACCAAGTTTTAGCACGATCTCTAAGTGAAAACAGAAATAACTTCAATGTAACAATATCATTATCTGTATCCCTTGCATATCACACAAATCAACAAAGTTGTTTAGATGGGTAGCGGCATCTTCACTAGGTAGGCCGGAGAATTGATCTTTCATCACAAGATTCAACAAAGCAGCATTGATCTGACAAGATTCAGCATCGGTAATAGGAGCAATCGGAGTGCTAATAAAATCATTGTTGTTGGTATTGCAGAAGTCACACAATTTGGTATTGTTCTGAGCCATAGTGACAAGCAAGCAATCCAACACACACAAGCAAACAAGAAGCAAGCGAACGCTAAACACACGGCGGAAGAAGGGCAAATAAAATGGCAAGGTTGAAGTGGGGGAGAGGAAAACGAGAGGCAAATAAATGTCATGCGATGGATAAGGGTTTGTGATAGGTACTTGGTATATGACTTTAGCGTAAGTCTCCCTGGCAACGGAGCCAGAAATTCTTCTTGCTACCTCTTGAGCTTGCGTTGTATTCCCTCGAAGAGGAAAGGGAGATGCAACACAGTAGCGTAAGTATTCCCTCAGTTTTTGAGAACCAAGGTATCAATCCAGTAGGAGACTACGCGCGAGTCCCTCGCACCTGCACAAACAAATAAGAACTTCGCAGCCAACGCGATAAGGGGTTGTCAATCCCTTTACGGTGAGTTACGAAAGTGAGATCTGATAGAGATGATAGTTTATATTTTCGGTATTTTTGGTTTAATAAAACAGCAAATAAAAGCAGTAAAGTAAAGTAGATGTAGATTGATATGTTGAGAATAGACCCGGGGGCCATAGTTTTCTCTAGTGGCTTCTCTCATGATAGCGATATTCTACGGCGGGTAAACAAATTACTGTCGATCAATTGATAGAAAAGAGAATAATTATGAGACTATCTAGGCATGATCATTGTATATAGGCATCACGTCTGAGACAAGTAGACCGAAACGATTCTGCATCTACAACTATTACTCCACACATCGACCGCTATCCAGCATGCATCTAGTGTATTGAGTTCATACGAACAGAGTAACGCCTTCAGCAAGATGACATGATGTAGAGGGATAAACTCAAGCAATATGATGAAAGCCCCATATTTTTATCCTCGATGGCAACAATACAATACGTGCCTTGCTTCCCCTACTGTCACTGGAAAAGGACACCGCAAGATTGAACCCAAAGCCAAGCACTTCTCCCATTGCAAGAACTATAGATCTAGTAGGCCAAAACAAACCAATAATTCGAAGAGACTTGCAAGGATATTATGAGCACACATAAAAAGTTCAGAGAAGAACCAAATATCCTTCATAGATAACCTTGATCATAAATTCACAATTCATCGGATCTCGACAAACACACCGCAAAAAGAGATTACATCGAATAGATCTCCTCGAAGACCGAGGAGAACTTTGTATTGAGATCCGGAGAGAGAGAAGAAGCCATCTAGATACTAGCTATGGACCCGAAGGTCTGTGGTAAACTACTCACAACTCATGGTGAGGGCGATGATGATGATGATGAAGGCCTCCGTGATGGATCCCTGCTACCTCTTGAGCTTGCGTTGTATTCCCTCGAAGAGGAAAGGGAGATGCAGCACAGTAGTGTAAGTATTTCCCTCAGTTTTTGAGAACCAAGGTATCAATCCAGTAGGAGACCACGCGCGAGTCCCTCGCATTGCACAAACAAATAAGAACTTCGCAGCCAACGCGATAAGGGGTTGTTAATCCCTTTACGGTCACTTACAAGAGTGAGATCTGATAGAGATGATAATTATATTTTTGGTATTTTTGGTTTAATAAAACAGCAAATAAAAGCGGTAAAAGTAAAGTAGATGTAGATTGATATGTTGAGAATAGACCCGGGGGGGCATAGTTTTCTCTAGTGGCTTCTCTCATGATAGCGATATTCTACTGCGGGTAAACAAATTACTGTCGAGCAATTGATAGAAAAGAGAATAATTATGAGACTATCTAGGCATGATCATTGTATATAGGCATCACGTCCGAGACAAGTAGACCGAAACGATTCTGCATCTACTACTATTACTCCACACATCGACCGCTATCCAGCATGCATCTAGTGTGTTGAGTTCATACGAACAGAGTAACGCCTTCAGCAAGATGACATGATGTAGAGGGATAAACTCAAGCAATATGATGAAAACCCCATCTTTTTATCCCCGATGGCAACAATACAATACGTGCCTTGCTGCCCCTACTGTCACTCGGAAAGGACACCGCAAGATTGAACCCAAAGCCAAGCACTTCTCCCATTGCAAGAACTATAGATCTAGTAGGCCAAACCAAAACAATAATTCGAAGAGACTTGCAGGGATATTATGAGCACACATAAAAAGTTTAGAGAAGAACCAAATATCTTTCATAGATAACATTGATCATAAGCTCACAATTCATCGGATCTCGACAAACACACCGCAAAAAGAGATAACATCGAATAGATCTCCTCGAAGACTGAGTAGAACTTTGTATTGAGATCCGGAGAGAGATAAGAAGCCATCTAGATACTAGCTATGGACCCGAAGGTCTATGGTAAACTACTCAAAACTCATGGTGAGGGCGATGATGATGATGATGAAGGCCTCCGTGATGGATCCCCCTCCCGGAACAGGCTCCAAGATGGGATCTCCATGGGAACTGAAGCTATGTAGTGGAATTAGGGTTTTCTCTCTGCGTATGGAGTTTCTTGGGTACATAGGTATATATAGGAAGAAGGAGGGGACCGGGGGCCACACGAGCTAGCCTCGAGGCAGGGGGGCGCGCCTTGGGAAGGGGGCGCGCCCCCCACCCTCGAGGGCAGCCCAGCTGTCCCCTGACTTGGTCCTGACGTTTCCAGTGCGTGATTTTCTCCAAAAATATCTCTCGCGAAGGTTTCATTCCGTTTGGACTCCGTTTGATATTCCTTTTCTGTAAAACCCTGAAATAGGCAAAAAAAACAGCAATCTGGACTGGGCCTTTGGGTTAGTACGTTAGTCCCAAAAATGATATAAAAGTGAATGACAAAGCCCATTAAACATCCAAGACTTCATAAATAATAGCATGGAACAATAAAAAAATATAGATACGTTGGAGACGTATCAAGCATCCCCAAGCTTAATTCATGCTCATCCTCGAGTAGGTAATGATAAAGAAAGAATTTTTTATGTGGAATGCTAACCAATATAGTTTTTCAATGTAATTCTCATAATTGTGGCATGAATGTTCAGATCTCAAAGATTCAAGATAAAAGTCTATGTTGACATAAGAAATAACAATACTTTAAGCAAAACTAACAAAGCAATCATGTCTTCTCAAAATACCATGGCTAAAGAAAGTTATCCCTACAAAATCATATAGTGTAGGTGTAAGTGCATCTAGTGCCACCCCTGGTGGTTTTGGAGTATTGACGACAAACCTGGTTGAGGGACTAATGTGTTTGTGAGAATTGCAGGATAACACAGGTAGTAGTCCATCATTGATTCGGTTAACCTACCGGAGATGACCCCTAAAAATGTATGAAGACATTGATATCAGTGGTGGTAAATGAATATAATCATATTGAAGACTATGACTTGAGAAGACATTGTGTGAAGACTGTGGAGAGCGAAGACATAGATGTTTCACTGTTTCCTTTTCTTCTTTGTTGAGTCATAGGAACCACTGTACTGTTAAGTGGGGTCCAAGTGAACAAAGTCAGAGTGACTGAAGTGATGCTCAACCAAATCCTATGTCTTCGAGCGAAGACTATGAGAGCAAATATTATCCAGAGGCGGATGAGTCAGCTTTACTTGGATCTCAAGTAAAGTTGCCGTGTGTGTTTGAAATCTGACCATTGGAACACGTGTCAGTTCCTTAGTGACCCAGGGTCACTTCGGATAAATCAGGTCGGGTTGCCCAGTGGCTATAAATAGCCCACCCCCTACACCATAAATTGGTGGCTGCTCAGAGTTATTGCACGGCTTTTGTCGTTTGAGAGCAACCCACCTCCGAAGCATTTGAGAGAGAAATCCTTGCGAGGACAAAGCCCAAACACCCAGAGCCAAAGAGTGTTAGGCATCACTGAAGTCTTTCTGTCTGTGTGACCTGAAGACTTATTACACTTGAGGACTGTGTTTCCTCCAGCCGGTTAGGCGTCGCGTTCTGAGCATCCAAGATTCATTGTGGATTGCCAGAGAACGAAGTCTATGAAGGTTTGGAAGTCTACCTTGAAGACTTACCAGAGTGATTGGGCGAGGACTAGGTGTCCTTAGCTCAAGGGGAACAAGGTGAAGACGCGGTCTTCTGAGTTAAATCTCAGCCTCCCTAACCAGACGTACAGTTGTCACAGCAACTGGAACTGGTCTAACAAATCACTGTCTTCCCCGAGCTACTGGTTCTATCCTTTCCTTCCCTTTACTTACTGCTCTACGTTGTGAAGACATTGCATGCTTGCCTTATCTGATTGTCTTCACTGAGTACCTACTTGTTGTGATTGGCTTCATTCCTTCTTCCTTTATGATCACTACTGCCTAGTTGCTATTAGTCTTCATGCTTTCACTTCCTTGAATACATGACTATGGCTTATCTAGTGTAGTCCACTTTCCGCTGCATACAAATAGGCTTGAGCTTATCGTTTGTCTTTGAAACTACCATGTTTTGAAGCATTTCATAAAAATCGCCTATTCACCCCCCCCCCTCTAGTCGATATACCGCACTTTCAATTGGTATCAGAGCGAGGTACTCCCTTGTTCTGTGCGATTCGGTTTAACCACCTGGAGTTTTAGCTATGTCTCCGCTGCGTGCCCCGTCTTCGATGGCACCGAATATCCCTACTGGAAGAACAAGATGCGATGCACCTTGAAGCCATTGACGTGGACCTCTGGTTTGTCGTCAAGAACGGCGTTCCCAAGACTGGTGAAGGCATCACCCCTGCTGATGTCAAGAGGCTCGATCAATTGGATTCAACGGCCAAGAACATCATATGTGGTCATCTAACCAAAGGACAGTACGATCGTGTAAGTGCTCTGGACACGTCAAAGGAAGTTTGGGACTGGCTCTCAAAGGTCAATGAAGGACTCTCTACCTAGAGAGATCAAAGGACCAGCGTCCTTCGCAATCTCTTCAATCGCTTCAAGAGACATGACAATGAGAATGTCCAGCACACTTTTGATCGTCTCACTGACATCACAAATGAGCTTCAAGCACTTGGCGCCACTGAGATTACCAAGCATGAAATTGTCAAGACCCTTCTGAGATCACTCGACAACTCATTTGATATCCTTGCACTGATGATTCAAGAACGCCCTGACTTCAAGACTCTCGATCCGTCCGATATACTTGAGAGGCTCAACACACATGAGTTCCAGCTATCTGAGAAGCGTGACATCTATGGTCCCAACTATGGCCGATCTCGCGCCTTAAAGGCAAAAGCTATTTCCTCATCTGAAGAAGAATCTGACTGCAGTTCTGATGATCCTGAAGACATTGGAAAGGAGCTTGCCATGCTTGTGAAGAAGTTCCAGAAATTCACTAGGAAGAAAGGCCTCAGAAAGTCTTCAAGATCCAGCTCAAGAAATGATGAAGCTTCTGCTCATGACTACAAGAAAAGAACATGTCATAAGTGCAAGAAACCTGGTCACTACATCTCTGAGTGTCCTCAGTGGGACAACGAGAGGAAGAAAAAGAAGACCAAGGAATATGATTCTGATGACAAGAAAAAGAATAAATACTCAAAGTCTTCTTCAAAGTCTTCATAAAAGTACTCATCACAATAGAAGAATTCATCTGGCAAGGCTCGCGCTTTTGTTGGCAAGGAGATGGATTCTGAGGAAGAGTCTGCTTCTGAAGAGGCAGAGGTGGAGTCGGAGGAAGAGTCTGATTCTGGTGCTGCAAGTCTGGCTTTAGCCACTGCCTACGTGGGCAAGTCCATCTTCAACACTGAAGACAATGGCCCCGTCCCCAACAATGATGATGAGGACGACGACTCTGCACCCACCTTCTATTTCATGACACGCGGCGCCAAGGTAAAAATCACGCGATGCTTACTTTCAAACATCTAGTGAAGATGACTCTGATTGTGAATCAAAACCTAGCTACAAAACACTTGCAAAAATTGCCACTGAATAGCAGAAAGCCATGGAACATATTCAAAAATTGTTAGACAAAAGCGATGACCTGTTGGACGCGGAAATGACCCGTTCTCAGTCCTTAATTGAAGACATAAAAAATCTTCATGTTAAGTACAAAGAACTTGAAGGTCTTTATGAATCGCTTTCAAAAACTCATGAAAAGCTTTCCCATGATTACATTCAAAGGAAACGAGAACTTGAGAAAGTGAAAGCGGCTCATGAAGATCTTCAAAAGGAGAATGAGTCACTCCGCGCACAAGTGATCAGCTCCACTCACGAAGAGTTTGAACCACCATGTCTAAAATGCATTGAACGTGATAATGCTACATCTGTTGCTGAATGCTCTACTGCTGCCACTGTTGCAATATCTTCAACTATTGATGTGGTAACTAACCCCTCTGCTGAGGAAACCACTACTATTGCTGATGAAAATGCTAGGTTGAAGACTTTGCTTGAAACAGGGATGTACAAAAGCCTCAAAGGGCATCATACTCTATGTGATGTCCTCAAAAAGCAAATACTGAACCGAAACCCTAGTAAAGAGGGTGTTGGGTTCGACAGGAAAATGAATGTTGATGGTTCATACTGGAAGCATGAGCAGTATCCCAAAACCACATAGGTTGCTGCAAAGGAACCTACAGTGGACCCATCTACTCTATCTGGCTTCACTTGTGCTCATCCTGTTATCATTGATGAATCTTTTGATGCAAACTATAAAGTGTTTAAGAATCAAAATGGTGAAGTGTTTGCCAGGTATATTGGTACTAACTGCAGGAATGGACCACCTATGAAGAAGATCTGGGTACCCAAGGGTTGTCTTGAGAAGCTTTCAGCAAATACTATCATGACACCTCCTGGGATGAAGACAAATCCCAGACCAAAGGCTTCATATGGTCCTAAGGCTTCATACAGACAAAGGACTCATCTGAGTCACCCTAACGCGATGCTTTGCAGGGAAACCATACTCAGACCCATGAATATGAGTGTGTTTCTTCAAACCGATATGTTCATAAATCCAAGAATTTTTCTGCCTATTCTTATGAGTATTATTCTCTTCCTGCAAGACTATTTGCTAGGGCCCCAAAGCCAAAATTCTCAGATGCTGCTCTTAAACTTATTGCTTCTAAGCCACCCCTGAAAATGTGGGTGGTTAAGAAGAACTAACTTTCTCTTGCAGGGAAAGGTCTCCAGCCTATAATCAAAGGCTTCTGATGCTATTTCTGGGGGCCTAAAACACTTGCTGGGCACAAGATCAAATGCCCTGAATAACTTACTGCTCATACTATTCATAAGCCACTTGTTAAACATCTCATCAGTCCTAACTTTCATCTAAGCTTTCATAATCCACTTATGCATCAAATGTTTATGCTTCATAATGGCTCTTGGTGAAGCCTATCCTCCTAACTTCATTGTAGGGGGTGACACCAAAGTCTTCAGAATGGATTATGGATAGCGGATGCACAAATCATATGACTGGTGATCGAAATCTTCTCATGGACTCAACTTTACGTCCATCCAACAAGAGTCACATCACATTTGCTGATACTGGTAAAAGCAAAGTGTTGGGTCTAGGTAGAGTTGCAATCTCAAGAGATCAGCACATGGATAGAGTCATGCTTGTTGAATCTCTTGGCTTCAACTTAATGTCTGTCTCAATGCTTTGTGACTTAAACATGATTGTGATCTTTGGTAAATTTCGTTGCATTGTACTAATGGAATCTGACAAGTCTTTAGTATTTGAAGGATACAGAAAAGGTGATCTGTATATGGTAGATTTCTCAGCTGGACCGCAGATGGCCGTATGTCTTCTAGCAAAAGCTTCAGAGTGCTGGCTATGGCATCGAAGGCTAGGACATGTGTCACACCCTGCATTTTGTAACATGTTATTTGTAACTTTGAGGCATGAAAATTTGGACCAGCAAAAAATGTTAGCATCATTTGACCTTTATTTGGAATTGAGTTTTCTTCATTTGCTTTTTCATGTGCTCATTAAAGTCAACTATGACCTCTTGTAGATTTCATCTCCATACCCAAAACTTCTGCCCAATGATCATGCCAAGTGTTATATAACAGTATAGTATTTTCTTAGAAAATTAATTTGGCCAAAAAGTATTTTATAAATTTAGTTTTCCAAATACCCCTGAATTGAGATTTGCACTGCAAGTACTTGATTAAGGGTGTGAAAATTATTTCAAAAGGTTTATTTGAGACCTAGTAGTCATAGGACTCCCAGAAACCACAAAGGTATAATTTTAGAAGTTATTTTCCTATTTTATTTAAAAGCTTTTTCTAAAGGCCAGAAATGGTCTTTAATAGGGGAAAATTATTTAACTATTTCAAAAATATTTGCCAAAATTCAGAGAGACTCATAGGACATATATTGTCCATATATAAGAGTTTGAACACTTGGTCATGTTCAAAATAATGGGCTAAACCCTCTAAAACCCTTTCTGGATATTTCAAGCTTTTGAAATATTTACAAAGGAAACTTTCTCCAAAAATTCCAGTGAAATTCTATCATGTCATTTATGACATATTTGATGATCTTGCCAAGTCCCATGCCTTGGGAAGCAAGAAAACCTCCTCAAACCCCTTCATAACCATTCTGTCCATATTTGAAGTTTGAGCAACTTTACATTGTCAAACTTGTCCAAATGCTCTCAAACTTGGTGCACATGCTAGAATGGCCTAATAAGGCACCTAGACCAAATGGCACAAGAATTTGAATAGAGCAACTTGATCAGATCACCTCAAAACCCTTTCTGTTCAAATGCAAATTTGAACAACTTTACATTACCAACTTTTTATCTGGAGCTTCAAACTTTGTGGGCATGATCAATACCCCAAATGATGATGCTACACCAAGTGGTGCATCAAGGGGAGATGATTAGCTTGACTCAACTAAGATGAAATTGTTTCTGTTGATTTCTAGGGTTCACCAAAGTTACATTGGCTAGTTTCTTCAAATGAGCCCAAATTTGGTGAAGCACCCTATTTTCTCATGTATTTCAACCCTGTCAAGTGCCATGTCAAGTGGACTTCATTTACTTGATCAAACACAGATCAAACACCTTCTGCAGAACTTCTAAAACCCTCAACTTGATCACTTCTTCTTTTCTCCATGGCCTCAACTTCTTACCACAGGCTCATTGAGTTACCAGCTACCTCCAGTAACTCCCCCAGCACCTCAGCTCCATGATTGAGGGGTGAAACCTCTGTTTTACCTTGCTGTACAGTAGGTTTCTACCATTTCACCAGCCCTCTCCCTCTCTCTCTGCACCCCCAGGGCATCCAAGGCCTCAGGGCATTTCTTTACTCCTCCCTCTGCTTGCTAGACACTGTTGGGCACGCTGGAACGGACCAAACCGGCGAGAGCGCGGCGGTGCCAGTCAAACGCACGCTCTAGAGCGCGCAAACAGTGCTCCCACACGCTGGCTCCAACCAATCGCCGATCCCCGACAGCCTCGGGCCTCCCCCTCGCGCCAGTCGAGGCGCCTCGACGTCTGCGACCTCCCCGACGCTGTCCCCCCTCCTCCTGCGCCCTCCAGTGAGCGTCGTCGCACGCGCACCGGCCGCCCGCTTCGGCCATTCTTCTGCCTCACACGCGCGCCCTTCTCTGACGCTCCCCCGCGCCTCCTCTCACCTCAGCTGGACGTGGAGCTAGTCCACGGACCTCCCCGGCATGTTCCCAGGCTCCAGAACCCTCCACAGCCTCGCCTGCAACCTCGCCGGCGCACAGGTCCACGGTGAACCACGGGCGCGGCTATATAAGGCCCTCCCGAGCTTCTCCAACACCCTCACCAGCCTCACACCTCTCCACTGAGACCCCCAACACCCTCAGTTCGACCCCAGGGCGCCCCTGTGCTCGGGATCGACCGGAGCTCCGCCGCGTCGGGCCGCCGGCGATCTCGAGGTACAGGCCTCCCCTGCCTCTCCTTCCACTCGTTTCGGAACCGCCACCCTCCACTGATCCTTTCCCCTCTATTTCCCCCTCCATTTGCAGTCGGAAACGGCCGCAGCAACTACCCTCCGACGAGCCTCCGCCGTCCCACCTCGCCGCCGGTGAACCAGGACCCCCCGCCGTGCCGCTCCACCACCACTGCAACCGCAACTCAACACTGAGTCTGTCCCTAGCCTCCGTTGCCGTCGCCGTGGCGGGAATCGTCGCTGGTGAGCTCGCCGCCGTCGTGGCCGCGGGGTTAGAGATGACAGGCGGGCCCCGCCTGTCATCCCCCCACCTCTCTCCCCCTCCTCTGTGCCGCTGACCCACGTGCGCGCGCGCTGGCTCCGTGCGGCTGGGCCAGTCCGCCTGGGCCGTGCACTGTGGCCTCTTCTGGCCCAGTGCACAGGACCCTTTTTCATTTTTCTTTTCTGTTGATGTTTTAAACATTTCTACATGAAAGAATATTGATCCAAATTAAATATTTCCAACTCCTAAAATCTTGTAATATTCCAACCTATTTAATGGTACTACTTTCACTCAAATCCATGAAACTTTTCTGTACTGTTCAAATTTAAATTCAAATTTGAGCAGTATAACTCCTGTTCAAAAATCAATATGTCCTATTCTGTAACTCCAAAACTCCAACTAAGATTTTTTTCCCATCTTAGAAATCCCTCTAGTATTTTACAAAATGAGTTGACATTTTTCTGAGCACTTTGATTTTTCTGTTTTATTTGTATTCTTATTTTCCCGTGGTTATTATGCGACGTATAGATCCCGTATTTGACGAAGTTGCTGTGGAAGAAGAAGGAGAAGGATTTGAAGACTTTGAAGACCAAGCCAATCCAGGCAAGCAGCCCTTTGACCATGATACACTTGTTCTCGGAACCCTTTTTGTTTCCGATGCATGATGATAGGGTTACGGTGGTAACCTAGATGAACCACCACATGATGCATGCTTTATTGTTGATCTTGCTATATGCTAGATGACATGCAATAGATGGTCATGATGCTTATATGATGCATGTGTGATATGAACCCTCATAGTTGAAATCTTTGCATGAACCCATCGGGTGCCCCTAATGCCCGAGGGTGATGATGTGTTAGGTCATCACTTGAGAAAGAAGTGATGTGCCGGTAGATCATGTGCATGGTGGAATGATGGATTAGATTTATGTGTGACTACCGTCCCAACCAAACATGTGCAACCACACTACCCCTTATGGGACGGGGCTTTATTGATTACTTAGGTCGATACTAGCATGGCGCCCGCATTACTAGTGACGGGAAGACTTGAGGTCTTTCCCGGGACGGGGTCGTGCTTGGATAGACGGCCATGACTGTTTTTACAGGGCACCGGACACACCGTTGGTCCCTTCGGGTACGCGTGACATTGAAATTAGGGCAAGCCCCGTAATCTATTGTTTGTACCCGAGGGCCGTGTACCAACGAGTGGACTCTATGTTAGTGTCGTCTAAGGAAAGGTAATGACCGGGTGCTTACCCCGGGTACTTGAGGTACAGCGGGTCGTGGATGATACGGAAGTTCCCCGGATCTTGTGGGTAAAGTGCGCAACCTCTGCAGAGTGTAAAACTATTTGAATAGCCGTGTCCACGGTCATGGACAGTTGGGTGGTGCTACTTAAACTATGTCCAGAATTTTACTTCGTCGGTGATGTTATGTGTGTGCTAAGTCAAGGTGGAGACTTGACTCGATGAGATGAATCATATTCATGTTGATATCGGTAACCTGTCTTCGAGGTTACGCGAGGTTATTGATGCATAAACTTGATAATAGCATATTGTTCTAGCTTCCTGCTGGATTGTTCATTATTGTTCCATTGCATTGTTACCACATCATGGGTTGCTTGCGAGTACATTCAAAGTACTCATTGGCTTGGCACTGGTTATTTAATTGGCCAGGCATGGAAGAGCAGGATTATGAGGAAGAGTTCTTTGGAGACGAACATGCAAACTAGGACGCTATCCCAGTTAGAATGCCTGTAGGGTTAAGGCAGATGGCATGGGTTCTACCCGTTTATCGAAGACTTCCGCTACTTGAGTTATTTGCTATTCAGCCCGTGAGGCTCTATCTATGTAAGACTTGGCCATAATGGCCTTAATTCGTGTAAGACTATTTGTATGGATGTAAGACTCTTGTTATTTCAGCTTCTGTGTGTTCAGTGAGCATTGATCTCTGGGATCACTGTACACGTGCATTCGGCGATCTCGACTTCCAAGTCGGGGTCCCCACAGAGCTGGTATCAGAGCCAGGTTGACTGTAGGAAGCCTTAGTTAGCATGGGCGTTAGTTAGTTGAGACCCCTTTTCAAAACCTTCTGAACCTCTCTTCTTTTCTAAACCTGAGATTTCCTCAGCTTATTAACCCCTCCTATTCCACCTTTGTAGATGGCCGCTGTTCCCAAAGAGCACCTGACCACTGGGTTTCCCCTACTTCTCGAGGATAGCCTCCAGGAGTGTCAGTTCCACCGAGCACCCATCCTCACCTACCATGAGCATTGGGTGAGCGATACTGAGGTGGAGTACCATGTGGAAGTGATCGTGAAGGCAAACGATCCTCCCACAAGTTGGTTCTTCGAGGGACCCCAGATGGCAACACTACCACTCGCTGTCGAGGCTGCTGCACTCAAGGCACTAACCCGTCTCCGCGAGCTTCTTCCGGAGATGGCAGCCAAGATGGCAACACGCTTCTTACCTTACCGGAAGGAAGGTGACGAAGAAAGCAGCGCACTAGCCCCTCCACTGAAGGAAGGACCCTCGCTTCGGTTCCAGACCTACTTCAGTCTATGTGCCGACAGCCTGGCACAAGACTTGGCCTCGGAATCAATGAAGCTTCGAGAGGAACTTTACAAGACCAAGGCACTTCTTCGTCGAGCTCAAGAGAAGGCAAACAGGATCAAGAAAGAAGGGGCACCTTCTGGACAATCCGCTATCGCATATCGAGGCGGAAGGCCCTCCGAGGATGTGTCTTCCAAGGGTGAAGAACCACCTCGGCGACGCCGGATGACAGCAAGGGAATACCGCAAGCTTTTCCCTGCACCACCATCGAAGCACCGTCGTATCCAACTCCTCCACTCCCCCACTCCCTCAAGTGACAAGGGAGCCCAGACAGATGAAGACAAGGAGGAAGACCCAGAAGAGCCGGAATACGCGACCGAGCATTCCGCCACTTAGGCATTATTCGCTACTCGGATATGCCAGTTGTAACCCCTGCGGTAGGATAGGTCGTGTAACCCCTATGCGCAGTCGAGTCCTTGTACGGTTCATATGAAACCATCTAGCGTTTGCTTTTGTTGTGTCTGGATGTATGTTGTATTCTTCCTTCAGGAGGGTGTAAACAACTACATCACCCATTTGGATTTTTAATGAATGTGTTTTGGCCTTACGGCCCTTGCATGATTTGATTTAGTGTCACACCCACCCCCTTACTAGGCACCCATCTTTCTTGCTTTCCCTCTTCCGAGTCATGAGACCTTTTACCGCTCCAACAGGATGCCTGTTGTAACTCGTATTGGTACCTCTACCCAGCAGCCCGAAGCCGGAGCATCCTCTCAGCCAGAGGCAGGCCACGACCAAACCAACGACCAAGCTCCACCACCACCTCCTCCAAGCATGGACATGGCTCAGCTTCTCCAAGCTTTCCGAGAGGAACGCCAAGCCAACACTGCACCTCTTCAGCTGATTGCTCAATCTGTCGCCAACAACCGCCAGCCGGCGGGGAATGGCAATGAACGTTCCACGTTGGCAGAGTTCAAGAAGCATGCACCGCCAACCTTCATTGACACTGCAGAACCCCTGGATGCTGACGACTGGGTCCGTTCCATTGAGGATATATTGGAACTAGTCAGATGCACCGAAGATCGCGAGAAGGTGGCTTATGCAGCCCACTGCCTCGGGGGAACTGCTAGAGCTTGGTGGGATGGATTCAAGGTCATGCATGCTGAACAAGACATCACTTGGGTGAACTTCAAGGCAGAATTCCGCAAGGCCCACATTCCTTCCGGAATTATGGCTATCAAAAAGCGCGAGTTCCGAGCCCTGAAGCAAGGAAGTGACACTGTCAAGGAGTACATGCAGAAGTTCAGTATTCTGTCAAGGTATGCCCCTGAAGATGTCAGCACTGATGCTGCCAAAAGGGAGCGCTTCATGGAAGGCCTTAATCAGACTCTGCAGTACTCGCTCGTCGTGTGCGACTGTCCGTCTTTCCTTGACCTGGTGAACAAGGCACTCATACTTGAAGACAAGCGGCGTGCTTTGGAAGACACTCGCAAGCACAAGTTGGTCAGTAAGGGAAGTTCCAGCAACCAGAAGCCTCGTCCGTGGCAGTCAGTCCTGGCCAAGCCAACCTATCAGCAGCCAAGAGCTCCTGCACCTCGTGCCAATCCTCAGCCTCAGCAGTATGCCAACCCCAGGCCAGCTTTCAACCCCAATACCAATGGTGGCAACAAGATCAACACTCCAAACCAAGTCACTTGCTTTGGATGTGGTCAGCCCGGACACATCTCCAGAGTGTGCCCCAACAAGAAGCCTGATGCCCCACGCCCCAATGCGCAGAACCAGGGACAAGGCCGTGGAATGCCACCAAGGAACCCAGCTCCTCGCAATCCACCGAACTATGGGAAGGGGCGTGTGAATCACGTCACTGCTGAAGAAGCCCAGGAAGACCCGGACGTCGTGCTGGGTACGTTCCTTGTCAACTCAGCACCTGCAACTGTCTTGTTTGATTCTGGAGCAACGCATTCATTTGTCACTCAAAGATTTGCATTAAAAAGTGGCATGACCCCTACACCCCTGAATAACCCTATGGTGGTACAAACCCCCGGAGCCGAGATGAGAGCCAAGATAGGCTGTAGAGGAGTCAGTATTACCATTAACGGTGTAGACTTCCTAGCAGACCTTATTGTCCTGAGATCGCAAGGCTTGGATGTGATCCTAGGTATGAATTGGCTTAACAAGCACCAAGGCTTGTTAGACTGTGCCAATCGGACAGTCACTGTGACCAATGACCAAGGAGTAGAAGTCAAGTTTGCCCCCAACTCCTCTTCCGCTCAAGCCTCTAAAGTCAACTGTCTGTCTGAAGTTGGGCTAGATCAAGTACCGGTGGTATGTGAGTATCCTGATGTCTTTCCGGACGAACTACCGGGAATGCCCCCTGACCGTGACATTGAGTTCATCATCGAGCTCGTGCCCGGAGCAGGACCCATCTATAAGAAGCCTTATAGAATGGGGACGGGAGAATTAGCCGAGTTGAAGAAGCAGCTAGAAGAGCAGCTAAGGAAGGGATTTATCCGCCCGAGTGCCTCCCCTTGGGGATCTCCTGTTCTGTTTGTGGCAAAGAGGGACGGTACCATCCGCTTATGCATTGACTATCGTTCCCTCAATGAAGTTACAATCAAGAACAAGTACCCACTTCCCAAGATCGAAGATCTGTTTGATCAACTCAGCGGAGCCAAGGTATTCTCCAAGATCGACCTCAGATCTGGGTATTACCAGCTGAAGATCAGACCCCAAGATATTCCGAAGACGGCATTCGTAACCAGATTTGGCCTGTACGAGTGCACGGTCATGTCTTTTGGGTTAACCAATGCCCCAGCTTACTTCATGTATCTCATGAATAAAGTCTTCATGGAATATTTGGACAAGTTCGTTATTGTCTTCATTGATGACATCCTTGTGTTCTCGAAGTCGGAGGAAGAGCATGAGCAGCATCTGAGGATGGTCCTAGACAAGCTTCGTGAGCACCAATTGTATGCCAAATTCAGCAAGTGTGAGTTCTGGCTGCATAAAGTTGGATTCTTAGGTCATGTCTTGACCGAGGAAGGATTATTTGTTGATCCTGCAAAAATCGAAGCTGTGACCCAATGGCAATCTCCAACGACCGTCAAGGAAGTCAGAAGCTTCCTCGTATTGGCGGGCTATTACCGCAAGTTCGTGGAAGGATTCTCTAGCATTGCACGACCAATGACTCAGCTCCTCAAAAAGGACAAGAAGTTCGAGTGGACGCTAAAATGCGAAGAGAGCTTCCAAGAGCTCAAGAAGAGATTGACCACCGCCCCAGTTCTGGCAACACCTGATATTCACAAGGAGTTCGTGATATATTGTGATGCCTCTCGAACCGGATTGGGAAGCGTTCTGATGCAAGAAGGCCGCGTCATAGCATACCTCTCCAGGCAGCTACGACCCCATGAGGAGAACTACGCTACTCACGATCTTGAGCTAGCAGCAGTAGTTCATGCCTTGAAGACATGGCGGCATTACCTCCTAGGGAAACGGTGTGAGATTTACACAGACCACAAAAGTCTGAAGTACATTTTCACCCAAAAGGAATTGAACATGAGGCAGCGGAGATGGTTGGAACTCATCAAGGATTATGACCTCAGTGTTCAGTATCACCCTGGGAAGGCTAACGTGGTGGCCGATGCCTTAAGCAGGAAGGCTTGCTCTTTGAATGTCGTTATTCAAGAAAGGCAGCCAACCTTGTTTAAGGAGATCGAACAATTCAATTTGGAATTGGTCACCCCCGGATTTCTGGATCATTTGGAAGTCAGACCAACCCTGCTGGACGACGTCAAGAAGGCTCAAGATGGACACGCAAGCATCGAAGGTATCAAGAAGAAGATGAAGCTGGGCAAGGCCCCAGGATTCTCTGAAGACGAGCACGGGATTGTTTGGTACAAAGGTCGCCTCTGCGTACCAAACAACACCGAGTTGAAGACGCTGATTCTGCAAGAAGCCCACGACACTCCATATTCCATCCACCCCGGAGGAACCAAGATGTATCAAGACTTGAAGGCACGGTTCTGGTGGCACGGTATGAAGAGAGAGATTGCAACCTATGTTGCAAAGTGTGATGTGTGCCAAAGGGTCAAGGCTGAGTATCAGCGACCTGCTGGATTGCTTCAACCACTCAAGGTTCCTGAGTGGAAGTGGGATAAAGTCGGAATGGACTTCATCACTGGATTACCAAGGTCGAATAGAGGACATGACTCCATCTGGGTCATAGTCGATCATTTGACTAAGGTGGCCCATTTCATTCCTGTCAAGACCACTTATGATGGCAACCGGCTGGCAGCTCTCTACATCGACCGAATCGTAAGTCTTCACGGTGTTCCCAAGGAGATTGTGTCAGATCGAGGAACCCAGTTCACTTCAAGGTTCTGGAAGAAGTTCCAAGAAGCCTTGGGAACCAAGTTGTCTTTCAGCACAGCTTTCCACCCGCAGACCGGAGGTCAAACTGAGCGCGTCAATCAGATTCTCGAAGACATGCTCCGAGCCTGTGTCCTGGCGTATGGAGCCAAGTGGGAAGACTGTCTCCCTTTTGCCGAGTTCTCCTATAACAACAGTTACCAGTCAAGCCTTCAGATGGCACCATTTGAGGTGTTGTACGGACGCAGATGTCGCACACCCCTCAACTGGTCAGAGACTGGAGAAGGACTAGTTTTTGGACCGGATAATCTCCGCGCAGCAGAAGAGCAAGTCCAGCTAGTCAGAGAGCGATTAAAGGCAGCCAAGTCAAGGCAGAAGAGTTATGCTGACACTCGACGCCGAGACATGAGTTTCCATGTCGGGGACCATGTGTACCTGCGGGTAACTCCTCTAAAGGGAACCAAGCGTTTCCATGTCAAGGGGAAGCTCGCACCAAGGTTCATTGGACCCTTTGAGATCACTGCACGACGAGGAGAAGTGGCTTATCAGTTGGAACTACCACCTGAGCTATCCGATGTGCACAATGTATTCCATGTGTCACAACTCCGGAAATGTCTGCAAGTTCCAGTCAAGCCCAATCGCTACAAGGATGTGGATCACCAAGCCATTGATCTGCAGCCTGATTTGACCTACCGCGAGAAGCCCATTCGTATTCTGGACGAAGCAGAACGACGTACGCGGAGCCGTACCATCAAGTACTTCAAGGTCCAGTGGAGCAACCACACCGAAGCAGAAGCAACCTGGGAACGAGAAGACTATCTTAGATCCGAGTTTCCCGACCTCTTTTAAGCCCTAGTTTAGGAATCTCGGGGACGAGATTCTTGTAAGGGGGGTAGGTCTGTCACACCCTGCATTTTGTAACATGTTATTTGTAACTTTGAGGCATGAAAATTTGGACCAGCAAAATTTTTTAGCATCATTTGACCTTTATTTGGAATTGAGTTTTCTTCATTTGCTTTTTCATGTGCTCATTAAAGTCAACTATGACCTCTTGTAGATTTCATCTCCATACCCAAAACTTCTGCCCAATGATCATGCCAAGTGTTATATAACAGTATAGTATTTTCTTACAAAATTAATTTGGCCAAAAAGTATTTTATAAATTTAGTTTTCCAAAAACCCCTGAATTGAGATTTGCACTGCAAGTACTTGATTAAGGGTGTGAAAATTATTTCAAAAGGTTTATTTGAGACCTAGTAGTCATAGGACTCCCAGAAACCACAAAGGTATAATTTTAAAAGTTATTTTCCTATTTTATTTAAAAGCTTTTTCTTAAGGCCAGAAATGGTCTTTAATAGGGGAAAATTATTTAACTGTTTCAAAAATATTTGCCAAAATTCAGAGAGACTCATAGGACATATATTGTCCATATATAAGAGTTTCAACACTTGGTCATGTTCAAAATAATGGGCTAAACCCTCTAAAACCCTTTCTGGATATTTCAAGCTTTTGAAATATTTACAAAGGAAACTTTCTCCAAAAATTCCAGGGAAATTCTATCATGTCATTTATGACATATTTGATGATCTTGCCAAGTCCCATGCCTTGGGAAGCAAGAAAACCTCCTCAAACCCCTTCATAACCATTCTGTCCATATTTGAAGTTTGAGCAACTTTACATTGCCAAACTTGTCCAAATGCTGTCAAACTTGGTGCACATGCTAGAATGGCCTAATAAGGCACCTAGACCAAATGGCACAAGAATTTGAATAGAGCAACTTGATCAGATCACCTCAAAACCCTTTCTGTTCAAATGCAAATTTGAACAACTTTACATTACCAACTTTTTATCTGGAGCTTCAAACTTTGTGGGCATGATCAATACCCAAAATGATGATGCTACACCAAGTGGTGCATCAAGGGGAGATGATTAGCTTGACTCAACTAAGATGAAACTGTTTCTGTTGATTTCTAGGGTTCACCAAAGTTACATTGGCTAGTTTCTTCAAATGAGCCCAAATTTGGTGAAGCACCCTATTTTCTCATGTCTTTCAACCCTATCAAGTGCCATGTCAAGTGGACTTCATTTACTTGATCAAACACAGATCAAACACCTTCTGCAGAATTTCTAAAACCCTCAACTTGATCACTTCTTCTTTTCTCCATGGCCTCAACTTCTTACCACAGGCTCATTGAGTTACCAGCTACCTCCAGTAACTCCCCCAGCGCCTCAGCTCCATGATTGAGGGGTGAAACCTCTGTTTTACCTTACTGTACAGTAGGTTTCTACCATTTCACCAGCCCTCTCCCTCTCTCTCTGCACCCCCAGGGCATCCAAGGCCTCAGGGCATTTCTTTACTCCTCCCTCTGCTTGCTAGACACTGTTGGGCACGCTGGAACGGACCAAACCGGCGAGAGCGCGGCGGTGCCAGTCAAACGCACGCTCTAGAGCGCGCAAACAGTGCTCCCGCACGCTGGCTCCAACCAATCTCCGATCCCCGACAGCCTCGGGCCTCCCCCTCGCGCCAGTCGAGGCGCCTCGACGTCCGCGACCTCCCCGGCGCTGTCCCCCCTCCTCCTGCGCCCTCTAGTGAGCGTCGTCGCACGCGCACCGGCCGCCCGCTTCGGCCATTCTTCTGCCTCACACGCGCGCCCTTCTTTGACGCTCCCCCGCGCCTCCTCTCACCTCAGCTGGACGTGGAGCTAGTCCACGGACCTCCCCGGCATGTTCCCAGGCTCCAGAACCCTCCACAGCCTCGCCTGCAACCTCGCCGGCGCACAGGTCCACGGTGAACCACGGGCGCGGCTATATAAGGCCCTCCCGAGCTTCTCCAACACCCTCACCAGCCTCACACCTCTCCACTGAGACCCCCAACACCCTCAGTTCGACCCCAGGGCGCCCCTGTGCTCGGGATCGACCGGAGCTCCGCCGCGTCGGGCCGCCGGCGATCTCGAGGTACAGGCCTCCCCTGCCTCTCCTTCCACTCGTTTCGGAACCGCCACCCTCCACTGATCCTTTCCCCTCTATTTCCCCCTCCATTTGCAGTCGGAAACGGCCGCAGCAACTACCCTCCGACGAGCCTCCGCCGTCCCACCTCGCCGCCGGTGAACCAGGACCCCCCGCCGTGCCGCTCCACCACCACTGCAACCGCAACTCAACACTGAGTCTGTCCCTAGCCTCCGTTGCCGTCGCCGTGGCCGGAATCGTCGCCGGTGAGCTCGCCGCCGCCGTGGCCGCGGGGTCAGAGATGACAGGCGGGCCCCGCCTGCCATCCCCCCACCTCTCTCCCCCTCCTCTGTGCCGCTGACCCACGGGCCCCGCCCGTCAGGTTTGAAAACCTGACGTGCGCGCGCGCTGGCTCCGTGCGGCTGGGCCAGTCCGCCTGGCCCGTGCACTGTGGCCTCTTCTGGCCCAGTGCACAGGACCCTTTTTCATTTTTCTTTTCTGTTGATGTTTTAAACATTTCTACAGGAAAGAATATTGATCCAAATTAAATATTTCCAACTCCTAAAATCTTGTAATATTCCAACCTATTTAATGGTACTACTTTCACTCAAATCCATGAAACTTTTCTGTACTGTTCAAATTTAAATTCAAATTTGAGCAGTATAACTCGTGTTAAAAAATCAATATGTCCTATTCTGTAACTCCAAAACTCCAACTAAGATTTTTCCCCATCTTAGAAATCCCTCTAGTATTTTACAAAAATGAGTTGACATTTTTCTAAGCACTTTGATTTTTCTGTTTTATTTGTATTCTTATTTTCCCGTGGTTATTATGCGACGTATAGATCCCGTATTTGACGAAGTTGCTGTGGAAGAAGAAGGAGAAGGATTTGAAGACTTTGAAGACCAAGCCAATCCAGGCAAGCAGCCCTTTGACCATGATACACTTGTTCTCGGAACCCTTTTTGTTTCCGATGCATGATGATAGGGTTACGGTGGTAACCTAGATGAACCACCACATGATGCATGCTTTATTGTTGATCTTGCTATATGCTAGATGACATGCAATAGATGGTCATGATGCTTATATGATGCATGTGTGATATGAACCCTCATAGTTGAAATCTTTGCATGAACCCATCGGGTGCCCCTAATGCCCGAGGGTGATGATGTGTTAGGTCATCACTTGAGAAAGAAGTGATGTGCCGGTAGATCATGTGCATGGTGGAATGATGTATTAGATTTATGTGTGACTACCGTCCCAACCAAACATGTGCAACCACACTACCCCTTATGGGACGGGGCTTTATTGATTACTTAGGTCGATACTAGCATGGCGCCCGCATTACTAGTTACGGGAAGACTTGAGGTCTTTCCCGGGACGGGGTCGTGCTTGGATAGACGGCCATGACTGTTTTTACAGGGCACCGGGCACACCGTTGGTCCCTTCGGGTACGCGTGACATTGAAATTAGGGCAAGCCCCGTAATCTATTGTTTGTACCCGAGGGTCGTGTACCAACGAGTGGACTCTATGTTAGTGTCGTCTAAGGAAAGGTAATGACCGGGTGCTTACCCGGGGTACTTGAGGTACCGCGGGTCGTGGATGATACGGAAGTTCCCCGGATCTTGTGGGTAAAGTGAGCAACCTCTGCAGAGTGTAAAACTATTCAAATAGCCGTGTCCACGGTCATGGACAGTTGGGTGGTGCTACTTAAACTATGTCCAGAATTTTACTTCGTCGGTGATGTTATGTGTGTGCTAAGTCAAGGTGGAGACTTGACTCGATGAGATGAATCATATTCATGTTGATATCGGTAACCTGTCTTCGAGGTTACGCGAGGTTATTGATGCATAAACTTGATAATAGCATATTGTTCTAGCTTCCTGCTGGATTGTTCATTATTGTTCCATTGCATTGTTACCACATCATGGGTTGCTTGCGAGTACATTCAAAGTACTCATTGGCTTGCCACTGGTTATTTAATTGGCCAGGCATGGAAGAGCAGGATTATGAGGAAGAGTTCTTTGGAGACGAACATGCAAACTAGGACGCTATCCCAGTCAGAATGCATGTAGGGTTAAGGCAGATGGCATGGGTTCTACCCGTTTATCGAAGACTTCCGCTACTTGAGTTATTTGCTATTCAGCCCGTGAGGCTCTATCTATGTAAGACTTGGCCATAATGGCCTTAATTCGTGTAAGACTATTTGTATGGATGTAAGACTCTTGTTATTTCAGCTTCTGTGTGTTCAGTGAGCATTGATCTCTGGGATCACTGTACACGTGCATTCGGCGATCTCAACTTCCAAGTCGGGGTCCGCACAACATGCTGGCATGAGGAACTTGCACACTATCGCAAAGAAGAATCATGTCATAGGCATCGAGGAAGTCAAGTTCAAGAAAGATCATCTATGTGGTGCCTGTGAAGCTGGGAAGATGACTAGAGCCAAGCACCCCTCAAAGACAATCATGACGACATCTAAACCCTTCGAGCTGCTCCACATGGACTTATTTGGCCCTACTCACTACTCCACATTCTCTACCACAGCCTGTCTCTATGGCTTCGTCATTGTTGATGATTATTCAAGATACACATGGGTGCACATAATACTCTACAAGACTGAAGTGCAAGATGTCTTCAGACGCTTCGCCAACAGTGCTATGAACAATTATGGCATCAAGATCAAACATATCAGAAGTGACAATGGCACTGAATTCAAGAACACTGGCCTCGATCTTTATCTGGATGAGACGGGAATCACTCATGAATTCTCAGCCCCATATACACCTCAGCAAAATGGGATCGTTGAGCGCAAGAACAGAACACTAATTGAGATGGCTCGAACGATGCTCGATGAGTACAAAACACCAAGAACATTCTGGCCTGAAGCTATTGATACTGCATGCCATATCATCAACCGTGTTTATCTTCACAAGCTTCTAAAGAAAATATCCTATGAACTCCTCACTGGAAAGAAGCCTAATGTAAGCTATTTCAGAGTATTTGGAGCTAAGTGCTGGATCAAGGATCCTCATCATAAGTCAAAATTAGCACCCAAAGCTCATGAAGGCTTCATGCTCAGATATGGAAAGGACTCACACTCCTACAGAGTCTTCAACATTTTTCTCTATAAAACTGTTGAAACTGTGGATGTGAGGTTTGATGAGTCAAATGGATCACAAAGAGAGTCCCTACCAAATGTGCTAGATGAAGCCTCACCAAATGAATCTATCAAGCTAATGGGAACTGGTGAGATCATGCCTTCTAAAGCACTACCTGACAAGGAACTCATCATCTCTGCTCCAAATCAACGTGACGACAATGCTCAGCCTGAAGACAATACTCCTGATGAAGACAATGTACAGCAAGAGAAAAATCTTCGTCCAGCTCATCCTCGTGTTGCAAATGAAGTGCAAGTTGAGAAGATAATTGATAGCATAAATGCTCATGGTCCACTCACTCGCTCAAGAGCAACACAACTTGCAAATTTCTGTGGGCACTTTGTGTTTATCTCAATATCTGAGCCCAAGAAAGTTGCCGAAGCTTTTATGGAGCCTGAATGGATTCAAGCAATGCAAGAAGAGCTTCAACAGTTTGAGCTGAACAATGTGTGGGAACTTGTCAAGCGTCCTGATCCTCGAAAGCACAACATAATAGGCACAAAATTGATCTATTGCAACAAGCAAGATGAGCATGGTCAAGTGGTCAGAAACAAAGCTCGTCTCGTTGCTCAAGGATACACTCAAGTTGAAGGGATTGACTTCGATGAAACATTTGCTCCTGTGGCTAGACTTGAAGCTATTCGTATACTGCTAGCCTATGCAAATCATCACAACATACTTCTATATCAAATGGATGTAAAGAGTGTCTTTCTCAATGGAAGAATTGAATAAGAAGTGTATGTTGCACAACCACCTGGCCTTGAAGACCCAAAACATCCTGATATGGTATACAAGCTCAACAAGGCACTATATGGCCTCAAACAAGCGCCTCGTGCTTGGTATGACACCCTCAAAGACTTGCTGAAGAGCAAAGGCTTCATACCTGGATCTCTAGATCCCACACTCTTCACGAAGACATATGATGATGAGCTATTTGTCTGCCAAATCTATGTGGATGACATTATCTTCGGCTGCACGGACAAGAAATACAGTGATGAGTTTGGTCACATGATGCAAGAACAATATCAAATGTCCATGATGGGTGAGCTGAAGTTCTTCCTTGGTCTTCAAATACGTCAGCAAAGCAACGGCATCTTCATATCTCAAGAGAAGTATCTTAAAGATTGCCTGAGGAAGTTTGGAATGCAAGACTGCAAAGGGTACTCGACGCCAATGCCTGCTAAACACCATCTGGGTCCCGACGCCAATGGTAAAGAGTTTGATCAACAGGTATACCGCTCCATGATTGGTTCTTTACTCTATTTATGTGCATCTAGGCCAGATATTATGCTTAGTGTTTGCATGTGTGCTGGATATCAAGCGGCACCGAAGGAGTCGCATCACTTAGCTGTGAAGCAAATACTTCGATATTTGGCTTACACCCCAACACTAGGATTATGGTATCCAAAGGGCTCAGAGTTTGATCTAGTAGGATTTTCAGATGCTAATTATGCTGGTGACAAAGTTGATCGCAAGTCCACATCACGCACATGTCACTTTCTAGGACGATCACTTGTCTGTTGGTCTTCAAATAAGCAGAACTGTGTATCACTCTCCACTGCTGAATCTGAATACATTGCTGCTGGATCTTGCTGCGCTCAGCTTCTCTGGATGAAGCAAACACTCAAGGACTATGGAGTCCATCTGAAGCATGTGCCACTCTACTGTGACAATCAAAGCGCCATCAAGATTGCCAACAACCCAGTTCAGCACTCGAAGACAAAGCACATTGAAATTCGTCATCACTTTCTCAGAGATCATGTTATGAAGGAAGATATTGATATCATACACGTCAACACTGAAGAGCAACTGGCAGATATCTTCACAAAGCCCTTGGATGAGAAAAGGTTTTGCAAGTTGCGGTGTGAGCTAAATATCTTAGAATCCTCAAATGTCCTGTAATCGGGCACACATCCTAACACTTATGCATATTGATGACTTAGATGTGCAACACACGAAGTAAAGTATATCTTCAATCCATGAAGACTTACATTCTAAGTGTGAATACATTAACATGGAATTTGACTTCGGAGCGCCATGATAATTGTGCGCCGTGTCTGGGTCTAATACTTCCTATACGGTGGGTAACGCCACCACCAAATTCTTGTTCGAAGCGTTTCTCGTGGCGTTACATTTGCAAAGTCTTCGCACTTGGTTCGTCTTCATATAGGACATATATATATATATATATATATATATATATATATATATATATATATATATATATATATATATATATATATATATATATATATATATATATATATAATTGTGTTCTGTCCTCAACAGCATTCACTTATAGCTATATCTTCGTACTTGAATCTTTTGGACTAAGTGAATGTGGTCGGACCCTAACCTCTCTATGCTTTCTCATCTCACCCTTTGTCTATCCAAATCATATGCATTATGTTGAAACGGTCGGATATCTTCTCTGCGTCCTTGTCAGTAGAAGATACGGAGACAAACTTTAAATCTGATTTTAATGCTCCATCCATTATGCCTGAAACCCGGAGAAGCCGGAACGACTACTCCAACAGTCGTGGTGTACGTGGGATCGTGGGACAACTCCCAATGCATTACATGACCGCCATGTGTCACTCGTACGTGAACCGTCAGGGGCACCTGAGTAATTACGCTGTGCCGTCTCCCATGCCTATAAATGCACGTCCCATCACGGTCAAAAGTTTCTTCTACCACCTCTCCACCTCGACAAACCCTAGCGCCTCCGCTAGCTTTTGACGACACCGGCGACGAAGCGCTTCGCTGCCGCAAATTTGTCGACGCCGTCCTCACACCGGCCGCGGACATCTTCTACTCCGCCGTCGCCATAGCTGTCCTCCATCGCTAAGTTAGGGCACAGAAGACAGAACTGCTGGGCATCCAACTCCTACTCCGTCTAAGCAGTTCATCGTGTGGTAAATAAAACTTGCTTTTTACCATCTTCTAGATCCATAATGATTCATCTACTTTACCAAAAGAGGTTTCTGCCTACTTAGATATATAGATCTATCCTTTCTGCATCTCATATCTTGGCTAGTACATTCACATATGCTTCAACTATAGTTAGATTCCTCACTTGTACTTATTCATGGATTCGTACAAATCTGGAACCAACTCCCATGAGTGAATGTCTTCGCACTATGAGGTCAAAGTCTTCAAAACTGTTTTAATCTTCAAAACTTCTGAGAATGCATATGACCTCTTCCCCTTCCCTCGCATCTCTAATGTTGTCACATGTACATGTCCGTGGGAGAATCCCTTGGTTCTCATAGTCTGCATTCATTTGTAGAAGTTTTACAGCGTCACATTCATTCCCGTGAAGAAAGTTCCTGTCTGACCAGCAGACCGAAGCATTTGCCTGTTTTGAAGCCATTCAATTTGAAGCCCTTCAGGTTGAAGAAAATGGCAATTGACCAGACAGTAAGAAAGGGTGGCAGATAGCGCCGTGGCAACACCTCCATTGATTTGCCTCTTGATCTCAGTGAGATACACAAGACTGATCCAGAGGAGGATTACAATCAGAGGAAGACTCGAATCCAATGGATTCGAAGATACTGGGCTGAACAGTGGTACAAGTATAGGTTTGTGACCCAAGAGTATGCTGAGAAAAACGCCATCAAGCATCCATGGGGAGATATCACTTATAAGAATCTTCCCCCCAAGACTCGTGCTGAAGCCATTGCTCAAGGCTTCTATCATTGCATGGTCAGAGGGCCTCAGCCTGCTGATGCTGATCCAAGCTCTCTGCTCTGGTGTCGCGACGACAATCTATTCAAGCGAAATCTTCAATTCGCCAAGAACTCGGCCAAAGAGAACAAGAAGCTTTGGGGATTAGACTTCAATCCTGGCCCCTCTGCGCCCCGCGCTGATGGCACGCGCGAAGCCGAACCGAATCTGGTTGGGCCCTTCTACAACCTAGAGGGCCTCATCAGTCACATAAGAGTTCAAGGGGCAGATGTGAATCAGCCTGAAGCAGATGCTGACTCTGGAGAAGCACCTGCAACGCCGAAGCCCCAGAAGAAGAAATCAAAGGCTTCAAAGACTACTCCACCAAGGGCTTCTAGAGTGAAGCTTTTGGCCACTGCTCCACCTGCACCAAGTGTGCAATCTGAGGAACACTCTCGTATCTCCAAGAGCAGACAGCTGAAGAGGAAGCCAACACGCAACCCCAGTCCAGCTCTCACTCCTGATGCAGTACTGAAGACTACCAATGATACCCTTGATCTCTCAAGTGATGAAGATCTTGGTGATGATGCTCTGGAGCTATTGATCAAGAGCAAGCAAGATGCTGAAATCTTCAATGATTTGCCACTCTTTGACGTTGAAGTGCTCAATAACTTCATTGATGAATGGTTTGGCACACCCAACCTGAGCTTCGACGATCTTCAACTTCCAGTTGGCCTCAGCGTCTCCTTCCATGGCGCCATTGCTTCTGAGCTGGCTCTGGCTCAAAGAATTGTTGAGCTGAAGCAAATGATAGATTATGAAAAAGCTCAGTTCAAGAAGCATATGGACAAGCTCAGTGTGCAAGAAATTCAAAACTTCAAGGTTATGATGCAAGATCTCAAGGAAGTCTTTCGCCAGCGGCGTGAAGAAGCTAAAGGTTCTCGTGAGCGAATCAAGGACTTGGCTGCCAAATGCGTTCAAGTATTCAATGAAGCTGAAAAGCGCAAGGCACTTGGGCGTCCTGGCATTGACCCACGGACGGCTGCCAAGAAGAAGAAGAAGCAACCTGTACCTGAAGCTGAAGAATCTGTGCAGGAAATGCCTCGCATAGTCTTCCCTGCTAGCATGACTGGCACGAAGCCTAAGGCAACCCCAACCGCTTCAAAGCTCAAGAATACTAAGGTGGCTGAAGCTGAAGCTCGCAAGCGTAAACAATCTACTGATGAAGCTCCACCCACCAAGAAGCGCAAGACCAAGAGGGATAAGGCTGCTTCCAAAGAGCCTATCTTTGTCGAGCCAATCTCGGTTGTCCGCACTGCATCTGCACGGAGAGAACGAAGACTGACTGTTCATGAGCCTACTCCCACCAAGGCTGAAGACATTCCAGCTGTCGACCCCACCGAGCTGAAGACATTGGTCCTCAAGACAATGTTGAAGATGATGAAGTCGTTCCTCAGATCGAATACAACATTGACTCTTCGCCTGTTCTATCGAACAGCGAACGCATCAGCATTGGTCGTCCATTGACGCCAATTGCTCAGGATGACTCGTGGGCTGATCACCCACGGGATACACAAGCCACTCCCCAGCAAACTCAAGACACCAGTACGGTGCTTGAAGATGAAGACTTTGAGGCCAACAACCTCCATCTCCTCAGGCGTCGCCAGCTTTTCGCAGGCTTCGCAAAGGACCAAGGCATCAAGTCGCTGCCCCAAGTGTTCCAGAAGGAGTAGAGCAACCATCTGCACCTGATGCTGCTCCTATTGGAAACCCCTCAGAATCTGAAGCCAAAGCGGCTGTAGATATTCCGGCTGCATCAGCCGAAGAAGAACCACCCCAAGTTGAAGAAGAAAGTACTGCCGCACCCCCTGTTCTCGATTAGAACGTGTTCGACCCTCCAGCTCCTGAAGTGGAGGCTACAAATTCAGAGGCTGTCACCACCAACACTGAAGCCAATGACGAGGTCATGGCTGAAGCTTATGTGGCACCTGAAGACACTGTGGCGCCTGAAGTAACTGCGCCTGAAGTAATTGCTCCTGAAGCCATTGCTGCTCCTGAAGCCAGTGTTGTGCCTGAAGCCAATGATGCGTCTGACGCCAATGCTGCACCTGAAGCAAATCTGCAGCTTGAAGATAATGCCTCTGCTCCTGTTCTGCCTCCACGGCCACATACCATTGAGCAAGCATACAACAAGGATGATCAGCTTGTTACTGTTCGGTGGCCCAATCTAATTCCGCCACCTACCACTGAACCACGTGCTGCTAGTCCTCAGTTTGATCATCATGTTGCGCACAGGCCCCAGGTTCAGAAGCCTAAGCCCAGACTGCCAAGGTTTCCAGGTACTGCAACCTCTTCAGGGTCATTCAATGCCAATAGCTTCACTGCGCACAACACCTTCTTTGACATCGCCAAGAACCCATATTCCAAGCCAAGAATATCATCAGATAGGTTATGGAGCCATCAACAACGCAGCTACTACTCAAGAGTACTCTATGATCAAGGCCGCATTTTCCCTGAAGCTATTGCTGGTGTGCGCTGCTTGGATGAAGCTCTTGACTGCTTCCCTGATGGTGGCCTCCTCAATTTTGTCCTAGATAAAGAGCATTGGAATGAAGAGCTGCTTCTGCAATTCTATGCAACACTCCACATCCGAGGCTACAGCAGGGATCCGAAGACATGGGTCCTTGAGTGGATGACAGGCAATGTGCATCATGAAGCTAAAGCCTTTGATCTCATTGAGCTTACTGTCCTGCCCACTCCAGGAGATCTATATGAACCTGGCTGTCAACTGCACACTGAAGCCTTGGAGAGTATCTTTCAGAAGCGTCAGCCCAACATGAGCCAAATGCTCAGCATGATGAAGCCTCTGCCAAGTGATGCTGAATATCCTATGGAATTCTTTGTTGAAGACCTTGAGTACCTGTCGCGCACCATCTATCACATCATAAGGCGTACTCTATGGCCAATCAAAGGACATTCTTCATCAGCCAAGCTTGAAGGCACTATGAAGACTTTGGTCTTCTATATCTTCAATGGCATCAGCTTCAATGCTCAAGATTTCTTCATCACGCGAATGGCTATGTCTGGAGCTGATCTATTTGGACTGAAATTTTATGCCCCATGGATAACGCGCCTCATCAAGTTGCACTCAGCTGTCACCTATCAGCCCTCTGCTCGCAACCATCAGATTTTCTTGCCTGAGGTTGATATGTCAGCTGAAGCCATCTACCAAGAGCCTACTAAAGAGCCAGTTAGTCTTCACAATGCTGATCATCAAAGCTTCACTCAGCAGATTGAAGGAGTTCCAGCAGTCTCACGCGTCTATCCTCTAGCTGGTCGCACTCGTCTACCTCAACACGCTGAAACCGAAGCCACTGAAAGCACCATCGCTCAAAGGCCTCAGAAGCGATCTCGTGTCCTGAACAACCGAGAGCTTCTAGTAGCCCTTTATCAGAAACAGGACAAGCATCACCTCTGGTTAAAGCGTCAGATGCAAAGCCTCTTGGTGGATGTCAATCGCATTCGCAATCTTGCCACCAAGAATGCTTTTGTTGCTCATGAAACATGTCGGAGGTCTTGGAAGAGTTTGACCTTGCTGAGTGCCGAAGCAGATCTTCAAGACGATGACTTCACTGAGAGATTCAAGTTTGACAACACTCCTCCAAGGACTGCTGTTATGCGTCGAACTCCATCTCTTGAAGATTCTGAATACTCCTCCTCCGCTGCAACAACTGACGCCAGGGTGATCGATGATCAGGATGATGCTACTTCACCGCCTCCTACTTCAGCGCGCATCGACACTGCACCAACCACTTCTGCACCGCCGAACAACAACACCGACCCTGCATCCTCTTCTGCTCCAACTGGGATCGAGTAGAGGCTCTATATCTTCAAACCTTTTTGGTCCTTACTGACAAAAGGGGGAGAAGCATATGAGTTGATAGTCTTCAAGCGGGTCCATATGGGCGGGTGCTTTATAATTTGCCTAGTGTTTACAACTCTCGTTTTGCTACATTTGGTTCTTTGAGTTGTAACACTTAAACTGATGGTCGTCTGCTATGTTTTTATGCTACTCTGTAATGCGATGATAAATTCCGCATCTGCTATCTTATATTCCGCACTTAGTCATTATTGCAGACGTCCATCTTTCATTATGCATGTCATTATCTTCGACATATCAATTGTGCATGATGAATTGTCTTCATAAGTTGAAGAGGATCTCCACAAGTACAACCTGCCATGTGCATTTGCATTCAAAGGCAAATCAACCATATGCACATCTTCAGGGGGAGCCTTTTTCTACTTACGAAGACAATACCTCTATCCTTTACAATTTCACATATCTTTATCCCCGTTGAAAACTTCAACCAGTTTGTCATCAATCACCAAAAAGCGGAGATTGTAAGTGCATCTAGTGCCACCCCTAGTGGTTTTGGAGTATTGAAGACAAACCTGGTTGAGGGACTAATGTGTTTGTGAGAATTGCAGGATAACACAGGTAGTAGTCCCTCATTGATTCGGTTAACCTACCGAAGATGACCCCTAAAAATGTATGAAGACATTGATATCAGTGGTGGTAAATGAAGATAATCATATTGAAGACTATGACTTGAGAAGACATTGTGTGAAGACTATGGAGAGCGAAGACATAGATGTTTCGTTGTTTCCTTTTCTTCTTTGTTGAGTCATAGGAACCACCATACTGTTAAGTGGGGTCCAAGTGAACTAAGTCAAAGTGACTGAAGTGATGCTCAACCAAATCCTATGTCTTCGAGCGAAGACTATGAGAGCAAATCTTATCCAGAGGCGGATGAGTCAGCTTTACTTGGAGCTCAAGTAAAGTTGTCGTGTGTGTTTGAAATCTGACCGTTGGAACACGTGTCAGTTCCTTAGTGACCCAGGGTCACTTCGGACAAATCAGGTCGGGTTGCCCAGTGGCTATAAATAGTCCACCCCCTACACCATAAATTGGTGGCTGCTCAGAGTTATTGAACGGCTTTTGTCGTTTGAGAGCAACCCACCTCCGAAGCATTTGAGAGAGAAATCCTTGCGAGGACAAAGCCCAAACACCCAGAGCTAAAGAGTGTTAGGCATCACTGAAGTCTTTCTGTCTGTGTGACCTGAAGACTTATTACACTTGAGGACTGTGTTTCCTCCAACCGGTTAGGCGTCGCATTCTGAGCATCCAAGAGTCATTGTGGATTGCCGGTGAACGAAGTCTGTGAAGGTTTGAAAGTCTACCTTGAAGACTTACCAGAGTGATTGGGCGAGGACTAGGTGTCCTTAGCTCAAGGGGAACAAGGTGAAGACGCGGTCTTTTGAGTTAAATCTCAGCCTCCCTAACCAGACGTACAGTTGTCACAGCAACTGGAACTGGTCTAACAAATCACTGTCTTCCCCGAGCTACTGGTTCTATCCTTTCCTTCCCTTTACTTACTGCTCTACGTTGTGAAGACATTGCATGCTTGCCTTATCTGATTGTCTTCACTGAGTATCTACTTGTTGTGATTGGCTTCATTCCTTCTTCCTTTATGATCACTACTGCCTAGTTGCTATTAGTCTTCATGCTTTCACTTCATTGAATACGTGACTATGGCTTATCTAGTGTAGTCCACTTTCCGCTGCATACAAATAGGCTTGAGCTTATCGTTTGTCTTCGAAACTACCATGTTTTGAAGCATTTCAT
>LR738709.1:383847138-383861832 GCA_902687465.1 Secale cereale | reverse complement strand
CCCCCCCTCTAGTCGTTATATTGCACTTTCAGTTGGCTATGCTCCCTTTTTATCACACAAAAATATTCATATCATGCACGACCCCGATTTCAGCCAAGCATTTGTTTTCATACTCTATCTTTTCAAACCTTTCAACTTTCACGCAATACATGAGCGTGAGCCATGGATATAGCACTATGGATGGAATAGAGGTGGTTGTGGAGAAGACAAAAAGGAGGGAGATAGTCTCACATCGACTAGGCGTATCAACGGGCTATGGAGATGCCCATCAATAGATATCAATGTGAGTGAGTAGGGATTTCCATGCAATGGATGCACTAGAGCTAAATACGAATGAAAGCTCAACAAAAGAGAAGCTAGTTGGTGTGCATCCAACTTGCTTGATCACGAAGACCTAGGGCATTTGAGGAAGCCCATCGTTGGAATATACAAGCCAAGTTCTATAATGAAAATTCCCACTAGTATGAAAGTGACTAAGCATGAGACTCTCTACAATGAAGAACATGGTGCTACTTTGAAGCACAAGTGTGGAAAAAGATAGTAGCAATTGTCCCCTTTTTTTCTTTCTTTTTTTTGGGCCTTTCTTTTTTTCTTTGGCCTTTTTTTGCGGAGGGGCTTTATAGATTCAGCATTTCCTCCCATGGGACAATTCTCTAATAATGATGATCATCACACTTTTCATTACAACATGAAATTACAACTCGATACTACAACAACAAAGTATGACTCTATATGAATGCCTCCGGCGGTGTACCGGTATGTGCAATGAAACAAGAGTGACATGTATGAAAATTTATGCAAGGTGGCTTTGCCACAAATACGATGTCAACTACATGATCATGCATGGAATATGACAATATGATGCGTGTCATATAAACGGAACGGTGGAAAGTTGCATGGCAATATATCTCAGAATGGCTATGGAAATGCCATGATAGGTAGGTATGGTGGCTGTTTTGAGGAACAATATGGTGGTTGTTTTGAGGAAGGATATATAGTGGTTTTACGGCACCGGCGAAAGTTGTGCGGTACAAGAGAGGCTAGCAATGGTGGAAGGGTGAGAGTGTGTATAATCCATGGACTCAACATTAGTCATAAGAACTCATATACTTATTGCAAAAATCTACGAGTCATCAAAACATAGCAATCAACGCATGATCCTAGGGTGGGAGGTTGGTAGGAGTTAACCATCGCGCGCCCCTAACCTCCACACAAAGGTTGACACTCTACAAATACCTCATGCTTTAACTTAGTCACACAACGGTTCACCATACGTGCATGCTACGGGAATCACTAACCTTAACACAAGTATTTCTCAATTTCATAATAACTCCACTAGCATGACTCTAATATCACTATCCTCATGTCTCAAAACAATTATCAAGCATCCAACATCTCTTTCTATTCAATGCACTTGGTGTGAATTTTTTTACTACATTGACCTTGGATGTTTATCATGTGAAGACTAGTTTCTTTAGCCTAAACATTTTACCATGCTGTTTTAATAGACTCTCAAATAGATATAAGTGAAGCATGAGAGTTCAACAATTTCTACAAAATATTACCACCACCATGATCTAAAAGATATAAGTGAAGCACTAGAGCAATAACTATTCAACTCAAAAGATATAAGTGAAGCACATAGAGTGTTCTAATAATTTCTAGGTCATATTTAACTCTCTCAAATAGGTGTGTCCAGCAAAGATGATTGTGTCAACTAACAAGCAAAGACTCAAATTATACAAGACGCTCCAAGCAAAACACATAACATGTTGCGAATAAAAATATAGCTCCAAGTATAGTTACCGATGGATGAAGACGAAAGAGGGGATGCCTTCCCGGGGCATCCCCAAGTTTAGGCTTTTGATTATCTTGAATTTACTTGGGGTTCCTTGGGCATCCCCAATCTTAGGCCTTTGCTACTTCTTGTTCCATAGTCCATCAAAGCAATACTCAAAACTTGAAAACTTCACAACACAAAACTTAGTCAAAAATTCTCGCGAGCTCCGTTAGTAAGAGAAAGCAAACCACTACTCAAAGGTACAGCAAGGAATTCATTATTTGTTTATAATGGTGTTAAACCTACTGTACTCCAAGCTCTATATGGTTCATATCCTCCAATATTACTCATAGATGCATCGGAATAAGCAAACAACACACGAAAAAACAAAATCTGTCAAAGACAGAACAGTCTGTAGTAATCTGCAGGGTTCGCCTACTTCTGGAACTCCGAAAAAATCAAACTAAATTGGTAAATTTTCGCAATTTGTCTACCAATCATGTTCAAAAATAATAAACTAAAAAGCACACTCCAGTAAAATCTGAAGTCTACTTTAGCGAGCGCTCACGATTCTGTTTTTCACAGCAAGATCACATAAACTTCACACAAGTCTTCCCAAAGGTTTTACTTGGCACAAACACTAAACAAAACATGAAAACACATATAATCAGAGGCTAGATGCAATATTTATTCCCTAACAGCAACAAAAACAAAAAATATAAAGTTGGGTTGCCTCCCAACAAGCGCTATCGTTTTACGCCCCTAGCTAGGCACGATAATTCAATGATGCTCACATGCGAGACAAGAATTGAAGCACAAAGAGAGCATCATAAAACATGTGACAAACACATCTAAGTCTATCATACTTCCTATGCATAGGCATCTTATAAGAAAACAAATTATTAAGGCAAGCAAAAACTAGCATATGCAAGGAAGAAGACAGAAACAAGATCAATCTCAACATGAAAAGATGTAATTTAGTAACATGAAGATTTCTACAACCATATTTTCCTTTCTCATAATAATTGCATGTATGATCATAAGCAAATTCAACAAAATAGATATCACATAACATATTCTCAACACGATCCACATGCATGCAAAGTTGACACTCTTCCAAAATAGTGGGATTAACATTGACTAAAGTCATGACCTCTCCAAACCCACTTTTATCAAAAGTTTCATAAGATTGAACATTCTCCAAGTATGTGGGATCTAAAGTTGACACTCTTCCAAACCCACTTTCAATATTAATGCAAACATTATTATCAATCTCATATTCATCATGGGGCTTAAATAATTGTCCAAGATCATAAGAAGAATCACCCCAATCATGATCATTGCAACAAGTAGTGGGCATAGCAATACTAGCATCCCCAAGCTTAGGGTTTTGCATATCATTAACACAATTGACATTTATAATAGTATCATTGCAATCATGCTTTTTATTTAAGGAGCTAAGATGAATCACTTTTTCTTTCAACAATTCCTCATAATTTTCAGATTCATAAATTTCAAGCAAAATTGTAAGTGCATCTAGTGCCACCCCTAGTGGTTTTGGAGTATTGACGACAAACCTGGTTGAGGGACTAATGTGTTTGTGAGAATTGCAGGATAACACAAGTAGTAGTCCCTCATTGATTCAGTTAACTTACCGGAGATGACCCCTAAAAATGTATGAAGACATTGATATCAGTGGTGGTATATGAAGATAATCATATTGAAGACTATGACATGAGAAGACATTATGTGCAGACTATGGAGAGTGAAGACGTAGATGTTTCGTTGTTTCCTTTTCTTCTTTGTTGAGTCATAGGAACCACCGTATTGTTAAGTGGGGTCCAAGTGAACTAAGTCAGAGTGACTGAAGTGATGCTCAACCAAATCCTATGTCTTCGAGCGAAGACTATAAGAGCAAATCTTATCCAGAGGCGGATGAGTCAGCTTTACTTGGAGCTCAAGTAAAGTTGCCGTGTGTGTTTGAAATCTGATCGTTGGAACACGTGTCAGTTCCTTAGTGACCCAGGGTCACTTCGGACAAATCAGGTCGGGTTGCCCAGTGGCTATAAATAGCCCACCCCCTACACCATAAATTGGTGGCTGATCAGAGTTATTGCACGGCTTTTGTTGTTTGAGAGCAACCCACCTCCGAAGCATTTGAGAGAGAAATCCTTGCGAGAACAAAGCCCAAACACCCAGAGCCAAAGAGTGTTAGGCATCACTGAAGTCTTTCTGTCTGTGTGACCTGAAGACTTATTACACTTGAGGACTGTGTTTCCTCCAGCCGGTTAGGCGTCGCGTTCTGAGCACCCAAGAGTCATTGTGGATTGCCGGTGAACGAAGTCTATGAAGGTTTGGAAGTCTACCTTGAAGACTTACCAGAGTGATTGGGCGAGGACTAGGTGTCCTTAGCTCAAGGGGAACAAGGTGAAGACGCGGTCTTCTGAGTTAAATCTCAGCCTCCCTAACCAGACGTACAGTTGTCACAGCAATTGGAACTGGTCTAACAAATCACTGTCTTCCCCGAGCTACTGGTTCTATCCTTTCCTTCCCTTTACTTACTCATCTATGTTGTGAAGACATTGCATGTTTGCGTTATCTGATTGTCTTCACTGAGTATATACTTGTTGTGATTGGCTTCATTCCTTCTTCCTTTGTGATCACTACTGCCTAGTTGCTATTAGTCTTCATGCTTTCACTTCATTGAATACATGACTATGGCTTATCTAGTGTAGTCCACTTTCCGCTGCATACTAATAGGCTTGAGCTTATTGTTTATCTTTGAAACTACCATGTTTTGAAGCATTGCACAAAAATCGCCTATTCACCCCCCTCTAGTCGATATACTGCACTTTCAATTGGTATCAGAGCAAGGTACTCCCTTGTTCTGTGTGATTCGATTTAACCACCTGGAGTTTTAGTTATGTCAACTGCAGGGATAATCAAAGTCTCCGCTGCGTGCCCCGTCTTCGATGGCACCGAATATCCCTACTGGAAGAACAAGATGCGCATGCATCTTGAAGCCATTGACGTGGACCTCTGGTTTGTCGTCAAGAACGGCGTTCCCAAGACTGGTGAAGGTATCACCCCTGCTGATGTCAAGAGGCTCGTTCAATTGGATTCAACGGCCAAGAACATCATCTGTGGTCATCTGACCAAAGGACAGTACGGTCGTGTGAGTGCTCTGGACACGTCAAAGGAAGTTTGGGACTCGCTCTCAAAGGTCAATGAAGGAGTCTCTACCCAGAGAGATCAAAGGATCAGTGTCCTTCGCAATCTCTTCGATCGCTTCAAGAGACATGACAATGAGAATGTCCAGCGCACTTTTGATCGTCTCACTAACATCACAAATGAGCTTCAAGCACTTGGCTCCACTGAGATTACCAAGCATGAAATCGTCAAGACCCTTCTGAGATCACTCGACAGCTCATTTGATATCCTTGCCCTGATGATTCAAGAACGCCCTGACTTCAAGACTCTCGATCTGTCTGATATACTTGAGAGGTTCAACACACATGAGTTCCAGCTATCTGAGAAGCGTGACATCTATGGTCCCAACTATGGCTGATCTCGCGCCTTGAAGGCAAAAGCTGTTTCCTCATCTGAAGAAGAATCTGACTGCAGTTCTGATGATCCTGAAGACATTGGAAAGGAGCTTGCCATGCTTGTGAAGAAATTCCAGAAATTCACCAGGAAGAAAGGCTTCAGAAAGTCTTCAAGATCCAGCTCAAGAAATGATGAAGCCTCTACTCATGACTACAAGAAGACAACATGTCATAAGTGCAAGAAACCTGGTCACTACATCTCTGAGTGTCCTCAGTGGGACAACGAGAAGAAGAAAAAGAAGAGCAAGGAATATGATTCTGATGACAAGAAAAAGAAGAAATACTCAAAGTCTTCTTCAAAGTCTTCATCAAAGTATTCATCACACAAGAAGAATTCATCTGGCAAGGCTCGCTCTTTTGTTGGCAAGGAGATGGATTCTGAGGAAGAGTCTGCTTCTGAAGAGGTGGAGGTGGAGTCGGAGGAAGAGTCTGATTCTGGTGCTGCAAGTCTGGCTTTAGCCACTGCTTATGTGGGCAAGTCCATCTTCAACACTGAAGACAATGGCCCCGTCCCCAACAATGATGATGAGGATGACAACTCTGCACCCACCTTGTGCTTCATGGCACGCGGTGCCAAGGTAAAATCACACGATGCTTACTTTCAAACATCTAGTGAAGATGACTCTGATTGTGAATCAAAACCTAGCTACAAAACACTTGCTAAAATTGCCACTGAACAGCAGAAAGCCATGGAACATATTCAAAAACTGTTAGACAAAAGCGATGACCTATTGGATGCGGAAATGACCCGTTCTCAGTACTTAATTGAAGACATAAAAAATCTTCATGATAAGTACAAATAACTTGAAGGTCTTTATGAATCGCTTTCAAAAACTCATGAAAAGCTTTTCCACAATTTCATTCAAAGGAAACGAGAACTTGAGAAAGTGAGAGCAGCTCATGAAGATCTTCAAAAGGAGAATGAGTCACTCCGCGCACAACTGATCAGCTCCACTCACGAAGAGTTTGAACCACCATGTCTAAAATGCATTGAACGTGATAATGCTACATCTGTTGCTGAATGCTCTACTGTTGCCACTGTTGCAATATCTTCAACTATTGATGTGGTAACTAACCCCTCTGCTGAGGAAACCACTACTATTGCTGATGAAAATGCTAGGTTGAAGACTTTGCTTGAAACAGGGATGTACAAAAGCCTCAAAGGGCATCATACTCTATGTGATGTCCTCAAAAAGCAGATACTGAACCGAAACCCTAGTAAAGAGGGTGTTGGGTTCGACAGGAAAATGAATGTTGATGGTTCATACTGGAAGCATGAGCAGTATCCCAAAACCACATGGGTTGCTGCAAAGGAACCTACAGTGGGCCCATCTACTCTATCTGGCTTCACTTGTGCTAATCCTGTTATCATTGATGAATCTTTTGATGCAAACTATAAACTGTTTAAGAATCAAAATGGTAAAGTGTTTGCCAGGTATATTGGTACTAACTGCAGGAATGGACCACCTATGAAGAAGATCTGGGTACCCAAAGGATGTCTTGAGAAGCTTCCAGCAAATACTATCACGACACCTCCTGGGATGAATACAAACCCCAGACCAAAGGCTTCATATGGTCCTGAGGCTTCATATAGACAAAGGACTCACCTGAGTCACCCTAACACGGATGTTTTGCAGGGAAATCATACTCAGACCCATGAATATGAGCGTGTTTCTTCAAACCGCTATGTTCATAAATCAAAGAACTTTTCTGCCTATTCTTATGAGTATTATCCTCCTCCTGCAAGACTATTTGCTAGGGCCCCAAAGCCAAAATTCTCAGATGCTGCTCTTAGACTCATTGCTTCTAAGCCACCCCTGAGAATGTGGGTGGTTAAGAAGAACTAACTTTCTCTTGCAGGGAAAGGTCTCTAGCCTATAATCAAAGGCTTCTGATGCTATTGATGGGGACCTTAAACACTTGTAGGGCACAAGATCAAATGCCCAAAATGACTTACTGCTCATACTATTCATAAATCACTTGCTGAACATCTTATCAGTCCTGACCTTCATCTAAAGCTTTCATAATCCACTTATGCATCAAATATTTATGCTTCATGATGGCTTTTGGTGAAGCCTATCCTCCTAACTGCATTGTAGGGAGTGACACCAAAGTCTTCAGAATGGATTATGGATAGCGGATGCACAAATCATATGACTGGTGATCGAAATCTTCTCATGGACTCAACTTTACGTCCATCCAACAAGAGTCACATCACATTTGCTGATGCTGGTAAAATCAAAGTGTTGGGTCTAGGTAGAGTTGCAATCTCAAGAGATCAGCACATGGATAAAGTCATGCTTGTTGAATCTCTTGGCTTCAACTTAATGTCTGTCTCAATGCTTTGTGACTTAAACATGATTGTGATCTTTGGTAAATTTCGTTGCATTGTACTAATGGAATCTGACAAGTCTTTAGTATTTGAAGGATACAGAAAAGGTGATCTGTATATGATAGATTTCTCAGCAGGACCGCAGATGGCCGTATGTCTTCTAGCAAAAGCTTCAGAGTGCTGGCTCTGGCATCGAAGGCTAGGACATGCTGGCATGAGGAACTTGCACACTCTCGCAAAGAAGAAGCATGTCATAGGCATCGAGGAAGTCAAGTTCAAGAAAGATCATCTATGTGGTGCTTGTGAAGCTGGGAAGATGACTAGAGCCAAGCACCCCTCGAAGACAATCATGACGACATCCAAACCCTTCGAGCTCCTTCACATGGACTTATTTGGCCCTACTCACTACTCCACATTCTCTACCACAGCCTGTCTCTATGGCTTCGTCATTGTTGATGATTACTCAAGATATACATGGGTGCACATAATACTCTACAAGACTGAAGTGCAAGATGTCTTCAGATGCTTCGCCAACCGTGCCATGAACAACTATGGCATCAAGATCAAACATATCAGAAGTGACAATGGCACTGAATTCAAGAACACCGGCCTCGATCTTTATCTGGATGAGATGGGAATCACTCATGAATTCTCAGCCCCATATACACCTCAGCAAAATGGGATCGTTGAGCGCAAGAACAGAACTCTAATTGAGATGGCTCGAACGATGCTCGATGAGTACAAAACACCAAGAAGATTCTGGCCCGAAGCTATTGATACTGCATGCCATATCATCAACCGTGTTTATCTTCACAAGCTTCTGAAGAAAACATCCTATGAACTCCTCACTGGAAAGAAGCCAAATGTAAGCTACTTCAGGGTATTTGGAGCTAAGTGCTGGATCAAGGATCCTCATCATAAGTCAAAATTTGCACCCAAAGCTCATGAAGGCTTCATGATCGGATATGGAAAGGACTCACACTTCTACAGAGTCTTCAACATTTTTCTCTATAAAACTGTTGAAACTATGGCATGTGAGGTTTGATGAGACAAATGGATCACAAAGAGAATCCCTACCAAGTGTGCTAGATGAAGCTTCGCCAAATGAATCTATCAAGCTAATGGGAACTGGTGAGATCATGCCTTCTGAAGCACAATCTGACGAGGAACTCATCATCTCTGCTCCAAATCAACCTGACAACAATGCTCAGCCTGAAGACAATACTCCCGATGAGGACAATGCACAGCAAGAGCAAAATCTTCGTCCAGCTCATCCTCGTGTTGCAAATGAAGTACAAGTTGAGAAGATAATTGATAGCATAAATGCTCATGGTCCACTCACTCGCTCAAGAGCAACACAGCTTGCAAATTTCTGTGGGCACTTTGCTTTGTCTCAATATCTGAACCCAAGAAAGTTGCTGAAGCTTTTATGGAGCCTGAATGGATTCAAGCAATGCAACAAGAGCTTCAACAGTTTGAGCTGAAAAATGTGTGGGAACTTGTCAAGCGTCATGATCCTCTAAAGCACAACATTATAGGCACAAAATAGATCTATCACAACAAGCAAGATGAGCATGGTCAAGTGGTCAGAAACAAAGCTCGTCTCGTTGCTCAAGGATACACTCAAGTTGAAGGGATTGACTTCGATGAAACATTTGCTCCTGTGGCTAGGCTTGAAGCTATTCGTATATTGCTAGCCTATGCAAATCATCACAACATACTTCTATATCAAATGGATGTAAAGATTGCCTTTCTCAATGGAAGAATTGAAGAAGAAGTGTATGTTGCACAACCACCTGGCTTTGAAGACCCAAAACGTCCTGATATGGTATACAAGCTCAACAAGGCACTATATGGCCTCAAACAAGCGCCTCGTGCTTGGTATGACACCCTCAAAGACTTCCTGAAGAGCAAATGCTTCAAACCTGGATCCCTAGATCCCACACTCTTCACGAAGACGTATGATGATGAGCTATTTGTCTGCCAAATCTATGTGGATGACATTATCTTCGGCTGCACGGACAAGAAATACAGTGATGAGTTTGGTCACATGATGCAAGAACAATATCAAATGTCTATGATGGGTGAGCTGAAGTTCTTCCTTGGTCTTCAAATTCGTCAGCAAAGCAACAGCATCTTCATATCTCAAGAGAAGTACCTTAAAGACTGCCTGAAGAAGTTTGGAATGCAAGACTGCAAAGGGTACTCGACGCCAATGCCTGCTAAACATCATCTGGGTCCTGACGCCAATGGTAAAGAGTTTGATCAACAGGTATACCGCTCCATGATTGGTTCTTTACTTTATTTATGTGCATCTAGGCCAGATATTATGCTTAGGGTTTGCATGTGTGCTCGATATCAAGCGGCACCAAAGGAGTCGCATCACTTAGCTGTGAAGAGAATACTTCGATATTTGGCTTACACCCCAACACTAGGATTATGGTATCCAAAGGGCTCAGAGTTTGATCTAGTAGGATTTTGATATGCTGATTATGCTGGTGACAAAGTTGATCGCAAGTCCACATCTGGCACATGTCACTTTCTAGGACGATCACTTGTCTGTTGGTCTTCAAATAAGCAGAACTGTGTATCACTCTCCACTGCTAAATCTGAATACATTGCTGCTGGATCTTGCTGCGCTCAGCTTCTCTAGATGAAGCAAACACTCAAGGACTATTGAGTCCATCTGAAGCATGTGCCACTCTACTATGATAATGAAAGCGCCATCAAGATTGCCAACAACCCAGTTCAGCACTCGAAGACAAAGCACATTGAAATTCGTCATCACTTTCTCAGAGATGATGTTATGAAGGAAGATATTGATATCATACACGTCAACACTGAAGAGCAACTGGCAGATATCTTCACAAAGCCCTTGGATGAGAAAAGGTTTTGCAAGTTGCGGTGTGAGCTAAATATCTTAGAATCCTCAAATGTCCTGTAATCAGGCACACATCCTAACACTTATGCATATTGATGACTTAGATGTGCAACACACGAAGTAGAGTATATCTTCAATCAATGAAGACTTACATTCTAAGTGTGAATACATTAACATGGAATTTGACTTCGGAGCGCCACGATAATTGTGCGCCGTGTCCGGGTCTAATACTTCTTATACGGTGGGTAACGCCACCACCAAATTCTTGTTTGAAGCATTTCTTGTGGTGTTACATTTGCAAAGTCTTTGCACTTGGTTTGTCTTCATATATGACATATATATATATATATATATATATATATATATATATATATATATATATATATATATATATATATATATATATATAGAGAGAGAGAGAGAGAGAGAGAGAGAGAGAGTTGTGTTATGTCCTCAACAGCATTCACTTATAGCTATGTCTTCGTATTTGAATCCTTTGGACTAAGTGAATGTGATCGGACCCTAACCTCTCTATGCTTTCTCATCTCACACTCTGTCTGTCCAAATCATATGCATTATGTTGAAACAGTCGAATATCTTCTCTGCGTCCTTGTCAGCAGAAGATACGGAGACAAACTTTAAATCTGATTTTAATGATACATCCGTTATGCCTGAAACCCGGAGAAGCTGGAACGACTACTCCGACAGTCGTGGTGTACGTGGGATCGTGGGACAACTACCAATGCATTACATGACCGCCACGTGTCACTCGTACGTGAACCGTCAGGGGCACCTGAGTAATTACGATGTGCCGTCTCCCATGCCTATAAATGCACGTCCCATCACGGTCAAAAGTTTCTTCCACCACCTCTCCACCTCGACCAACCCTAGCGCCTCCGCTAGTTTTCGACGACGCCGGCCGCGGACATCTTCTTCTCCGCCGTCGCCGTAGCTGTCCTCCGTCGCCAAGTTAGGGCACGGAATACCAAACTGCTGGGCATCCAACTCCTACTCCATCTAAGCAGTTCATCGTGTAGTACATTCACATATGCTTCAACTATAGTTAGATTCCTCACTTGTACTTATTCGTGGATTCGTACAAATCTGGAACCAACTCCCATGAGTGAATGTCTTTGCACTATGAGGTCAAAGTCTTCAAAATTGTTTTAATCTTCAAAACTTCTGAGAATGCATATGACCTCTTCCCCTTCCCTCGCATCTCTAATGCTGTCACAGGTACATGTCTGTGAGAGAATCCCTTGGTTCTCATAGTCTGCATTCATTTGCAGAGTTTTTGCAGCGTCACATTCATTCTCGTGAAGCCAGTTCCTGTCTGACCAGCAAACCGAAGCATTTGCCAGTTTTGAAGCCATTCAATTTGAAGCCCTTCAGGTTGAAGCAAATGGCAACTGACAAGACAGTAAGAAAGGGTGGCAGACAGCGCCGTGGCAACACCTCCCGTGATTTGCCTCCTGATCTCAGTGAGATATACAAGACTGATCCAGAGGAGGATTACAATCAGAGGAAGACCCGAATCCAATGGATTCGAAGATACTGGGCTGAATAATGGTTCAAATATAGGTTCGTGACCCAAGAGTATGCCGAGAAAAACGCCATCAAGCATCCTTGGGGAGATATCACTTATAAGAATCTTCCCCCCCAAGACTCGTGCTGAAGCCATTGCTCAAGGCTTCTATCCTTGCATGGTTAGAGGGCCTCGGCCTGCTGAAGCTGATCCAAGCTCTCTGCTCTAGTGTCGCGACGATAATCTGTTCAAGCGAAATCTTCAATTCGCCAGGAACTCGGCCAAAGAAAACAAGAAGTTGTGGGGATTAGACTTCAATCCTGGCCCCTCTGTGCCCCGCGCTGATGGCTCGCGCGAAGCTGAACCGAATCTGGTTGGGCCCTTCTACAACCTAGAGGGCCTCATCAGTCACATAAGGGTTCAAGGGGCAGATGTAGATCAGCCTGGAGCAGATGATGACTCTGAAGAAGCACCTGCAACACCGAAGCCCTAGAAGAAGAAATCAAAGGCTTCGAAGACTACTCCTCCAAAGGCGTCTAGAGTGAAGCCTTTGGCCACTGCTCCACCTGCACCAAGTGTGCAATCTGATAAACACTCTAGAATCTCCAAGAGGAGACAACTGAAGAGGAAGCCAACACGCAACCCTAGTCCAGCTCTCACTCGTGATGCAGTACTGAAGACTGCCAATGATGCCCTTGATCTCTCAAGTGATGAAGATCTTGGAGATGATGCTCTGGAGCTATTGATCAAGAGCAAGCAAGATGCTGAAATCTTCAATGATTTATCGCTCTTTGACGTTGAAGTGCTCAATAACTTCATTGATGAATGGTTTGACACTCCCAACCTGAGCTTCGACGATCTTCAACTTCCAATTGGCCTCATCGTCTCCTTCCATGGCGCCATTGCTTCTGAGCTGGCTCTGGCTCAAAGAATTATTGAGTTGAAGCAAAAGATAGATTATGAAAAAGCTCAGTTCAAGAAGCATATGGACAAGCTCAGCATGCAAGAAGTTCAAAACTTCAAGGTTATGATGAAAGAGCTCAAGGAAGCCTTTCGCCAGCGGTGTGAAGAAGCTAAAGGTTCTCGAGAGCGCATCAAGGACTTAGCTGCAAAATGCGTTCAAGCTTTCAATGAAGCTGAAAAGCGCAAGGCACTTGGGCGTCCTGGCATTGATCCAAGGATGGCTGCCAAGAAGAAGAAGAAGCAACCTGGGCAGGAAATGCCTCGCATAGTCTTCCCTGCTAGCATGACTGGCACGAAGCCTAAGGCAACTCCAACCGCTTCAAAGCTTAAGAAGACTAAGGTGGCTGAAGCTGAAGCTCGCAAGCGTAAGCAATCTACTGATGAAGCTCCACCCACCAAGAAGCGCAAGACTAAAAGGGATAAGGCTGCTTCCAAAGAGCCTATCTTTGTCGAGCCAATCTCAGTTGCTCGCCCCGCATCTTCCCAGAGAGAACGAAGACTGACTGTTCATGAGCCTGCTCCCGCAGAGGCTGAAGACATTCCAGCTGTCGACCCCACCGCAGCTGAAGACATTGGTCCTCACGACAATGTTGAAGATGATGAAGTCCTTCCTCAGATCGAATACAACATTGACTCTTCGCCTATTCTCACGAACAGCGAACGCATCAGCATTGGTCGTCCATTGACGCCAATTGCTCAGGATGACTCGTGGGCTGATCACCCGCAGGATACACAAGACACTCCCCAGCAAACTCAAGACACCAGTACGGTGCTTGAAGACAAAGACTTTGAGGCCCAACAACCTCCATCTCCTCAGGCGTCGCCAGCTTTCCGCAGGCTTCGCAAAGGACCAAGGCCTCAAGTCACTGCCCCAAGTGCTCCAGAAGGAGTAGAGCAACCATCTGCACCTGATGTTGCTCCTACTGGAAGCCCCTCAGAATCTAAAGCAAAAGCGGCTGAAAATATTCCGGCTGCATCAGCCGAAGAAGAACCACCCCAATAAGAAGAAGCACAACCCCAAGTTGTAGAAGAAAGTGCTGTCGCACCCCCTGTTCTCGAGGAGAACGTGTCCAACCCTCCAGCTCCTAAAGTGGAGGCAACAAATTCAGAGGCTGCCACCACCAACACTGAATCCAATGACGTGGTCATGGCTGAAGCTTTTGTGGCACCATAAATTGGCTATAAATAGCCCACCCCCTACACCATAAATTGGTGGCTGCTCAGAGTTATTGCACGGCTTTTGTCGTTTGAGAGCAACCCACCTCCGAAGCATTTGAGAGAGAAATCCTTGCGAGGACAAAGCCCAAACACCCAGAGCCAAAGAGTGTTAGGCATCACTGAAGTCTTTCTGTCTGTGTGACCTGAAGACTTATTACACTTGAGGACTATGTTTCCTCCAGCCGGTTAGGCGTCGCGTTTTGAGCATCCAAGAGTCATTGTGGATTGCCGGTGAACGAAGTCTGTGAAGGTTTGGAAGTCTACCTTGAAGACTTACCAGAGTGATTGGGCGAGGACTAGGTGTCCTTAGCTCAAGGGGAACAAGGTGAAGACGCGGTCTTCTGAGTTAAATCTCAGCCTCCCTAACCAGACGTACAGTTGTCACAGCAA
>LR738709.1:383823914-383847128 GCA_902687465.1 Secale cereale | reverse complement strand
ATATATATATATATATATATATATATATATATATATATATATATATATATATATATATATATATATATAGAGAGAGAGAGAGAGAGAGAGAGAGAGAGAGTTGTGTTATGTCCTCAACAGCATTCACTTATAGCTATGTCTTCGTATTTGAATCCTTTGGACTAAGTGAATGTGATCGGACCCTAACCTCTCTATGCTTTCTCATCTCACACTCTGTCTGTCCAAATCATATGCATTATGTTGAAACAGTCGAATATCTTCTCTGCGTCCTTGTCAGCAGAAGATACGGAGACAAACTTTAAATCTGATTTTAATGATACATCCGTTATGCCTGAAACCCGGAGAAGCTGGAACGACTACTCCGACAGTCGTGGTGTACGTGGGATCGTGGGACAACTACCAATGCATTACATGACCGCCACGTGTCACTCGTACGTGAACCGTCAGGGGCACCTGAGTAATTACGATGTGCCGTCTCCCATGCCTATAAATGCACGTCCCATCACGGTCAAAAGTTTCTTCCACCACCTCTCCACCTCGACCAACCCTAGCGCCTCCGCTAGTTTTCGACGACGCCGGCCGCGGACATCTTCTTCTCCGCCGTCGCCGTAGCTGTCCTCCGTCGCCAAGTTAGGGCACGGAATACCAAACTGCTGGGCATCCAACTCCTACTCCATCTAAGCAGTTCATCGTGTAGTACATTCACATATGCTTCAACTATAGTTAGATTCCTCACTTGTACTTATTCGTGGATTCGTACAAATCTGGAACCAACTCCCATGAGTGAATGTCTTTGCACTATGAGGTCAAAGTCTTCAAAATTGTTTTAATCTTCAAAACTTCTGAGAATGCATATGACCTCTTCCCCTTCCCTCGCATCTCTAATGCTGTCACAGGTACATGTCTGTGAGAGAATCCCTTGGTTCTCATAGTCTGCATTCATTTGCAGAGTTTTTGCAGCGTCACATTCATTCTCGTGAAGCCAGTTCCTGTCTGACCAGCAAACCGAAGCATTTGCCAGTTTTGAAGCCATTCAATTTGAAGCCCTTCAGGTTGAAGCAAATGGCAACTGACAAGACAGTAAGAAAGGGTGGCAGACAGCGCCGTGGCAACACCTCCCGTGATTTGCCTCCTGATCTCAGTGAGATATACAAGACTGATCCAGAGGAGGATTACAATCAGAGGAAGACCCGAATCCAATGGATTCGAAGATACTGGGCTGAATAATGGTTCAAATATAGGTTCGTGACCCAAGAGTATGCCGAGAAAAACGCCATCAAGCATCCTTGGGGAGATATCACTTATAAGAATCTTCCCCCCCAAGACTCGTGCTGAAGCCATTGCTCAAGGCTTCTATCCTTGCATGGTTAGAGGGCCTCGGCCTGCTGAAGCTGATCCAAGCTCTCTGCTCTAGTGTCGCGACGATAATCTGTTCAAGCGAAATCTTCAATTCGCCAGGAACTCGGCCAAAGAAAACAAGAAGTTGTGGGGATTAGACTTCAATCCTGGCCCCTCTGTGCCCCGCGCTGATGGCTCGCGCGAAGCTGAACCGAATCTGGTTGGGCCCTTCTACAACCTAGAGGGCCTCATCAGTCACATAAGGGTTCAAGGGGCAGATGTAGATCAGCCTGGAGCAGATGATGACTCTGAAGAAGCACCTGCAACACCGAAGCCCTAGAAGAAGAAATCAAAGGCTTCGAAGACTACTCCTCCAAAGGCGTCTAGAGTGAAGCCTTTGGCCACTGCTCCACCTGCACCAAGTGTGCAATCTGATAAACACTCTAGAATCTCCAAGAGGAGACAACTGAAGAGGAAGCCAACACGCAACCCTAGTCCAGCTCTCACTCGTGATGCAGTACTGAAGACTGCCAATGATGCCCTTGATCTCTCAAGTGATGAAGATCTTGGAGATGATGCTCTGGAGCTATTGATCAAGAGCAAGCAAGATGCTGAAATCTTCAATGATTTATCGCTCTTTGACGTTGAAGTGCTCAATAACTTCATTGATGAATGGTTTGACACTCCCAACCTGAGCTTCGACGATCTTCAACTTCCAATTGGCCTCATCGTCTCCTTCCATGGCGCCATTGCTTCTGAGCTGGCTCTGGCTCAAAGAATTATTGAGTTGAAGCAAAAGATAGATTATGAAAAAGCTCAGTTCAAGAAGCATATGGACAAGCTCAGCATGCAAGAAGTTCAAAACTTCAAGGTTATGATGAAAGAGCTCAAGGAAGCCTTTCGCCAGCGGTGTGAAGAAGCTAAAGGTTCTCGAGAGCGCATCAAGGACTTAGCTGCAAAATGCGTTCAAGCTTTCAATGAAGCTGAAAAGCGCAAGGCACTTGGGCGTCCTGGCATTGATCCAAGGATGGCTGCCAAGAAGAAGAAGAAGCAACCTGGGCAGGAAATGCCTCGCATAGTCTTCCCTGCTAGCATGACTGGCACGAAGCCTAAGGCAACTCCAACCGCTTCAAAGCTTAAGAAGACTAAGGTGGCTGAAGCTGAAGCTCGCAAGCGTAAGCAATCTACTGATGAAGCTCCACCCACCAAGAAGCGCAAGACTAAAAGGGATAAGGCTGCTTCCAAAGAGCCTATCTTTGTCGAGCCAATCTCAGTTGCTCGCCCCGCATCTTCCCAGAGAGAACGAAGACTGACTGTTCATGAGCCTGCTCCCGCAGAGGCTGAAGACATTCCAGCTGTCGACCCCACCGCAGCTGAAGACATTGGTCCTCACGACAATGTTGAAGATGATGAAGTCCTTCCTCAGATCGAATACAACATTGACTCTTCGCCTATTCTCACGAACAGCGAACGCATCAGCATTGGTCGTCCATTGACGCCAATTGCTCAGGATGACTCGTGGGCTGATCACCCGCAGGATACACAAGACACTCCCCAGCAAACTCAAGACACCAGTACGGTGCTTGAAGACAAAGACTTTGAGGCCCAACAACCTCCATCTCCTCAGGCGTCGCCAGCTTTCCGCAGGCTTCGCAAAGGACCAAGGCCTCAAGTCACTGCCCCAAGTGCTCCAGAAGGAGTAGAGCAACCATCTGCACCTGATGTTGCTCCTACTGGAAGCCCCTCAGAATCTAAAGCAAAAGCGGCTGAAAATATTCCGGCTGCATCAGCCGAAGAAGAACCACCCCAATAAGAAGAAGCACAACCCCAAGTTGTAGAAGAAAGTGCTGTCGCACCCCCTGTTCTCGAGGAGAACGTGTCCAACCCTCCAGCTCCTAAAGTGGAGGCAACAAATTCAGAGGCTGCCACCACCAACACTGAATCCAATGACGTGGTCATGGCTGAAGCTTTTGTGGCACCTGAAGATACTGTGGCGCCTGAAGCACCTGCGCCTGAAACAACTGCTCCTGAAGCCAGTGCTGTGCCTGAAGCCAGTGTTGTGCCTGAAGCCAATGCTGCCCCTGACGCCAATCTGCAGCTTGAAGACAATGCCTTTGCTCATGTTCCGCCTCCACGGCCTCATACCATTGAGCAAGCATACAACAAGGATGATCAGCTTGTTACTGTCCGGTGGCCCATTCTGATTCCGCCACCTACAACTGAACCACGTGCTGCTGGTCCTCAGTTTGATCATCATGTTGCGCACATGCCCCAAGTTCTGAAGCCTAAGCCAAGACTGCCAACGCTTCTAGGTATTGCAACATCTTCAGGGTCATTCAATGCAAATAGCTTCACTGCGCACAACACCTTCTTTGATAGCGCCAAGAACCCATATTCCAAGCCAAGAATATCATCAGATAGGTTCTGGAGCCATCAACAGCGCAGCTACTACTCAAGAGTACTCTATGGTCAAGGGTGCATTTTCCCTCATATGCGTCTTGACACTGAAGCTATTGTTGGTCTGCCCTGCTTGGAGGAAGCCCTTGACTGCTTCCCTGATGCTGGCTTACTCAATTTTGTCCTAGATAAAGAGCATTGGAATGAAGAGTTGCTTCTGCAATTCTATGCAACACTCCACATCCGAGGCTATAGCAGGGATCCGAAGACATGGGTCCTTGAGTGGATGACAGGCAATGTGCATCATGAATCTAAAGCCTTTGATCTCATTGAGCTTACAGGCCTGCCCACTCCAGGAGATCTCTATGAACCTGGCTGTCAACTGCACACTGAAGCCTTGGAGAGTATCTTTCAGAAGCGTCAGCCCAACATGAGCCAAATGCTCAGCATGATGAAGCCTCTGCCAAGTGATGCTGAATATCCTAAGGAATTCTTTGTTGAAGACCTTGAGTACCTGCCACGCACCATCTATCACATCATAAGGCGTACTCTATGGCCAATCAAAGGACATTCTTCATCAGCCAAGCTTGAAGGCACTATGAAGACTTTGGTCTTCTATATCTTCAATGGCATCAGCTTCAATGCTCAAGATTTCTTCATCAGGCAAATGGCTATGTCTGGAGCTGATCTATTTGGACTGAAATTTTATGCCCCTTGGATAATGCGCCTCATCAAGTTGCACTCAGCTGTCACCTATCAGCCCTCTGCTCGCAACCATCAGATTTTCTTGCCTGAGGTTGATATGTCAGCTGAAGCCATCTACCAAGAGCCTGCTAAAGAGCCAGTTAGTCTTCACAATGCTGATCATCAAAGCTTCACTCAGCAGATTGAAGGAGTTCCAACAGTCTCACGTGTCTATCCTCTGGCTGGCCGCACTCGTCTACCTCGACATGCTGAAACCGAAGCCACTGAAAGCACCATCGCTCAAAGGCCTCAGAAGCGATCTCGTGTCCTGAACAATCGAGAGCTTCTTGTAGCCCTTCATCAGAAACAGGACAAGCATCACCTCTGGTTAAAGCGTCAGATGCAAAGCCTCTTGGTGGATGTCAATCGCATTCGCAATCTTGCCACCAAGAATGCTTTTGTTGCTCATGAAACATGTCGGAGGTCTTGGAAGAGTTTGACCTTGCTGAGTAATGAAGCGGATTTTCAAGACGATGGCTTCACTGAGAGATTCAAGTTTGACAACACTCCTCCAAGGACTGCTGTTATGCATCGAACTCCATCCCTTGAAGATTCTGAATACTCCTCCTCTGCTGCAACAATTGACGCCAGGGTGATCGATGATCAGGATGATGCTACTTCACCGCCTCCTACTTCAGCGTGCATCGACACTGCACCGCCAAACGACAACACCGACCCTGCATCCTCTCCTGCTCCACCTGGGAACGAGTAGAGGCTCTATGTCTTCAAACCTTTTTGGTCCTTACTGACAAAAGGGGGAGAAGCATAAGAGTTGATAGTATTCAAGCGGTGATGGCTTCTCATCCCTCGTTGGTTACCCCAAGTGGAAGGTTTGAGATGTAGTGTAGCGGCAAATTTCCCTTGGCAAAGATACCAAGGATCGAATCCCGTGAGACTCCGAGGGTCGACAAGAAGGTGTCAATGGCGCCAGAAACTTTGGCTTGACAGGACCTGCACACAGATACAAATAACTTTGCTCCCAACGAGTATAGAGAGGTTGTCAATCCCTCCGGCCTTGTCGTTTACAAAGGATCAAACGCAAGAGATAATAGTGATAGGTATGACTGCAACTAGGAAATAAGAACAGGAAGTAAATAGCGGGTGTGATCAGTGATGGTAATATGGACTGGGGTCCCATGATGTTCACTAGTGATGTCTCTCTCCCAAAAGACGATAAAACAGCTAAGCGAGGTAAACAAATTACAGCTGGGCAATTGACAGGATTATGTGCGCAAACCAATGCTAACTATGTTGTACAGAAAGGTAGAGGCTCAAAAGCATGGGCGGTACGCCAAGGCAAGTAGACCGAAATCCATCTGCATCTACTACTAATCATCCACCTTGAGATATCTATCCAGAACATCTCGCTGGTATTAAGCTGCGAGTCCCACCCAAAGTGTAAACTCAAAGCAACAGACAACTGCATTAAAAGAACTTTGCGTAAAGTAAACAATCCTTGCACCCGCAAGTACAAGCACCGTTGTTTTCCCCCTTGTGGCAACAGCACATCCCCTAGACTCATGTTTCTGTCACTCAAGCTAGTCATCGAGGGGCATGAACCCACAATCAAGCATAACGTTCCCTCTTGGAGTTACTACCTACTACTCGGCCAAAGCAATAAACAGTAACGGAGAACATGCAAGAATTACTCAAGAACATAAATATAAAAGAGGTGAATCAAATATATTACTCACACACAATCTGAACATAATCTCATAATCCATCGGATCCCAGCAAACTCAGCATAGCAACAGCATAAAGATTACATATGTGCCTCGATCATGTAGGGCAGCTCACGAGGTCTAATCGATGAAGAACAAAGAGGGGAGGAGAACATCACATAGCTACTGGTCATGGACCCATGGTCCAAGGGGGACTACTCACAACTCATCCGGGAAGCGTCCATGGTGGTGGAGAAGCTCCCGGTGGTGATCCTCCCCTCCGGCAGGGTGCCGGGAAGAGTTCTCCTGGTGCTCCCGATCTTGGAAGCACGGCGGCGGCGGAACAGAGATGAGATCGCGAAAAAGGGTTCTGTCCTCGAGGGTTTTGGGACGCGTGCAATATATATGCCAAAGGGGGGCACCAGAGGCGGAGGTGGGGCCCCAGGCGCCCCCCTGGCGCAACCAAGGGTAGGGCCGCACCGGGTGGCCGCCTGGGCCCCCCCAGGCTCCCCTCTGGCTCTGCCTTGGTTTTTCCGGAAGCTCCCGATACGCTGATTTTTCCTGTATTTTTCCAGGAATTTTTAGGGCACTTTTAATATGGGGGAAACCTGAAATAGAAAAATAGCAGAAAACAGGAACTGGCACTGTGGTGCACTGAGTTAATAGGTTAGTCCAAATATGATCAAAAGTGTATGGAAGTGCATAAATATCCTAGCAATATCACACAAAAGAGGCATGGAGCAAGCAGAAATTATAGATACGTTTTGGACGTATCAACATCCCCAAGCTTAATTCATGCTCGTCCTCGAGTAGGTAAATGATAACAAGCATAATTTCTGTGGTGACATGCTATCAACCATATAAGAACTTTTAAGTAAAGCAATCAAGGCATGTAATCCAATTCAAGTCATAACAAGCAAGAGTCTATATTAGCATTGTAACAAGTAACATAAGAACATAAAGGTGCAAGAGCTCTCGCTGTCCGTGACTCGAATGTCTCCAAATGGTGTTTGCGTGCAAGAAAGGGGATAGGGATATATGAGAGAGTAAAACATAGTTTTTATATTGTTGAGAACTTAATCTACTAAAGTTTCACACTTGGTCTTCTTTGGAATCTTATCTTGACTCATCCCCAGACCGTCGGCCAGGTACAAGTCAAAATGATCCACTCCCTTTCGATATTTTGAGCACTCATGCAATGGATGAGCGTAAGCAAGAAAGTCGACACTTAGGATGGCAAAGAGAGAAAAATGATTAGAGGGGGAAGACAAAAAAGGTGTGAAGGGCTCACATAAATGAGGACAATCATCGGCGAGAGAAAGCCAAATGATAGATATGATGTGAGGAGTAGGGATTGCCATGCAACAGATGCACATATGAGCTAAGGTAAGCTCTCCAATGGACCTAGTGGGGGTGCATCCAACTTGCTTGCTCAAGAAGACCTAGAGCTCTTTGGAGGAGGCTCATCATTGGAATATACAAGCCAAGTTCTATAGTGTAAAGGTCCCCACATAGCTATATGCATAAATGATAATCTCTATGGAGTACAAGGTATAAGATGGAGTACGAGTGTGGATCTCTCAAAAGAAATAGTAGTGTGCCCCCTTCTCTCTTTTTATTTCTTTTTCTCTTTTTTTCTATTTTTTTTATTTTTGAGTGGCCTCAATGGCTCTTTCTTTTCATCTCTCATTTGTCCTCTTTGGGATCTTTTGATTTTGTCCTCTTTGGGATCTTTTCCTCACTTTAGGGGCAACACTCTATGTATTACAAGAAGTATAAAAGATCTTCCACACTTTACAAAAGTACTCAACATAAAGAAAATGAAACTATCATGATGTATGCAAATGTATGCCTCTGCCAGTGTAGCAGGATATGAAATGATACTAGCGCGTCATGTAGCAATGATTAGGGCAAGGCCCAACTAGCATGCGGCTCATCGATCAAGCAAAAAGCATGTATGACATGAAGATCAAGTCATGAGAGGATGGATGTTGCATGGCAATGTATCTCGGAAAGGCTATGGAAATGGCTTAATAGGTAGGTATGGTGGCTGTTTTGAGGAAGGATATGATGAGGCTTATGATGACAGAGCGTATCGTGCCAAGGATTTGGATGCACCGGCGAAGTATGCGCCAACTCTCGAGGTGAGAAAGGGCAATGCACGGTACCGAAGAGGCTAGAAAAATATGGATAGGTGGAAGTGTCAACTTTCGAATACTCACATTAGTCCGAAGAACTCATGCAGTTATTATCGGTAACTCTCAATCTAATTAGGAGGTTCTCAAAGAGACAAGTACCCCGAGGAGGAGTGTATGGGGATTTGGTTATCCTTGCACATCCTCGACTCATGATACGTGAGTGTACTCTAATATTCGATCCCTCCAAAGATTAGTGATCCATTTAGTAGCTAAAGTTCTCAACTATTTTGTAGGTTTTCGAAAATAATCACGGATTGCCCAAAATACGACATCTATCACTAATAGGCTAAAGCTCTTGACACCAAAAGTTCAGACATTACTCATGGCAACACCTCAAAACTATTGCAAGTTACTACTAAAATTAAATAGCAACCTCAATTACCTACTTTAAGTTAAGACACACAACTCAGTGCAACAGACAAACTCTCTTAACAAGATAAACATGAAAACTCAAGAGAGTTCAACAACCAACTAAACAAAAGCTCTTTAAAAAGAAAAGCATGAAAACTAAGAGCTAAACATGACAATAGCTATGGAAAGACAAAGAACATACACAGCAAAGATAAGCACGAAAATCCTATGTTGTGTTCTAGTTTGAAGTGGAGCGTGTTTCTCTCCCACACAAAGAAAGCTGGGTTCTAACTCGTTATGAACAGCAAGCAAAGCAAAAGAAAACTAAAAAGGAAACTAAAAGCAAGACGCTCCAAGCATAGCACATAACGCATGAAGTGATTAAAATATAGTGGAACGAAAGACGAACTGATAATTGTTGATGGAGAAGGGGATGCACGGGGGCATCCCCAAGCTTGAGCGTTTGACCCTCCTGAATCTTTTTATCATCTTCCCTCGCACACTTGAAAACTCCCTTCATACATAACTCATCATAATCTGATTAGCGAGGTTAGTACCCATAATAAAATAACTTTTCCCTACTGGAAATAAGGATAATCTTGAAGAGCTACTGTTTCTCAAGATTGCCAAAAGGTTTTTGCAAAGAAAAAGCAAGCTCAAGGTTTGCAAAACGAAGAAAAGGCAAAACAGGACAGAATCTGTGAAAAACAGACCAGCAGGTAGTAAATAATTTTTTCGGGGCACTTCTGCAACTCAAATCAAAGAACTCAGAACAGATGCCCGAAAGCCAATTGTATAGAGCACGCTGTCAAAAAAATTCAGATCAAAAAGATGATCTGGTGATTTTATACGAATTTTTTTGTCCAAGGACAGAATCTGTTTTCTGGACTGCACGTCACAACTTTTGAACTTTCTTGCAATCAGAGGCTAAACTTGGCACAAAGCTGAAAAGAAAAGATACAATGATGATGCTACTGTAGTAACAAACATCAAGACTCAACAAAAGCAAAATAAAACTTTATTCATTGTGGGTTGCCTCCCAAAAGCGCTTTCTTTATAGCCATAAAGATAGGCTTAAGACTTTAATGATGCTCTCGTAGGAATAAGAGTTGAAGAACAAAAGAGAGCATCAAGAAGCAAATACCAAACACATTTAAGCCTAACATGCTTCCTATGCATAGGAATATTGCAATAGAATAATTCATTGAAGCACAAAGCAATAAGCATAGGAAGACAAAACAAGTGCAGCTTCAAAACCTTCAACATAAAGAGAGGAAACTTCTTAGTATTAAGATATTTAGAACCATGTCTCCTTCTCTCATTATAAATTTCAGTGGCATCATGGATGAACTCAACAATATAACTATCACATAAGGCATTATTTCCATGATCCAAAAGCATAAAAGTGTCATTACTCTTCATATAAGCAAAATCTTTCTTATTAGGAATAGTGAGAGTAAGACTATCATAACCATCATCATATTTAGGAGGCATATCATAATCATAATAAATTTTATCCTCAATAGTAGGTGGACTAAAAAGCTCACATTTATCATTGTAATCATCATATATAGGAAGCAAAGTATTATCAAAGTAAATTTTCTCTTCAAAAGTTGGGGGACTAAAAATATCATGTTCATCAAACGTGTCATCCCCAAGCTTAGAGCTTTCCATGTCATTAGCAATATTGATATTCAAAGAAAGCATACTAATAACATCACCACCATCATGATTGTTATGCAAATAATAAAGTTCCATAGGTTTTTTAACTTTCTCTTCAAACACATCATGTCCCAAAGCAAGGTAGAGCTTATAAAGCTCTCTCATATTTTTGTTGTTTTCCATTAAGCAAAACTAGTGAAAAGACATAAAGAAAACTGAAAGGTAAACTAACAAGACTAAAAAGCAAAGATAAAAGATAGCGTGCAACTCCCCTATCTTGAAGAGTGGAGTCCCCGGCAACGGCGCCAGAAACTTGCTTGATGGCTTCTTGCCCCTCGTTGGTTACCCCAAGTGGAAGGTTTGAGATGTAGCGTAGCAGCAAATTTCCCTTGGCAAAGATACCAAGGATCGAATCCCGTGAGACTCCGAGGGTCGACAAGAAGGTGTCAATGGCGCTAGAAACTTTGGCTTGACAGGACCTGCACACAGATACAAATAACTTTGCTCCCAACGAGTACAGAGAGGTTGTCAATCCCTCCGGCCTTGTCGTTTACAAAGGATCAAACGCAAGAGATAATAGTGATAGGTATGACTGCAACTAGGAAATAAGAACAGGAAGTAAATAGCGGGTGTGATCAGTGATGGTAATATGGACCGGGGTCCCATGATGTTCACTAGTGATGTCTCTCTCCCAAAAGACGATAAAACAGCTAAGCGAGGTAAACAAATTACAGCTGGGCAATTGACAGGATTATGTGCGCAAACCAATGCTAACTATGTTGTACAGAAAGGTAGAGGCTCAAAAGCATGGGCGGTACGCCAAGGCAAGTAGACCGAAATCCATCTGCATCTACTACTAATCATCCACCTTGAGATATCTATCCAGAACATCTCGCTGGTATTAAGTTGCGAGTCCCACCCAAAGTGTAAACTCAAAGCAACAGACAACTGCATTAAAAGAACTTTGCGTAAAGTAAACAATCCTTGCACCCGCAAGTACAAGCACCGTTGTTTTCCCCCTTGTGGCAACAGCACATCCCCTAGACTCATGTTTCTGTCACTCAAGCTAGTCATCGAGGGGCATGAACCCATAATCAAGCATAACGTTCCCTCTTGGAGTTACTACCTACTACTCGGCCAAAGCAATAAACAGTAACGGAGAACATGCAAGAATTACTCAAGAACATAAATATAAAAGAGGTGAATCAAACATATTACTCACACACAATCTGAACATAATCTCATAATCCATCGGATCCCGGCAAACTAAGCATAGCAACAGCATAAAGATTACATATGTGCCTCGATCATGTAGGGCAACTCACGAGGTCTAATCGATGAAGAACAAAGAGGGGAGGAGAACATCACATAGCTACTGGTCATGGACCCATGGTCCAAGGGGGACTACTCACAACTCATCCGGGAAGCGTCCATGGTGGTGGAGAAGCTCCCGGTGGTGATCCTCCCCTCCGGCAGGGTGCCGGGAAGAGTTCTCCTGGTGCTCCCGATCTTGGAAGCACGGCGGCGGCGGAACAGAGATGAGATCGCGAAAAAGGGTTCCGTCCTTGAGGGTTTCGGGACGCGTGCAATATATATGCCAAAGGGGGGCACCAGAGGTGGAGGTGGGGCCCCAGGCGCCCCCCTGGCGCGGCCAGGGGTGGGGTCGCGCCGGGTGGCCGCCTGGGGCCCCCCAGGCTCCCCTCTGGCTCTGCCTTGGTTTTTCCGGAAGCTCCTGATACGCTGATTTTTCCTGTATTTTTTCCGGAATTTTTAGGGCACTTTTAATATGGGGGAAACCTGAAATAGAAAAACAGCAGAAAACAGGAACTGGCACTGTGGTGCACTGAGTTAATAGGTTAGTCCAAATATGATCAAAAGTGTATGGAAGTGCATAAATATCATAACAATATCACACAAAAGAGGCATGGAGCAAGCATAAATTATAGATACGTTTTGGACGTATCAAGCGGGTCCATATGGGCGGGTGCTTTATAATTTGCCTAGTGTTTACAACTCTCGTTTTGCTACATTTGGTTCTTTGAGTTGTAACACTTAAACTGATGGTCGTCTGCTACGTTTTTATGCTACTTTGTAATGCGATGATAAATTCCGCATCTGCTACCTTATATTCCGCACTTAGTCATTATTGCAGACGTCCTTTTTCATTATGCATGTCATTATCTTCGACATATCAATTATGCATGATGAATTGTCTTCATAAGTTGAAGAGGATCTCCACAAGTACAACCTGCCATGTGCATTTGCATTCAAAGGCAAATCAACTATATGCACATTTTCAGGGGGAGCCTTTTGCTACTTACGAAGACAATACCTTATCCTTTACAATTTCACATATCTTTATCCCCGTTGAAAACTTCAACCAGTTTGTCATCAATCACCAAAAAGGGGGAGATTGTAAGTGCATCTAGTGCCACCCCTAGTGGTTTTGGAGTATTGACGACAAACCTAGTTGAGGGACTAATGTGTTTGTGAGAATTGCAGGATAACACAGGTAGTAGTCCCTCATTGATTCGGTTAACTTACCGGAGATGACCCCTAGAAATGTATGAAGACATTCATATCAGTGGTGGTATATGAAGATAATCATATTGAAGACTATGACATGAGAAGACATTATGTGAAGACTATGGAGAGTGAAGACGTAGATGTTTCGTTGTTTCCTTTTCTTCTTTGTTGAGTCATAGGAACCACCGTACTGTTAAGTGGGGTCCAAGTGAACTAAGTCAGAGTAACTGAAGTGATGCTCAACCAAATCCTATGTCTTCGAGCGAAGACTATGAGAGCAAATCTTATCCAGAGGCGGATGAGTCAGCTTTACTTGGAGCTCAAGTAAAGTTGCCATGTGTGTTTGAAATCCGACCGTTGGAACACGTGTCAGTTCCTTAGTGACCCAGGGTCACTTCGGACAAATCAGGTCGGGTTGCCCAGTGGCTATAAATAGCCCACCCCCTACACCATAAATTGGTGGCTGCTCAGAGTTATTGCACGGCTTTTGTCGTTTGAGAGCAACCCACCTCCGAAGCATTTGAGAGAGAAATCCTTGCGAGGACAAAGCCCAAACACCCAGAGCCAAAGAGTGTTAGGCATCACTGAAGTCTTTCTGTCTGTGTGACCTGAAGACTTATTACACTTGAGGACTATGTTTCCTCCAGCCGGTTAGGCGTCGCGTTTTGAGCATCCAAGAGTCATTGTGGATTGCCGGTGAACGAAGTCTGTGAAGGTTTGGAAGTCTACCTTGAAGACTTACCAGAGTGATTGGGCGAGGACTAGGTGTCCTTAGCTCAAGGGGAACAAGGTGAAGACGCGGTCTTCTGAGTTAAATCTCAGCCTCCCTAACCAGACGTACAGTTGTCACAGCAACTGGAACTGGTCTAACAAATCACTGTCTTCCCCGAGCTACTGGTTCTATCCTTTCCTTCCCTTTACTTACTGATCTATGTTGTGAAGACATTGCAAGTTTGCGTTATCTAATTGTCTTCACTGAGTATCTACTTGTTGTGATTGGCTTCATTCCTTCTTCCTTTGTGATCACTACTGCCTAGTTGCAATTAGTCTTCATGCTTTCACTTCATTGAATACATGACTATGGCTTATCTAGTGTAGTCCACTTTCCGCTGCATACTAATAGGCTTGAGCTTATCGTTTATCTTCGAAACTACCATGTTTTGAAGCATTGCACAAAAATCGCCTATTCACCCCCCCCCCTCTAGTCGATATACTGCACTTTCAAAAACCTCATAAAGATAATCTAGTGCACGCAGCTCACTAGCAATAGGTTCAACATAATTGGATCTCTTAAAGAGATTAGCAAGTGGATGAGGACCATACTTTAGCAAGCGAAGATGCAAGCTAATTGAGGGCACATAGCAACACAAGCAAACGAGAAGCAAGTGAACGATAAACACACGGGGAAAGAAGGGCAAATAAAACGGCAAGGGTGAAGTGGGGGAGAGGAAAACGAGAGGCAAATAAATGTAATGCGAAGGATAAGGGTTTGTGATAGGTACTTAGTATATGACTTTTACGTAAGCCTCCCCGGCAACGGCGCCAGAAATTCTTCTTGCTACCTCTTGAGCTAGCATTGTATTCCCTCGAAGAGGAAAGGGAGATGCAGCACAGTAGCGTAAGTATTTCCCTCAGTTTTTGAGAACCAAGGTATCAATCCAGTAGGAGACCACGCGCGAGTCCCTCGCAACTGCACAAACAAATAAGAACTTCACAGCCAACGCGATAAGGGGCTGTCAATCCCTATACGGTCACTTACGAGAGTGAGATCTGATAGAGATGATAATTATATTTTTGGTATTTTTGGTTTAATAAAACAGCAGATAAAAGCGGTAAAAGTAAAGTAGATGTAGATTGATATGTTGAGAATAGACCCGGGGGCCATAGTTTTCTCTAGTGGCTTCTCTCATGATAGCGATATTCTACGACGGGTAAACAAATTACTGTCGAGCAATTGATAGAAAAGCGAATAATTATGAGACTATCTAGGCATGATCATTGTATATAGGCATCACGTCCGAGAAAAGTAGACCGAAACAATTCTGCATCTACTACTATTACTCCACACATCGACCGCTATCCAGCATGCATCTAGTGTATTGAGTTCATACGAACAGACTAACGCCTTAAGCAAGATGACATGATGTAGAGGGATAAACTCAAGCAATATGATGAAAACCCCATCTTTTTATCCTCGATGGCAACAATACAATACGTGCCTTGCTGCCCCTACTGTCACTGGGAAAAGGACACCGCAAGATTGAACCCAAAGCCAAGCACTTCTCCCATCGCAAGAACTATAGATCTAGTAGGCCAAACCAAACCAATACTTCGAAGAGACTTGCAGGGATATTATGAGCACACATAAAAATTTCAGAGAAGAACCAAATATCTTTCATAGATAACCTTGATTAGAAACTCACAATTCATCGGATCTCGACAAACACACTGCAAAAAGAGATTACATCGAATAGATCTCCTCGAAGACCGAGGAGAACTTTGTATTGAGATCCGGAGAGAGAGAAGAAGCCATCTAGATACTAGCTATGGACCCGAAGGTATGTGGTAAACTACTCACAACTCATGGTGAGGGCGATGATGATGATGATGAAGGCCTCCATGATGGATCCCCCTCCCAGAACAGGCTCCAAGATGGGATCTCCACGGGAACAGAAGCTACGGCGGTGGAATTAGGGTTTTCTCTCTACGTATGGAGTTTCTGGGGTATGTAGGTATATATAGGAAGAAGGAGGGCACCGGGGGCCACACGGGCCAGCCTCGAGGCAGGGGGCGCGCCCTGGGAAGGGGGCACGCCCCACACCCTCGAGGGCAGCCCAGCTGTCCCCTGACTTGGTCCTGACGTTTCCCGTGCATGATTTTCTCCAAAAATATCTCTCGCGAAGGTTTCATTCCGTTTGGACTCCGTTTGATATTCCTTTTCTGTAAAACCCTGAAATAGGCAAAAAAAACAGCAATCTAGATTGGTCCTTTGGGTTAGTAGGTTAGTCCCAAAAATGATATAAAAGTGAATGACAAAGCCCATTAAACATCCAAGACTTCATAAATAATAGCATGGAACAATAAAAAAATTATAGATACGTTGGAGACGTATCAATCCCCCTCCCGGAACAGGCTCCAAGATGGGATCTCCATGGGAACAGAAGCTACGGCGGTGAAATTAGGGTTTTCTCTATGTGTATGGAGTTTCTGGGGTACGTAGGTATATATAGGAAGAAGGAGGGCACCGGGGGCCACACGGGCCAGCCTCGAGGCAGGGGGGGCGCCCTGGGAAGGGGGGCGCGCCCCCCACCCTCGAGGGCAGCCCTTCTGTCCCCTGACTTGGTCCTGAAGTTTCCCGAGCATGATTTTCTCCAAAAATATCTCTCGCTAAGGTTTCATTCCGTTTGGACTCCGTTTGATATTCTTTTTCTGCAAAACCCTGAAATAGGCAAAAAAACAGCAATCTGGACTGGGCATTTGGGTTAGTAGGTTAGTCCCAAAAATGATATAAAAGTGAATGATAAATCCCATTAAACATCCAAGACATCATAAATAATAGCATGGAACAATAAAAAATTATAGATACGTTGGTGACGTATCAGTTGTGGAGAATACAAAAGAGTAAGATGGTCTCACATCAACTAGGTGTATTAATGGGCTATGGAGATGCCCATCAATAAATATCAATGTGAGTGAGTAGGGATTGCCATGCAACGGATGCACTAGAGCTATAAATGTATGAAAGCTCAACAAAAGAAACTAAGTGGGTGTGCATCCAACTTGCTTGCTCACGAAGACCTAGGGCATTTAAGGAAGCTCATCGTTGTAATATACAAGCCAAGTTCTATAATGAAAAATTCCCACTAGTATATGAAACTGATAAAATAAGAGACTCTCTATCATGAAGATCATGGTGCTACTTTGAAGCACAAGTGTGGAAAAAGGATAGTACCATTGTCCCTTGTCTCTTTTTCTCTCATTTTTTTGGAGACTCCTTTTTTTGGAGACTCTTTCTCTTTTCTTTTCTTTTCTTTTTTATTTGGCCTTTCTCTTTTTTTGGCCTTTCCTTTTTTTCTCATACAGGACAATGCTCTAATAATGATGATCATCACACTTCTATTTCTTTTACAACTCAAGGATTACAACTCGATACTTAGACCAAAATATGACTCTACATGAATGCCTCCGGCGGTGTACCGGGTTGTGCAATGAATCAAGAGTGACATGTATGAATAATTATGCATGGTGGCCTTGCCACAAATACGATGTCAACTACATGATCATGCAAGACAATATGACAATGATGAAGCGTGTCATAATAAATGGAATGGTGGAAAGTTGCATGGCAATATATCTCGGAATGGCTATGGAAATGCCATAATAGGTAGGTATGGTGGCTATTTTGAGGAAGGTATATGGTGGGTGTATGGTACCGGCGAAAATTGCGCGCACTAGAGAGGCTAGCAATGGTGGAAGGGTGAGAGTGTGTATAATCCATGGACTCAACATTAGTCATAAAGAACTCACATACTTATTGCAAAAATCTACAAGTCATAAAAACAAAGCACTACACGCATGCTCCTAGGGGAACGGTTGGTAGGAGTTAACCATCGCACGATCCCGACCTCCACACAAAGGAGGACAATCAAAGAAATACCTCTTGCTTCAAATTTGTTACACAACAGTTACCATACGTGCATGCTACGGGACTTGCAAACCTCAACACAAGTATTTCTCAAATTCACAATTACTCTACTAGCATGATTCTAATATCACCATCCTCATATCTCAAAACAATCATCAAGCATCAAACTTCTCATAGTATTCAACGCACTTTATATGAAAGTTTTTATTATATCCCTCTTGGATGCCCATCATATTAGGACTAAATTCATAACCAAAGAAAATTACCATGCTGTTTAAGACTCTCAAAATAATATAAGTGGAGCATGAGAGTTCATCTATTTCTTCAAAATAAAACCACCGCCGTGCTCTAAAAAGATATAAGTGAAGCACTAGAGCAAACGACAAACTACTCCAAAAGATATAAATGAAGATTAATGAGTAGTTGAATAATTATGTAACTATGTGAAGACTCTCTACATTTAAGAATTTAAGATCTTGGGATATTATTCAAACAGAAAGCAAAACAAAATAAAACAAAATGACGCTCCAAGCAAAACACATATCATGTGGTGAATAAAAATATAGCTCCAAGTAAAGTTACCGATGAACGAAGACGAAAGAGGGGATGCCTTCCAGGGCATCCCCAAGCTTAGGCTCTTGGTTGTCCTTGAATATTACCTTGGGGTGCCTTGGGCATCCCCAAGCTTAGATGGAATCTTTACCCATATTCCATAGTCCATTGAATCTTTACCCAAATCTTGAAAACTTCACAACACAAAACTCAACAGAAAACTCATAAGCTCCGTTAGTATAAGAAAATAAAACCACCACTTAGTTACTGTTGTGAACTCATTCTAAATTCATATTGGTGTAATATCTACTGTATTCCAACTTCTCTATGGTTGATACCCTCCGATACTACTCATAGATTCATCAAAATAAGCAAACAACACATAGAAAACATAATCTGTGAAAAACAGAACAGTCTGTAGCAATCTGTAACTTTTGAATACTTCTGTAACTCTAAATTTTTTGAAATAAATTGGTGGACGTGCGGAATTTCTCTGTTAATCTTATTAAAAAAGAATCAACTTAAAATGACTCTCTAGTAAAAAATAGCAGCTTATCTCGTGAGCGCAAAGTTTATGTTTTTTACAGTAAGATCACATTAACTTTCACCCAAGTCTTCCCAAAGGTTCTACTTGGCACTTTATTGAAACAAAAGCTATAAAATATGATTACTATAGTAGCTTAACCATGTGAACACACAAAAACAGTAGGGGTAAATATTGGGTTGTCTCCCAACAAGCGCTTTTCTTTAATGCCTTTTAGCTAGGCATGATGATTTTAATGATGCTCGCATAAAATATAAGAATTGAAACATAAAGAGAGCATCATGAAGAATATAACTAGCACATTTAAGTCTAACCCACTTCCTATGCATAGGGATTTTGTGAGCAAACAACTTATGCGAACAAGAATCAACTAGCATAGGAAAGCAAAACAAGCATAGCTTCAAGATTTTGAGCACATAGAGAGGAAACTTGATATTATTGCAATTCCTACAAGCATATATTCCTCCCTCATAATAATTTTCAGTAGCATAATGAATGAATTCAACAATATAACTATCACATAAATCATTCTTTTCATGATCCCCAAGCATATAAATTTTATTACTCTTCACATAAGCAAATTTCTTCTCATGAATAGTAGTGGGAGCAAACTCGACAAAATAACTATCATGTGAGGCATAATCCAATTGAAAATTAAAATCATGATGACAAGTTTCATGGTTATCATTAATCTTTATAGCATACATGTCATCACAATAATCATCATAAGTAGCAACTTTATTCTCACAATCAATTGGAACCTCTTCCGAAATAGTGGATTCATCACTAAATAAAGTCATGACCTCACCAAATCCACTTTTATAATTATAATCATCATAAATAGGAGGCATGCTATCATCATAATAAATTTGCTCATCAAAACTTGGAAGAGTAAAAATATCATCTTCATTAAACATAGCACCATGGATATTCAAAGAATTCACACTAACAACATTGCAATCATGCTCATCATTCAAAGATTTGGTGCCAAACATTCTAATGCATTCTTCTTCTAACACTTTGGCACAATTTTCCTTTCCATCATTTTCACGGAAGATATTAAAAAGATGAAGCATATGAGGCAACCTCAATTCCAATTTTTTTTGTAGTTTTCTTTTATAAACTAAACTAGTGATAAAACAAGAAACCAAAAGATTCAATTACAAGATCTGAAGATATATCTTCAAGCACCCACCTCCCGGCAATGGCGCCAGAAAAGAACTTCATTGACGGGATGTGAGTGCCTCTTACCAAGCCTCCCCGGCAACGGCACCAGAAAAGAGCTTGATGTCTACTATGTAACCTTCTTCTTGTAGACGTTGTTAGGCCTCCAAGTGCAGAGGTTTGTAGGACAGTAGCAAATTTCCCTCAAGTGGATGACCTAAGATTTATCAATCCGTGGGAGGCGTAGGATGAAGATGGTCTCTCTTAAACAACCCTGCAACCAAATAACAAAGAGTCTCTTGTGTCCCCAACACACCCAATACAATGGTAAATTGTATAGGTGCACTAGTTCGGCGAAGATATGGTGATACAAGTGCAATATGGATGGTGGATATAGGTTTTTGTAATCTGAAAATATAAAAACAACAAGGTAACTTATGATAAAAGTGAGCACAAACAGTATTGCAAACAAGGCCTACGGTTCATACTTTCACTATTGCAAGTTCTCTCAACAATGATAACATAACTAGATCATATAACAATCCATCAACATGCAACAAAGAGTCACTCCAAAGTCACTAATAGCGGAGAACAAATGAAGAGATTATTGTAGGGTACGAAATCACCTCAAAGCTATTCTTTCTGATCGATCTATTCAAGAATCTATAGTAAAATAACACGAAGCTATTCTTTTCGTTCGATCTATCCTAGAGTTCATACTAGAATAACACCTTAAGACACACATCAACCAAAACCCTAATGTCACCTAGATACTCCAATGTCACCTCAAGTATCCATGGGTATGATTATACGATATGCATCACACAATCTCAGATTCATCTATTCAAACCAACACAAAGTACTTCAAAGAGTGCCCCAAAGTTTCTACAAGAGAGTCAAGACGAAAACGTGTGCCAACCCCTATGCATAAGTTCACAGGGTCATTGAACCTGCAAGTTGATCACCAAAACATGCATCAAGTAGATCACGTGAATATCCCATTGTCACCACAAATAAGCACATGCAAGACATACATCAAGTGTTGTCAAATCCTTACAGACTAAATCCGATAAGATAACTTCAAAGGGAAAACTCAATCCATTACAAGAAGATAGAGGGGGAGAAGCATCATAAGATCCAACTATAATAGCAAAGTTCGCGATACATCAAGATCGTGCCATATCAAGAACACGAGAGAGAGAGAGAGAGAGAGAGAGAGATAAAGAGAGAGAGAGAGAGAGATCAAACACATAGCTACTCGTTCATACCCTCAGCCCCGAGGGTGAACTACTCCCTCCTCGTCATGGAGAATGCCGGGATGATGAAGATGGCCACCGGAGAGGGATTCCCCCCTCCGGCAGGGTGCCGGAACGGGTCTAGATTGGTTTTCGGTGGCTACAGAGGCTTGCGGCGGCGGAACTCCCGATCTAGGTTTCTTTCTGGGGGTTTCTGTATTTATAGGAATTTTTGGCGTTGGGATCATGTCAGGGGGGTCTCCGAGTCGTCCACGAGATAGGGTGCGCGCCCAGGGGGGTAGGGCGCGCCCTCCACCCTCGTGGACGGCTCGGGACTCTTCTGGCCCTACTCTTTTACTCCGGGGGCTTCTTTTGGTCCATAAAAAAATCATCAAAAATTGGCACGTCAATTGGACTCCGTTTGGTATTCCTTTTCTGTAAAATTCAAAAACAAGGAAAAAACAGAAACTGGCACTGGGCTCTAGGTTAATAGGCTAGTCCCAAAAATCATATAAAATAGCATATAAATGCATATAAAACATCTAAGATGGATAATATAATAGCATGGAACAATCAAAAATTATAGATATGTTGGAGACGTATCACTTCTCCTCCATGCGAAGGTACGTGACGGCCTTCGCATACGTCGGCGTGATGAGGGAGAGGTTGGCGGTGGACTGGCCAAGGTCGGGGTGGAGGCTGCGAAGGAGGTTGGTGAGGAGGATGGAGTCGTCGAAGGTCATGCCGACGTCGCTCAGCTCGTCGGCGAGAACCTTCAGCCGCGTGCAATACTCATCGATCGAAAGATCGTTTTGCTGCATAGTGAATAACTCCCCTTGAAGGAAGACGCGGCTTGAAGTTGATTGTCGAGGAAGAGGTCACACAGCCGCGTCCACGTAGCGTACGCCGACGGGTCGCGGGTGTTCACCATGTTGAAGAGGCCGCCGAAGATGGTGAGGAAGAGCCACTTGACGATGCAGGCGTCCACAACCAGCCACTCGTCGTCGTCCTTCATGTCGCGGCAGTCGACGCTCCTGTCAACATGCTCGATGAGACGGTAAGAGCGGAATAGCAACGCAAAGTATGTGTGCCACGCGTTGTACGATGGCGAGTCGAGGTCGAGGACGACGGGTACGTGGTCCTTGATGTGAAGCTCGTTGAGGCGGTCGGAGGTGAACATGGCACCGGCGAAGGAACCGGCGTCGGATGGGTCGGCCTTGGAGCGGGACATGGTGGCGTCGGGTGATGGGAAGGGGCGACGGGGCTACAGGAGGAAGAGAGTAGCAGTGGTGACTTAGGGTTTGGGTGGTGGCAAAGGGTAGGGGCGGCGGCGGCTGTAGAAGGACAGCGGCGGCGGCGGCACTAGGGTTTTGGGGAGAAGGGAGCAGTTGTGGCTGTAGGAAGAAGGAGCAGCGGCAGCGTAGGGTTTTGGGATGGAAGGAGGCGGCGGAAGCTATGTGAGAGGTAGCGGCGGCGGCGGCGTTAGGGTTTGGAGTTGGCGGCAGCGGCGGCTACGGGAAAGCGCGACGGCTGCGGGTTGCGGAAGCGAGAGGAGATCGCGGTAAAACGGATACCACGTAGAAAGGATATGTGGTGCAACTCATTGTATTCTATGGAGTAGGTTACAATATATACACAGGATGTCTTACGTGAGAAGGAAACTAATCCTACCATATCTCTAAGAGTCAACTATACAAGGCTAGAGAAGATAGGAATAGCAATACAAATATGTCACGTTCAACACTCCAGATGACACCGCCACCGCCAAAGCACACTACCACACTGGTGTCAGCTCTGTCCAAGCCTACCACCTTGCCAAGCTCCCTGTCGCACATCGGACGCCAGCCACCACCACCGGCAAACACAGATTTGACAAAACGATCCTCATCACGAGAGAGACGTCGTGCCGCCATCGCCCCGCGCGCTCTGCCGCGACGACGCACCTCCATCGGCCAGCGGCTGCGCCGCCCCACACCACCACCGCCAGCAAGCGCCATCCGCCGCGCCGGCCTCCAGGATCCGTCGTCTTGGACGAAGAAGAGGCCCCCCGCGACCCCTGCTCCAGCCGATAGCGTAGGAGATCCCGCCACCGCCCGTACCACGCGGGCTTTGCCCGGCGGAGGCAGGGGAGAGGGAGCATGTGGGGTTTGGTCCCGGCGGCTAGGGTTGGAGCACCAGGGTCGCCCGCACGGGGGGG
>LR738709.1:383772087-383813350 GCA_902687465.1 Secale cereale | reverse complement strand
GTCATTACTATCAGCCATGCATGTCTCTCTTTTTTTGCTCATTTCTTTCCATAGCTTTTGCATTGATAATTCACAAGATTATTTAAACCACATAGGCAAAGAAAGTTTTTCCTAGTAATATTCAGTACAATAGAGGTAAAAAGTCTCAACATTACTATCTACTTGTTCAAGGTTCTTCTTAGTCACACCTTTCTTTTCTCTACCAGCATTAGGGGAGAGGTCCTTCTAATTTGACTTCGATTTGGGCTCTCTGTAGTTTTCACTCATTCAGTCCATGATCTATCATCAGTCTAGCATAGATGTGTGTGTGTGTCAATCAGTCAATCAGTTCACAGCTGCGGCTGCGCATAATTGTTGAGAAGAAAAAGAGATTAACATGGGGAGCTGAAATGAAGCTCCCGGGGTAAGAAGAAGATTATTAGCAATAAGAAAAACAGAGTTAAGAGTATGTGCTCTGTATTTTTCATCTTTATATTTTTTAGTTTTCAGTCCATGTTATTCAGTTATCTTCATATTATTGTCTGCATGTCAGTTTGTTCTTATTGTTTGGGATTTTTCAGTTTGTACTATCTACCGCTTTTTTCTCTTGTACTCATCGTACCTGCCTCGGCCACCATTGACTTCGTGACATTTGGTAGGGTTTCGGGAACCGCGTAAGTTTTCATTCCAGCCATTCTTTAGGTCTTTTAGTCCTATTTTTCTGCCTTCTTGAGTATTCATTGAACATCGTGTGAAAGATCCCAAACTTTATGCTTGTTGGATGACATGGCGATGCTTTGTGGCATACTATGCGATCAGGCCATGGTTGCGCAAGGAAGGGATGGAGACGAAGTTAGCGGGGGATTTGTTTTTCGACGTTCTGTCACTATCTAGGAGTATTTGTTCAGATTTGTCCTTTTTTAGATAACATCGCCAAAACTTGTTATTGGTGCTATGCTAGCCGTGATTCAGTCTGGACAATTTTAAACATTATCTTTTCAGATAGTCTTTATTTGGAGTTATGTAAAAGTGTCCAGATTTTCCTGCTATAGTCATTTGTTGTCATTTGTCAGGTTTTAAGTGAGAAAGCTGGATGGCCCTGTGCCAATGCTCTGTTTTGTCCAGCTATGCTGGTAAACATATCTACTCCCATCATATTTTGTTAGCCTCAGTTTACAGATTTCTAGTGTTCTTTTTCAGATTTTCAGAATTTTTAGCCGGTGCTTCAGTGAGTAGTGTCTCATGGCTGCTTAGTATACTAGTTAGCGATTGCTTAGTCCTCCGTTCTTTGTTACAAACTGATGCAAACATTCTGCACATAGGTTTTCTTAGTTTTTCAACTATCTGAAATTCAGTACGCTGTCAAAAGATCCAAGTAAGGTTCCCTCTAGTACTCAAAAACACTGATATGTGTTAATTTCTTCCCCTTTTTGTATAATTCAACTGACATAAATAATCTTTCTATTTGTTGAATCAAGGATACAGGTAAAATCGAAGCTCAGGGGATGCAGGGCGCAGTCTCTGAGCAAAGTTTTATTTGGACTAGGGTACCAGTGGAGGTCGGGGGCAATAGCCCAGCCCACCATCAGGGGAAGCTTTTTCTTGTGTGTGTTTTTGTTAACGGGTTGGTTGGCAGGCCCGTTAGGGATAAAGGATGGCGCGCTACTCATTCGAAGGCCAAAAATGTTGACCCACATTTTTCAACCTAAAACAAGCAAGAAAACAGACGCTTTTTTTTAGACTGAAGTTTAGGCTGAGTACTCTGTGAACACAGCTGGCAACCCATGATTGGAACAAAAAAACGACCTGAAGCTAATTTAAAAACAGACATCTGTTGTTTAGTCACACCCTTTTACAATTCCTTTGTTTTTTCTGTGGCATCAAACACTCCTTGCTAATCCTATAGAATTCAAAAAACTGGGCATGCCACTCCAATCCTATACTTTTCCTATTCCCATGTTTTCAAAAACCTGCGAATCAAACAGACCTTTAGTATTTTCGCTACCCCGTAGAATCACACTATTTAACAGGGGATGCCTCCGTTGGATATGGCCAAACCACCTTAGGCGGTGTTGGACAAGCTAAATGTTATGTATGGAACAGCTTCATCACCAATTTGCAACGAAGGATTCTCTCTTTCATTTCCTTTCTTTTTTGGTGTGAGAGCATATTTACACTCTCACACAAATATCCAGGAAAGCAAATCTTCTCTCGGCTGAAATATATATTACTATAAAAAGGTAAAAAGTGAAGACTCAATAAAAAAAAGAGATATACCACATTGGCAGATAAGATAACTTGGGAAGGGGTGGACTGAATATGAAGCTCTAAAAAACACCTTGACAACATCTCCGACAAGATATAATTTCATCTCACAGCAGCAACAAAACATAAGGTCGTTACAATTGCGTTTCTGTTTGCACAAGTCCACAGGATCAGAACAATGGAATGTAATTTCATGATGTGACATGAATTAATCAAACTTATTGCTTAGTACGTACAATACATAAAAACAGAGCCAGAGTAAAATATGAACAATTAATGATTCTACTTAAGCTTGGACTACATCCTTTGCAACAACAATATAATCGATTTTTTGGTGCTAGGTGTCAATCCGAAATTCAAAACCGACCAGGCATTGCACTATGACTATCGTACCTCCAATAAACATCCGCTGCAGATCCTGCAGATACTATCACACAAACCCTTGCATCATCGACGCGTATACCTGCATTCAAGGAATACATAGACAACAATCATGATGGAATCACAACGAAAATTAATGAAATCACAGCAACTGCCTTCCACAATGTTAGTACCTCGACGAGTACCCCCGGTCTGGCTGCCTCTCCTTCCTTGCTGTAGTGGCAAGCAAGGCTCGCTCACGCTCCTTCTCCTTGGCCTCCCTCTTCCTCCTCTCCTCTCTAAGCTCCTCGATACTCTTCTTCCCTCCACTCCTCTTCTCTCCATTGCCTTCGGAGTAATCTCTCCTCTCCTTAGAGGAGGAAGCCAAAGGCTTCGACATGTACCAGGGCGCAGCCACGCCCTTGCCGGCAAGGCCATAACCCAGCTTGTACTTCTCGTCGTCAGGCCCCGCCGTCCTAACCTCCTCCTCCTTCTTACGCTTCTTAGGGTTTGGCTTAGTGTCTGCCGCAGGCTCCCTCTCCCGAGCTGCGCCTCTCCCGCCGCTAGCGGAGGCAAGCGCGGCGAAGTCAGCGGCCCCACCGCCGCCGGAGAAGAGGTTGATGTGGTCTCCGTCGGAGGTGACGGGGGATGGGTCCGCAGGACGGGCGGCTGGGGGTGGAGGCCGCGGCGGGGCGACCTGATCCGCGGACCGGGAGGAGGAGGGGGGTGGAGATGGGGCACGGGGAGGGGAGGGCGAGTCGGACTGGAGGCCCCGGTTGCGGCGGAGCGCGACGAGGCGGGCGTGCGACTCGCGGCGGCGGGTGGCCTCGCGCTGGAGCTGGTCCTGGCGGGCGGCCTCGGCCTCGTCGACGCGGACCTTCTCCTGGTTGTCGAACCTGTAGACGTTCCACCGCTTCTGCGGCAGGATGTTCAGACCACCGTGCCCGCCCATCTCCGCCTACCGGAGCAGGTTCCTCGCCGACGACCGAGGCGGTTGGGTGGGGTGCTCCGGCGAGTGGGAGATTGGGGATTTGCAGCCTCGTTCCCCACGGGTTGCGGTTTTGCTTGCGCCCGCCCGTGCCGGAAGCGAGGCTGGGCCACGGGCCTACGGGTTTTCCTCACTATATTGGGCCGCATTTGCTGCCAGATTCGAAATTCTAGGCCCAACAGCCCAGCTGACAGTCCTGGGGTTCAAGGCTGTGACGTCACCCTCTCACTTCCGGCCCCCGCTTTTGTTTCCATGGAGCGGCTGAAATCGGCGGTGCCGGCCGATATCCGGCGAGCCGTCGGCGAGGGCACGACCCGCGACCTCCCTTCCACCACCTCTCTCCTTCTCGCCTTCCTCGACGGCCTCCCTCTATTCCACCAGGTAACCACCGAGCCCGCCGCTTCACTATTATTCTGTGCTCCTGGCCGGGGCACTAGCCACCAGCGTAGCTAGGTCGCTGGTCTCAGTGATTGTCTCGTGCCGTCTCTCAGGTCATCGGCGAGCTGACCGACCCGGAGCTCGCGCTGTGCCGCAAGGACAAGGGGAGGGCGGCGGAGCTGAAGGGCCGGGGCAATGCCTGCTTCTCCAGGAGGGAGTTCGAGCAAGCCCTTGGGTTCTATTCACAGGTAATTTGTAACCACAAACTTGTCAATGCGGCTCATTGCACCTGTGCCCTGAAAAAAAAGAGTTTTGTTCCAAACCATGTGCAGAAGTAACTCGGTCGTTCAGCAGTGAAGTCTGTGGGGTTGTCACTTGTTTGGTTGTTAAAATAGTGTCAACTTGATTTATTAGAATTGACCCCAGGTCCTCTTAGTCACTTTTTTTGAATTGGTGATAATAGGCTTTTCTTTCGTTTGCATTTCTGCAGGCGCTGCGTTACGCCCCGATTAGTTCCGATGGCACTGATGATATCTTGGTGCATGCATTATATGTCAACCGTGCCTCCACTATGCATGTGAGTTTTTGATATATCTGTTTGCAGAATCTGGACATGTTTGTTGCATTTTTCTTATTATAGGACCTTTTTCCCCCTTAAAAAATGGTGAGCATCTTGGGAGGCAGGTACTGAACTTGTCCTGTTTAGTTACATTGCAAAAAAATGAACGTAATGTTAAAAATCTAACGTCAATCGAACGGTTTTTTAGGGCAAATTTAGTTGTCATGAGGATGGCAATTTGCTTTAGCAAGCATGGCAAATCCTGGCAAAAACAGAACATGCCATGCTTGCTAGAGGAAGTTGCCATCCTCGCGACTACTAAATTTTCCATGAAAAACGTTCTATTTGTAGCGAAATCCAAAATGTTTTGTTTTGTCCTGTTTCCTGAGGTGTCCTTGCATATATTCTAATGGCTTTCCTGAATTTTGCAGAAACTGGGCCTCCTGGAAGAGTGTCTGCGGGATTGCGACAGGGCCATCTCTGTTTCACCTAATTATGCGAAGGTAGTAGGAGTGTAATAGTTGTAGCAATGCATCTTACGCATACTGTTTGTTTCTCTGTTTTCGAGAATTCAAGCTCCAGCATGGAAGCCAAATCATTGTTTTAGTTTGACCTGTTTCTGTGTTTCAGGCATGGTACAGGAGGGGAATGGTAAATGCATCGTTGAAGAATTATTCATCTGCCATGCATGATCTAGAGGTTGCATTGAGCATGGAAGTGACTCCTTCTGGGAAGAGCAACATAGAGCAAGAGTTGAAGTTGATATTGTTAAAGCCCCAATGTGTGAATGAAGTTGGAAGATCAAGCAGTGATTGCAAGGATTCAGGATTGGCACATACAGGTTAGAACTTTGGGTATGCATACAACTTTTTTGGATTTGTACCTAATACTACGTGACAGATAATATTTGGCTAAATGGCAGCAGAACCACATAAGGTTGTCCTTGAGTGTATTGCAACGCCCAACAAAGGTAGAGGAATGGCATCTCCAAATGATATTCCTCCGACCTCCTTGATTCATGTTGAGGATCCTCTTGCTGCGGTATGATTTGGATTTATCTTTTCAATTATATACACCAAATGTTGTGTCCCAACCTTCCTGTTGTCCTATTTATTTTCGGAGGCCATATCAAGTTGCCAAAATCTTTTGTGTAGTTCACATATGAATTGATTAAGTTATGTGTTTATTTGAGGTGCATACAATACAAGATTGTTTTATGAAGCCAGGCATTTAACTAAACTCTATGTGCTTTGTGTGCGATTATTTGTTATGTTTGTTTTTCGCAAAATTGTCAATAATCTTAAACTGAAGTTTTGTATGTCTCTTACTTGCAACAGTTGTATGCAGATTGTCCTGAAATCTTGCCGGGAGACTCACTGCCATTATTGCTTTAGTGAAGCACCTGCAGATGTTGTGTTCTGCCCCTTGTGTACAATACCAGTTTATTGTTCAAAAAAGTGCCAAGAGCAAGCTGTAGGTGGAATCTCTTGGAATCAAGACACTTATCTTGAATCTAACAGTAATGCAGTTGATCTTGGAATACTGAGCCTAACTTCTACAAGGTGCAAGGCTCCAAACTCTAAACAGATTGCTGAACATAGGCATGAATGTGGCGGTGCCCATTGGGCAGCTGTTTTGCCAGCTGATATAGTTTTAGCTGGGCGACTAATGGCACAATACATAGACAGCAGAATGCTGACTGGAAAGAGCTCTGCCATCTCCGGTCCAAATTTGGTAAAAAGAAACTTATATTTTCATATGAGCTTACCATTTTCTGGTGCTGTTAGCATTAGATATTATAACATAAGTATCTCTCTAAAACAGGATATATAGCAAAAGTATTCTAAGTATTGTTAGGCCGGGAACTAATGGGCTAAAATGGCTATTGCAGGATCTCATTCAGCACTATGATGTAGATTCTCCTACTAGCAAGTTGGAATCACATATATATGCGATTGTCTTGTTATTATGCCTCCAAAAGCATTATAAACCAGATCTTCCGTGGAAAGAGGAAACTTTATCTCAGGTATATGTGACTTATTTTTTGAGTTTCCCCTTACGTACATGGGTATTGCTTTGATATATCAGCAGGGGTTAATAAGCATTCTTTGATCTTGTACAGCTGGTTCTTTTGATATGTCAAGTTAAAGTCAATTCAATTGCTATTGTTTGTATGAAATCCATGGATGGAGGCCAGGGACTGAAAAAGAATAAGGGGTATTCTGCAGCTGATGATGGAGTTATGTGTAGTGTGGAGCAGGTTTGTCTTCTACACCCTTTTCTTTTCTGGGATCAATACACCATCCTATAAAATTTGAGGAATATATATTGCCTACTCAGTATGATGCATCTTAGTATTGATTTATCCTCCGACCTTTAGATATTAGTACACTTCTTAAGCACGTGGTGTTATCCTGAAAGTAAAAAAACTTGATAAGATCCATGAAAAAGATGATACGATGTTTAAATTCATAAACTTGAGAAAATGCGTGGAATGTTTTATACCTTGTTATGTCAAGTAGGTACCTGTAAATCGCACTACATTACACTGTTGGGTTAGTATAGAATGCATGGCGTTGTCTACTTTGCTTTATGTGTCTTCTGCGTCTGATGCTCATTTAGTCTCTTTACCATCTGTAACCTGTGTTTGTTTTTGCTTACTGCTAGGTCAAGGTTGCTCAAGCTATCTACATGTCTGGTAGCCTCTTTAATCACTCGTGCCGGCCAAATGTACATGCATATTGTCATTCGCGCACTCTCTTTCTAAGATCTACCACATATATAAAATCAGGGAGCCCAATCGAGCTATCCTATGGTCCACAGGTCTCTCCCATCCTTCCTCTCTTGTATGTGTATGTGTGACATACTTAAAAGTAACTATGAATTTATGCTTTGCACTGTTTGTGCTTCTCATTTCTAGGCTGGTGAGATGAATCTTGTGAAAAGACAAAATTCACTTCAGGAGAATTACAAGTTTACTTGCCAGTGTTCAGGTTGTTCAGAGCTACATCTATCGGACCTTGTCATTGATTCATTTTGTTGTCCACAAAGTAGCTGTCTTGGTGCCGTGTCAGAATCAATTTGCTACAAATCGGAAGAGAACTGTGTGCACGTTTCTGTAGATGAATCTGATATCTGCAAACTATCATTGCCTGTAAGATGATTTTTCCCTCCCGAAATTTTCTAATAGCTAGTTTGGTTGCATCAGTCTGAAATTCCTTTTGTTCAGCATGTTTCCAAGGTTGATGAAGATATAGAGAAGGTTGGGAAATTGTTTTTCAGAAATAATGTTGATTTGAAGATTGATCCTGGATATTGCACGAGCTGTAGATCACGGATTAACCTGGCTTCTGCTGTTGCTACATCAGAGAAGGCAGCGTCAAAGATCAATAGGTATGTTATGTATTATTGAATGTGGCATATCTGAATTTGGTTGCATCTTCCATCAGTGAATTTTTAATCATAGCAAAGTCGGATAACAATTCAATTCACAGGTTTAAGGAACTTGCAGTTATAGACGAAATCTCGGAAATTCCCATCACAGATGTATTACGATCCCTACAACAGATAAAGAAGTTGAGGCACCCATATAGCAAGGCTCTTGCCCAGGTTAGGGCGCTCATGTTACTCGCCTTGATAGAAATTTGGCTCCAAAATCTCCTGGCACTCACTGTTGAAAAATATGTTTCGAAATTTACATGTAGGCAGAAGATGCGATTGCAGAAGCCTTTGCAAAGATAGGAGATCAAGAACAAGCAAGAAAGCATTGCGAAGCATCAATTATGGTAGTCACCTCAATTATCGTTCAAATCTCTAACTCGTTTACTGAGAAATACAATGGGAGAAATGTACTTTGATCTCGGGATGCATAGTGCTCCCTTCTCCGACAAGCAGTAGTCAAATTATCAGCTAGGCTTTACAAAGATAGGGGATGATGATATTATCACAATTTTGGACTTCATCCTTAACTTGTCATGAGGGGAAGCCTCTGGAAACTTGTTTGCTCCCTAGATAAATGGCTAAATTCATGCTAAGCAGTGTGTTTGTCGATTACAGCTTCACAAAATCCACTTTTGAAATTTTCACTTTTTTCTGAAGTGCATCTTTTAATAATGCAGATCCTCAAGAAGTTGTACCACCCCAAACACATAGCCATTGCACATGAGTTGATCAAGCTTGTTTCCATCGAGCTGTCTCTGGGGGACAGGACAAGCGCAGCAGCTACATTTGCCCAGGCAGAGGCGATATTCTCGCTTTATTATGGACCTGATGTTGAGAGGATTTTACCGTATGTTGATGCCCTGAAAAGAACTGTTAGTGGAGGGTTCATCGGAGCACCTTGGGGCAGATGATCCTCACAGATATGTGCACCTCTTCGCTGAGAATGGATGAACTGACGCGTATCAATCAATGTACAATATTACTTGGTGCAGTTTGGTTATTTGGCTGAAGATATACAAAGCTGGGACAGGCAGATGAGTTGGCCCATTGTGTTACAATCTTGTCCCTGTAATGTACGATTCTGAGCTTTCCACTGTAATTTAGAGTTTATGAATTTTACTATCATGTATTAGCCTGAAAAGCACTTTAGTGTCAAAAACGTTCTTATATTATGGGATAGAGGGAGTACATATTTTATGTGTCCGTTGCATGAAGAGAAAACACTTTTATTTTGCAAAGCACAAATTCTCTCACCTCACCAATCAAAGAGTCCACCAAACTCCACAGCAATCGAAAAATGCGACGAGTTTGAAATGAACACAAATCAAACTGAAATTTGAAAATGCATAAAATGAGTCCCCTAAAAGCACACCCATGTAACACATACTAAGGTATACAGTATATCAAGAAAACTTGTACGAGGCTTTTTACAAACAGTGAGCCTTCACAACGCAACTACAGGGGGATGTTGAGTTGAGTGTATCAGGTGATGAGGATGATCCATCTAGATGCGTGTCACGGTACATGTGCCAAGATATCCAGAAATGCTTGGACGAGGCTTTTTACAAACAGTGAGAAAACTGTGGGAGTGACTGTACAGGGTGCCGAGGACGTCCTTCTAGATGCATGTCAATCATATTTGCAGGCTTTCAAAAGATCGAGTCACAAAATATTTCAGTTTTTTGCATCCAGTTTACCCTCAGCTTCGCTGATGATCTCGAGCTCCTCCAACAGAGTAGCAAACTTTTTCATATCATCATCCTGCTTGCTCTGCGGAGCCTTCTCACGGTAGCCTGAAACACTCATTTTCTGTGACAAGGTATCATATTGCCTGCATTGGTGATGGAAAACGGAGCATGTTACTACCAAAGATAAGTAAACGGATAGAAGTTCAACAAGAAAAGACCAATATGAACAGAACTAATGGATTAGCTAATTTAACAGTATCATAACTGTACTTACTTCTGAACTTCCTCTCTCTTCTTCCTAAGCTTCTCATGTTCAGCTTCCGTGTCGAGAGCCCCCCAGAGCTGGAGATACACGGCCAGATCTTTGTTTACAATATTTGTGGCACAATCAGGTGGAGTTGGATCATCCTCTGTCAGGATCTGGAAAATTGCCACTAGGGTCAGAACTTTGCTTTATTTTTTAGTTATAGGTGCATGTAAAATGTATCAATTTTGAATTAGAATTTTACTGTGAGGATCTGAAATTGATGCATGCAGGCCAAAGACCTTCAATGAATTAATAGAATTTTATTTACTGACAAAGTAAGGTTAGTTGAAACAGGAAATGTGCATACAGCAAGAGCAAGGCGTATATCATCGGAGTATATGGTCACTTGTGGTACATAGTTTTCATCTTCCTTCCAAAGGATTTTTTAAGCCTTAAAAGGCGAAGAAAGTGCAAGAAAAGACAGAAATAAGCATAGAGGTTGGATGATCTGTCAAACCTCAAGAGATGATACAGAAGCAAGCGTTGCAATTTGAGCCTGGTAGCATCGAATAGTGGCTGTAACCTCTAGGTTTCGGCAGAGCACAAAACATGGGCGCCTGTTGAGGTGAAAATATAAGTAAGGTATCAGTTGAAAAGGAGCAAAGTTCTTATGAACCAATACTAAAATAAAATGGCAATCTTATATTTGAGCATAGCATCTGTCATACTGTGTGAAACTCAAAAGAATCTACTCCCTCCGTTCCCAAATATTTGTCTTTCTAGACATTTCAAATGGTTACAACATACGGATGCATGTAGACATGTTTTAGAGTGTAGATTCACTCATTTTGCTTCGTATGTAGTCATTTGTTGAAATGCCTAGAAAGACAAATATTTAGGAACGGAGGGAGTATTAGGTGAACACTCAACAGAAACACACCTTATATGTATATCTGTTGGTGGCCGGAGAGATCTCAGCTTACTCACGACATCTAACACAATCTCCATTTCGTTCTCAACTTTATCATTTGCCCATCCCTGTCATCGCAGAAAACCTCTCAGGTACAAGTAGTGATAACAAATTGTATTGTGCGGTATATAATTGCTTCAACATAGGATTTCTCAAATTGAGATGACACACTAACTTTTTCTTTGCATTTTTTTGTTGCATATATTCATTATAGAGTAGCTTCTTGTTAATCCTGCACATTAGGCTCTGCAGCACCGTTCTCGAAAAATAGTAACTAGAAGATCGAATCCTCTGGTTCATTCCTAAGTTGTCCTGAAAAGAAATGTTTACCTGTACAGCTGAGGGGTATTCTGATATCATAATGGAATCTTTCCTACAAGCCTCCTTAGGCTGAGGAAGGCGCTGCCAAAGCTCTTCTGTTATGTAAGGCATGAATGGATGGAGCAGACGCAAACCAGTGTCCAGGCATGCCCATAGTGTATCTCTAGAAGCACCTCTTGCAGATTCGAACTCTTGAGATTCATTGAAGTAAGGTTTAATTGCTTCTATAAAGACATCACAAAGCTGGTATTGCCACCAAAAGTATATAGAGGATGTCGCGTCGGAGAACTTATATGCTTCTAATGATGATACGGTCTTGCCAACAGCCTTACTAAGTACTGAGAGTATCCATTTGCAGATAGACGGCATAGTATGCACCGCAAGAGTTGCTGGTGGAGTGTATTGATCTCCAAGCTTTATCATCGCAAAACGAATGGCGTTCCACAGTTTATTGCACCATTGTCGGTACCCATGCACTCGCTTGATATCCAGGTTTATCTTGTCGGACTGATAAAAAATGAGAAGTTTTAGTACTAGCGATTTACAATAATAATAATCAGAGGAATGGGAAAAACTGGCGATAAGCATAACCTGAGAAGTGTAGGAGATCAGAGCAAAACGAAGGGCATCAGTACCACACTCAGGAATACCATCAGGGAAATCCTTCTTTTGACCTTCTTTTGCCTTTTCCAACTCGCATTGGTCCAGATTGCCCTGTTCCAACTTTTTCTGAAGACCCTCCAGTGTTATACCATTTATTACATCAATGGGATCAATGACATTTCCTAGTGACTTGGACATTTTGCGGCCATGTGCATCACGAATAATTGGATGCAAGTAAATCTGAGAAACAGATAAGATAGTCATGACGCAAGGTTTATCAACTAATTGTGAATTTTCAATTACCTACAGATTTGATTCTAAAAAAAAGCTCCCTAAAGAATTGGTGTGCTTCACTTTCAGTGGAAGTTGTCATCATCAGGATAGTAACCTGGGTCATCATCGTTTATTTCAATGCTATGTGACATACTGAAATGCACTGCTTGTAAGTAGATAATGTGACATATAGGTGCAGCAAAAAATATATAAAAACTTTTTGACAGAAAAAATATAGAAGAACGTGTCAATCTATACATTATTAAGGTGGAAATAAGTGAGAGATAAGATAAATAAATGGCACAATATTGGGTCATGGGCAGAACCCCCAACAGTGATAATAATTCGTTTTTGTTGTAGCAGTCACAGATCACCAAGTTAAACGTAAGCAGGCTTCTGCCCAGAGAGTGGTTCTACAGTACAGGAGCAAAGCACATAATAGCTACTGACAAGATAACCATTTGGCAAAACTGTGATTGCATAAATTGGATCCAGAACTATCTAATAGAACTTCAACCTACATATTACCTTTCGAAATGGCACATCACCGTGGAGTAGCATTCCCATCATCACCATCCTTGCTACCCAAAAGAAGAGGATGTCCAATCCAGTTTCAAGAACAGAAGTAGGGTAGAAAGTACTAAGATCAGCTGTATTGTCCGGCCAACCAAGTACAGTTAGGGGGAAAAGACCAGCTGAAAACCATGTGTCCAACACATCAGGATCTTGGTCCAACCGATATTTCTTCTCTGGGTACCTCTGTTTTGCCTCCAGTACTGCATCACTTTTATTTCTTGCGATTATCCAGTGGTCAATGTATGAACCCATGTCTTTCTCTTTGTCATCTTCTAATGTCACATACCAAGCAGGTACACGGTGCCCCCACCAAAGTTGTCTTGAAATACACCAATCGCGTATGTTTTCAAGCCACCTGCAACACACAGAACAGTAGTGGATGGATTATTCATTTCGTGTTAGCATAAACTGATCCATAAAGGAAAGATGCATGCCTAAAGTAAAGCAAATAGGATGTACCTGTACCAGTCTTGCTCATATTGTGGTGGAATGATCTCTATCTCTTTCGATTTCACAGCATCAAGAGCTACCTTTGCCATGGTATTACAATTAACAAACCATTGGGGCTTGATCATTGGCTCCACAATATCATTAGTTCTTGAACAACGACCTAATTCCATATCATTATTTTCCATGCCTCTGTATAGACCCTTCATTTATTGACAAGTGCAAATTGATTATAATTTGGAAATTACTAAAATAATACATTACGGAAAAAGATCGGGGCCAAAGAAGGATAAATAACCAGGTAACAAGATCAAACTTTGAATCAAACAAACAACTTAATCAGCCATCTTCACACAGGTATCCGGTATAGCGTGAAGGAAATAGAGTTCTCATATATTACGACAATGGCAGATCGAAAAGGGAGGCCAAAAGCTTGAACAGAACCAGCTATGCATATTCTGATATACCACATATAGTACGCAAATCAAAATATGGAGTACCATATTTCTAACGTAAAAATTTCACTGCAATGCTTCCATACCTGCCAAATGGCTCAAGATTGAAATATAATTAGGAAAACCGAGAAACATTACAAAAACACCACTGTTGTTGCTCATACAAATACAACTAAATCTACACTTTATAAATTAGCAAAATTCAAAGAAAACGAATCGCATCCAAGACCAGTGTAGATGCTTTTAGAAGTTAACAGTATAGAACTATGATAGCCTTTTCGAATTAGAAATTTTTATTCCATTATGACAATACATTGATGAACCTTCTCCAAAACATTGAGGATAAGCAATAAATTAGATACAACTGCATGAACGAAGCAGAATCAGTTCTAAAAGAAAAATGGTAAACACTGAAACTATAATAATAATACCTTTTCCTTTAGTGCACCAATAACAGAAGCTCGAGCGGTGAAACGTGGCATTCCTTCAAATTGTGGACCTCCATTTTCATTTATGTTCCCGTCATCAGTGAAAATATTGATAAAGTCCAGGTTATGCTCTTTCCCAACCTTGAAGTCCTTGCTATCATGAGCTGGTGTGATCTGCATATAGAAAGATAGAGATAAGAATGGGCACTGATTTCTGAATGTAAAGGTATCCAAACCAGCTCTTCCGATGGGCACACCTACCTTGACAGCGCCAGTACCAAAACTGGCTTTCACCAAGTCATCGGCGCAAATTATTTCAAGTTTCCGGCCATTAAACGGATGGACGGCATATTTTCCACGCAAATGCTTGTATCTTTCATCCTGTGAATGAACAGCTATAGCGGTATCACCGAGCATAGTTTCTATTCTAGTTGTTGCAACAATAATTTCACCCAACCCTTCTTCTAGAGGATAGGCAAAAGATGTCAAAACACCAAACTGAACTGGGTTGCTATAACCAGGGACCTCTAACAAAGCCTCTGCCTTGAGATCAACATGGTCAACCTGAAAACCAGCGATCGAAATATAAGACACAACCCTGCATTCCTGCTCACGCATGCAAAGAGCCAAACTGTCCAGCACACTGCAAAAGTGCATGTCTCACATACCTCGATATCAGAAATTGCTGTATGGAGCGTACAATCCCAGTTCACCAGACGAATATCCCTGCAAATGGATGAATCATCCAAGAGGTAATAAGGTAATATTAGAGGATTCCAAACAACATAAGATGAGCAAACACATAAAGTAATATTAGAGGATTCCAAACAACATAAGATGAGCAAACACATAAAGTAATATTAGAGGATTCCAAACAACATAAGATGAGCAAACACATAAGCTCAGCAGAACAAGATACAAAAAAGAGTAGCACATTCTGGATGGAGAACTAACCTATAGATCAAACCTTCCTTGTATAGCCTGACAAATGCTTCTGTTACAGCTTCTGATCTCTGCTTATCCATTGTAAAACACTGAAAAACCATGCATTGTTTAGACATAAATGTTGCTTTCCCTAGCTATAGCAATGGAGGAATCGGACAAGGACTTTACTTTGCGCGACCAGTCAAGCGAGGCCCCAAGCGTACGCAGTTGTCTCAATATGGTGCCACCATACTGATCTTTCCAGTTGTGGACCTGCAAAAATGATGATTTATACATTGAATGAGTAAATGTGAAAATCAACCAGCATAGGAAAGTATGGGCTGGCACTGAACCAAAAAATTGTCTCAATTAATTAAATTAACAGGGAATTCATTTCATGGCACTGTATAATTTTAGTTCATTCATAGGCATATCAGCTACCTTGTGCAGAATTTTGTACTGGTATATAGGGACCTTTCCCTTGAATTGAACAAAATACATAACAGACGACTAAATGCAAGAAAAATCATTATCAATATGATTATTTACTCCTTTAAAAAACATGGGGTTCATTACAGGTGAGATGATATACAGTAGGTCAGAAATCAGAGTGCTTGCCTCAGATAGAAATTTATCACGCCCTAGATCATGTCTTGACAGCTTCCTCTCACGCATGATCTTCTTTTCCACAACGACCTGATATGGAGGTCAAGATTTTTGTTAGATGAAACACTTGCTATAGTAAGAAATAGTAACAATGGATAAGTCAGATAAGACTCAATGATCAACATAACTTTTGAGTAGACGTCAATTTGAACTCAGGCTAATAATATCAGGCTATGAACAACCACAAAAATATAACTTGTGCAGAAGATAGATACAGGGGCCTTGGACCCGGTATATATGTTCTATGCACTGGGGTGTATCACTTATCAGACAACATGAAGCATAGCAGACCTGTGTAGCTATGCCAGCATGATCCATTCCAGGAATCCACAAAGCATTGTAGCCTGACATCCTCCGCCAGCGGATCATAGCATCCTGCATTGTTGTCAATGCAAAGAAACAAAAGAACATCAACACCACCAATACTGATAGGGGCGAACAGAAGGGCACCAGTACAGATAAAATCACTACCTCAATTGCCACTGCAATTGCATGGCCTGTGTGAAGGGCTCCTGTCACATTTGGGGGTGGCAGGACCTGCAAATAAGTATTTAGTTCTTGTCATTCACAGTAATATATCTTCATTTGCACATGTTATGTACGCAAGATTTACGGTGTGAAATCATCTGGTGAGCAATTCACATAGCCATCGCCCATTGCAAACAGATGCTTATTCTGAATATAATCATGTACCATTTGCGTTATGGAGGAACTTACTATTACAAACGGTGGCTTTGAGCTTGTGGCATCTGCTACAAAATACTGTGATGATTCCCACCAAGTATACCATCTGTATGACAGTAAGAAAAGGAAAATACATAGTTCAGTGAGAAATTTCTGACCATGGACTCCAAAAGCTTTGAAGGCATGATTCAACTAAAGCGAGAAAGGCATTATACGATTTCTCAACAGCAGGCGGGCTGTACTGTTTGGCCATTTGAGAAGCAAGCAGTTTCTTCTGTCCAGTGGGAGTATCCGGATAAAGGAAATCCTCGGGATTCTCATCCGTGGCACCTTTCTTCTTTTGCTTCTTCTCACTCTTCTTAGCTCCATCAGATGCTGCTTGGACCTACAGACAATCACATCAGTCAAACATAACCTCTACTCCAAACCAAGAAATGAGTTAGCGTCGTCGGTCGCCACCTGTAGCCTAGCAGCCTCCTTCTGCTTCGCCTTGAGCTTCTTATCCTCCTTCACTTTGGCCTGTGACAGAACACATATATATGACATGTAGGTAAAACTGCTCACACACGGTACAATTCGACCAGAGTATTCTCCTGCTTCATCGTGAAGAGCACAGAACCAGATTAGAACAAGCACCTTCTGTTCTTTCTTGAGCTTCTTTTCCAAATCCTTCTCATCGAGCGGCTGCACGCGCAGTAAACGAATCAGTTCAGACAACCAAGCCAAACAGAAGGCATTCCAGCGATTGGCCAAAGGGCAGGTCAAAATACGAGCCACATTCCTAGAAATCACCGCTGCTTAACCCCACTGATCATAGATGATGACACCTCAGAGCCCCCAAATCCGTACTAGAACACCCCAAAACCAAAATTCCGCGGAGAAAAAAAGCGATCCCAAGACAGAGCTAGGTTGCGCGACCAGCAACCAAACGTCATACGAAAAGGTCGAGGGACGCGGAGGGGGAGAAGCTGCTCACCTCCTCCATGGCGCGGATCGGGCCCTCGGGCGCGAGCTCCCCGCCGCCGCAGCAACCACCACAGCAGACGGCGCGGGCCGCTACGATTAAGAACCACTGCGATTTTTTCGATTTGGGCGGATTCGAAGTAGAGGCGGGATGAGACGGGGCGGAGTGCGTTGGAGCTTTGAACCTCGTCTAGAGTTCGTGGGATCCAAGTTTTAGCGCGCGGAGGCTTGCGGCTTAAACTTGGCGAAAGATGCGGGGGTACGGAGAAATTTCGATTATCCACAAAACCGACCGTTGTTTTGAACAAAAACACTGACTTGGAAGCCAAGTTCTTGGGGTACAAACTTGATAGTCAAGTTTCATGTGCTTTGAAGCCTCTTGCAAAGCAGTAATAAGTGGTAAAAGACGAAGAAAACAAAGTGGAAATTGATATGACTTACTGGCGAATGAAATATCTGTCTGGTGGAGTATCGTGATGTCAATCGTCTAGCTAGCTTTTGACTACTTAATTGTTAGTTTAAGTGTTTAGCCAAACAATTTTTTCCGACGGATTACGAAATGTGTATACAAATCCTTATGGTGGAAGGGCTAGATTATGTCGTAGTCGAGGTACATTACGGGCCTGTTTGGGACGGCTCCGCTTCACGAAATTCAGTTTTACTCCATCAAATTCATTTTGGAGCAGTTTCTCACAGGAGTTGCAGCTCCACCAAAGAGAATGTTTGGCTTCCAGTTAACTCCAGCTTCAAGGATGAGAATTTGGTGGAAATGATCTATTTGATTGGCTGACGAAGGGGTATCCACTTACTGATGGCAGTGGTGGGTAATTTTCCTCCAACTCCAGCTTCTAGATTTTTTTGAAGCACCCCCTAGAGAGCTTCACGAAAAACAAGGAGTTGGACCCCAGATTCTAGTTTTTTTGTGGAGCAGCATATTGTGGAGCTACCCCGTTTGGATTGTGTTTTCTAGAGCGGAGCTGAATTTTGAGAAGCGGAGTAGTCCCAAACAGGCCCTACATATTTTCTTTCCTTTATAAAAAAAGAACAACCAGCCTTAGCCAAAGAGGAGAGAAAGCAACCTCAAGACTGGCGTCCTTGGGGTTCCCTCACCTCCGTCAGCTACTCTAGTGACAACGGGAGGAGGGGACCCCACGTGTTTTAGTAGTATGGGGTTTCTTAGTTAGGGTTTTGGTTGTTCATGGCTTTGGCTGGTGATGGCGGCTACAAATGTGTTTTCTCTAGACCCCCCTTTTTCGATATAGTTGTTCTCGCCGCTATCAGTGTTGGATCTAGGAGGCAGAGTCTGCTTCATCTTGGGTCCTTCAGATCTAAGCGGATGCTTTTGTGTGTCATGGCGTTGGCATCTAGATGGTCCTTGTCCTCACGCTCCTTGTGGTTTGAGTGCAACCCGAGGCATCGACGACAAAGACTTGACCCTTGGAAGTCAGGGTTATTTCCCCTGGCCATTTTGCGGTAGCGGCGAGAATGCGGCCTCCTTTTATTCCTATGTCATGAGTGTATTCTGGTTACCGGCTTTAGTTTGTGATGACCTAACACGAATGATGAGACAATATTGGTGGGCGTTGAGAAAGGAAAAAAATAAGGAGATGACATTAGATGGGAGAAGATGAAGCTCCCAAAAGTGACGGGGGCATGGGGTTCAGGGATATGAGAGCCTTTAACCAGGCCTTGTTGGCCAAACAGATCTTACATATTTTGGATATCCGGGATAGTCTATGTGCTCAGATGCTACGAGGGTAGTAATACCCTAATGGGAATTTGTTGGACACATTCTGTTCTAGCAATTCTTCGGTTGTATGGAAGGGAATTGTACAAGTCTTCAGCGGTGAAGCACGATATTATATGGTGGGTAGGACCCTGGCGGGATCCCTGGATACTGCGGGGCCATGATCTTTGACATGTCACACCGAGGGGCCTCCTGCGATGGTGGTGTCCTGCTCCGAGGGGCCTCGAGGAAGGCGGCCTTGAGCGCGGCGACGACGGGCTCCCAGGCGACGAGCGCTGCAGCGGCGAGGCAGGCATGACGACGAGTTCGGCGGGGTGCAGGCCAGTCCCGGGCGAAGGCCATGAGAGAGGAAGGAGGAACGGGACGAAGGTTTGTTCTTCTCTACTTTGCTCTTTTGCAATGAACCATTTTTAAGGAAAAACATTGTAAGTGCATCTAATGCCATCATTTTTTGGTTCTGAAGTATTGATGACAAACTTGGGTTAAGGAACTAATGTGTTTGTGAGATTCACAGGAGAAAACAGATAGAAGTTCATGGAGATTCGGTTTACCCATCAAAGATGACCCCTAAAAATGTGTGAAGACATTGAAGATAATGGTGGTACATGAAGACACTTGATTGAAGACAATGGAATGCGAAGACATAGTCTTTCAGTAGTTTCATTTTATTCTTTCTTGAGTCATAGAAACCACCGTTTTGTTAATCTTCTGTATCTAAATAGCTAGTCCCCACTAACTATTTCTCTCAACATGCAAGCATGCCACATCATCGCACAACATGCATGAGAAAATGCCTACCTCCACTACCATATGTCTCCCAACATGCAAGGATGCCACTTCATTATGACATGCATGAAAAAAATCCATCTCAACATGGAAAAATACACGAGAATTTTCATCCTATTATGCTATATATATTTAATATATTTTTACAACTATATAGTAATCAACCATAATAAATTATCTGTATTTTTAGTTATATTATTACTTCAAATGTTCATGTTTCATGCAACAAATAACATTGAAATATGTTGCAAAATAATGCTGCAACAACGTGCGGGGTATCATCTAGTGTTGGGAAACATAGCATGCAATTTTAAAAAAAACGCTCACTCAAGATCTATCTAGGAGACGCATAGCAACGAGAGGGGGAGAGTGTGTCTACGTATCCTCGTTGACCGAAAGCAGAAGCGTTAGATTAACGCGGTTGATGTAGTTGAACGCCTTCGCGATTCAACCGATCAAGTACCGAACGTACGGCACCTCCGAGTTCATCACACATTCAGCTCGATGACGTCTCTCGAACTCTTGATCCAACAAAGTGTCGAGGGAGAGTTTCGTCAGCACGACGGCGTGGTAATGTTGATAGTGAAGTGATCCGCGTAGGGCATCGCCTAAGCACTACGACAATATGACCGGAGGAGCAAACTGTGGAGGAGGGCGTTGCACACGGTAGGAACAATTGATGTGTCTTCTAGGCGTGCCCTCCCCACGTATATAAAGGAGGGAGAGGGAGGGAGGCAGCCTAGGGGGCACGCCAAGTGGGGGGAGTCCTACTAGGACTCCTAGTCCTAGTAGGATTCAGCCCGCCCTTTGTTCCTTCTCTTGGAGGGGGAAGGGGGAAGGAGAGGGAGTAGGAGAAGGAAAGGGGGGCGCCGCCCCCTTCCCTACTCCAATTCGGCCTCCTTCCATGTGGGGGGCGTGCCACCCCTATGTGGGCTGGTGTGCCTCCCTCTTATGGCCCATAGGGCCTATAACTTCCCCTCGGGGGTTCCGGTAACCCCTCGGAACTCCGATATGTACTCGGTACCCCTCGGAACCCTTCCGATGTCCGAATAACATCATCTAATATATCAAACTTTACCCTCGACCATTTCGAGAATCCTCGTCATGTCCGTGAACTCATCTGGGACTCCGAACAATCTTTGGTCACCAAAAACACAGAACTCATAATACAAATCGTCATCGAACGTTAAGCGTGCGGACCCTGCGGGTTCGAGAACTATGTAGACATGATCGAGACACTTCTCCGGTCAATAACCAATAGCGGAACCTGGATACTCATATTGGCTCCCACATATTCTATGAAGATCTTTATCGGTCAAACCGTAATGGCAACATACGTTATTCCCTTTGTCATCGGTATGTTACTTGCCCGAGATACAATCGTCGGTATCTTCATACCTAGTTCAATCTCTTTACCCGCAAGTCTCTTTACTCGTTCCATAATGCATCATCCCGCAACTAACTCATTAATCACATTGCTTGCAAGGCTTCTTATGATGTGCATTACCGAGAGGGCCCAGAGATACCTCTTCAATACTCGGAGTGACAAATCCTAATATTGATCTATGCCAACCCAACAAATAGCTTCGAAGATGCCTGTAGAGAATCTTTATAATCACCAAGTTACGCTGTGACATTTGATAGCACACAAGGCATTCCTCAGGTATCCGGGAGTTGCATAATCTCATAGTCGGAGGAATATGTATTTGACATGAAGAAAACAGTAGCAATAAAACTGAATGATCAATATGCTAAGCTAACGAATGGGTCATGTCCATCACATCATTCTCCTAATTATGTGATCTCGTCAATCAAATGACAACACATGTATATGGTTAGGAAACGCAGCCATCTTCGATTAACGAGCTAGTATAGTAGAGGCTTACTAGGGACACAGTGTACTGTCTATGTATCCACACATGTATCAAGTTCTCGGTTAATACAATTCTAGCATGAATGATAGACATTTATCATGATATATGGAAATATAAATAACAACTTTATTATTGCCTCTAGGGCATATTTCCTTCAGTCTCCCACTTGCACTATAGTCAATAATCTAGATTACATAGTAATGATTCTAACACCCATGGAGTCTTGGTGCTGATCATGTTTTGCTCGTGGAAGAGGCTTAGTCAACGAGTCTGCTACATTCAGATCCGTATGTATTTTGCAAATCTGTATGTCTCCCTTCTTGACTTGACCGCGGATAAAGTTGAAGCGTCTCTTGGTGTGTTTGGTTCTCTTGTGAAACCTGGATTCCTTCGCCAAGGCAATTACTCCAGTGTTGGCACAAAAGATTTTCATTGGACCCGATGCACTAGGTATTACACCTATATCGGATATGAATTCCCTCATCCAGACTCCTTCATTTGATGCTTCCGAAGCAGCTATGTACTCCGCTTCACACGTAGATCCTGCAACGACGCTCTGCTTGGAACTGCACCAATTGACAACTCCACCATTCAACAAAAGTACGTATCCGGTTTGTGACTTAGAGTCATCCGGACCAGTGTCAAAGCTAGCATCGATGTAACCATTTACGATGAGCTCTTTGTCACCTCCATAAACGAGAAACATATCCTTAGTCCTTTTTAGATACTTCAGGATGTTCTTGACCGCTATCCAGTGATCCACTCCTGGATTACTTTGGTACCTCTCTGCTAGACTTATAGCAAGGCACACATCAGGTTTGGTACACAACATTGCATACATGATAGAACCTATGGCTGAGGCATAGGGAATGACTTTCATTTTCTCTTTATCTTCTGCAGTGGTCGGGCATTGAATCTGACTCAACTTCACACCTTGTAACACAGGTAAGAACCCTTTCTTTGACTGGTCCATTTTGAACTTCTTCAAAACTTTATCAAGGTATGTGCTTTGTGAAAGTCCAATTAAGCGTCTTGATGTATCTCTATAGATTTTGATGCCCAATATATAAGCAGCTTCACCGAGGTCTTTCATTGAAAAATTCTTATTCAAGTATCCTTTTATGCTATCCAGAAATTCTACATCATTTCCAATCAATAATAGTCATCCACATATAATATCAGAAATGATGCAGAGCTCCCACTCACTTTCTTGTAAATACAGGCTTCTCCAAAAGTATGTATAAAACCATATGCTTTGATCACCTCATCAAAGCGTATATTCCAACTCCGAGATGCTGGCACCAATACATAGATGGATCGTTGGAGCTTGCACACTTTGTTTGTACCTTTAGGATTGAAAAAACCTTCTGGTTGCATCATATATAACTCTTCTTTAAGAAATCCATTGACGAATGTAGTTTTGACGTCCATTTGCCAGATTTCATAATCATAAAATGCAACAATTGCTAACATGATTCGGACAGACTTAAGCATCGCTACGGGTGTGAAGGTCTCATCGTAGTCAACTCCTTGAACTTGTCGAAAACCTTTCGCAACAAGTCGAGATTTGTAGACAATAACATTACCATCAACATCAGTCTTCTTCTTGAAGATCCATTTATTCTCTATGGCTTGCCAATCATCGGGCAAGTCAACCAAAGTCCATACTTTGTTCTCATACATGGATCCCATCTCAAATTTCATGGCTTCAAGCCATTTTGCGGAATCTGGTCTCATCATCGCTTCCTCATAGTTCATAGGTTCGTCATGGTCTAGTAACATGACTTCCAGAACAGGATTACCGTACCACTCTAGTGTGGAACGTACTCTGGTTGACCTACTAGGTTTGGTAGTAAGTTGATCTGAAGTATCATGGTCATCATCATTAGCTTCCTCACTAATTGGTGTAGGTATCACGGGAACGATTTTCTGTGATGAGCTACTTTCCAATTTGAGAGAAGGTACAATTACTGAAAGATCGTGGATGTCGCCTAGAGGGGGGGGGTGAATTGGCGCTTTAAAATAATTACGGTTTAGGCTTGAACAAATGCGGAATAAACCTCGCGGTTAATTTGTAAAGCACAAAACCTACAACAACTAGGCTCACCTATGTGCACCAACAACTTATGCTAAGCAAGATAAACAACTAGGTGATAGCAAGATATTGTTGGAGATATGCCCTAGAGGCAATAATAAAAGCATTATTATTATATCTCCTTGTTCATGATAATTGTCTGTTATTCGTGCTTGAATTGTATTGTACGGAAACAGCGATACATGTGTGAATACACAGACCACAATGAGTCCCTGGTAGGCCTCTAGTTACCAGCTCGTTGATCAACAGATGGTCACGGTTTCCTGACCATGGACATGAGATGTCAGTGATAACGGGATCACATCATTAGGAGAATGATGTGATGGACAAGACCCAAACTTGAGCATAACACGAGATCGTATAGTTCGTAATGCATAAGCTTTTCGGTGTCAAGTATTTATTCCTTAGACCATGAGGTTGTACAACTCCCGGATACCGTAGGAGTACTTTGGGTGTGCCAACCATCACAACGTAACTGGGTGGCTATAAAGGTACGCATTGGGCATCTCCGAAAGTGTCTGTTGAGTTGGTACGAACCGAGACTGGGATGTTGTCACTCCGTATGACGGAGAGGTACCTCTGGGCCCACTCGGTAAGACATCATCATAATGAGCTCAATGTGACTAAGTAGTTAGTCACGGGATGATGGATTACGGATCGAGTAAAGAGACTTGCCATAACGAGATTGAACAAGGTATCGGGAATACCGACGATCGAATCTCGGGCAAGTACCGTACCGATGGACGAAGGGAATAACATACGGGATTGAGTGAATCCTTGACACGGTGGTTCATCCGATGAAGATCATCGAGGAACACGTGGGAACCAACATGGGTATCCAGATCCCGCTGTTGGTTATTGACCGGAGAGTGGTCTCGGTCATGTCTACGTGTCTCCCGAACCCGTAGGGTCTACATACTACAGGTTCGGTAACGCTAGGGTCGTAGAGATAAATGCACGTGGAAACCCGAAAGTTGTTCGGAGTCCCGGATGAGATCCCGGACATCACGAGGAGTTCCGGAATGGTCCGGAGCTAAAGATTGATATATAGGAAGTCCAGTTTCGGCCAACGGGTGATCTCCGGGGGTCACCGGGAGCGTCCCGGGACCACCGGAGGGGCCCCGGGGGTCCACCGGGTGGGGCCACCCATCCCGGTGGGGCCCCTAGGCTGCAAGGGGAAGTGTCCAGCCCTCAGGGCTGGCGCACCACAAGGGGGCCCACCTCCCCATGCGCCTAGGGTTAAAACCCTAAGGGGGAGGGGGCTCCACTTGCCTTGGGGGGCAAGGAACCCCCCCTGGCCGCCGCCCCCTTGCAGATTGGATCTGCAAGGGGTCCAGGCGCACCCCCTGGCCCCTATATATATGTGGGGAGGAAGAGGGCAGCCGCACCCAAGCCCTGGCGCCTCTCCCCCTCCCGTCACACCTCCATACTCCCACGCAGGGCGCCCGGCGAAGCCCTGCTGTGATCTCCACTGCATCCGTCATCACGCCGTCGTGCTGCCGGATCTCTGACGACTTCTCCTCCCCCCTTGCTAGATCAAGAAGGAGGTGACGTTGCTGCACCGTACGTGTGTTGAACGCGGAGGTGCCGTCCGTTCGGCGCTAGATCATCGGTGACGAAGAACGTGAAGAGTTCGACTACTTCATCCACACTTCGTTGAAAGCTTCCGCACGCGATCTACATAACGGTATGTAGATGCACTCTTACTTGCTCGTTGCTAGATGTATCCATAGTTGGATCTTGGTGAAGATGTAGAAATTTTTTGAATTATGCTACGTTCCCCAACAGTGGCATCTGAGCCTAGGTTTTATGCGTAGCATCTTGCACGAGTAGAACACAAAGCAGTTGTGGGCGTATGATCTTGTTCAACTTTCTTACCGTTACTAGTCAATCTTGATTCGGCGGTATTGTGGGATGAAGCGGCCCGGACCGACCTTACACGTATGCTTACGTGAGACTGGTTCCACCGACAGACATGCACTAGATGCATAAGGTGGCTGGCGGGTGTCTGTCTCTCCTACTTTAGTCGGATCGGATTCGATGAAAAGGGTCCTTATGAAGGGTAAATAGAAGTTGACAAATCACGTTGTGGTTTTGGCGTAGGTAAGAAACGTTCTTGCTAGAAATCCTATAGAAGCCACGTAAAACTTGCAACAACAATTAGAGGACGTCTAACTTGTTTTTGCAGCATGTGCTATGTGACGTGGTATGGCCAAGAACGAAGATGTGATGAATGATATATGTGATGTATGAGATTGATCATGTTTTTGTAATAGGGAATCACGACTTGCATGTCGATGAACTTGACAACCGACAGGAGCCATATGAGTTGTCTTTATTATTGTATGACCTGCGTGTCACTGAATAACGCCATGTAATTACTTTACTTCATTGCTAAACGTTAGCTATAGTAGTAGAAGTAATAGTTGGCGTGACGACTTCTTCAAGACACGATGATGGAGTTCATGATGATGAAGATCATGGTGTCGAGCCGGTGACAAGATGATCATGGTGCCCCGAAGATGGAGATCCAAGGAGCAAGATGATATTGGCCATATCATGTCACTTTAATTGATTGCATGTGATGTTTATCATGATTATGCATCTTGTTTACTTAGAACGACGGTAGTAAATAAGATGATCTATCACTAAAATTTCAAGTATTGTGTTTCCCCTAACTGTGCACCGTTGCTAAAGCTCGTTGCTCCGAAGCACCACGTGATGATCGGGTGTGATAGGCTCTAACGTTCGCATACAACGGGTGTAAGACAGATTTACACACGCGATACACTTAGGGTTCACTTGACGAGCCTAGCATGTACAGACATGGCCTCGGAACACGGAAGACCGAAAGGTCGAACACGAGTCGTATAGAAGATACGATCAACATGAATATGTTCACCGTTGATGACTAGTCCGTCTCACGTGATGATCGGACACGGACTACTCGATTCGGATCGTGTATCACTAAGATGACTAGAGAGATGTCATTCTGAGTGGGAGTTCATTAAAATTTGATTAAGATGAACTTAATTATCATGAACTTAGTCTAAATTCTTTACAATATCTCTTGTAGATCAAATGGCCCACGCTCAGGTTTCCCTCAACTTCAACGCGTTCCTAGAGAAAACCAAGCTGAAAGACGATGGTAGCAACTATACGGATTGGGTCCGTAACCTGAGGATTATCCTCATAGCTGCCAAGAGATCATATGTCCTAGAAGCACCGCTAGGTGATGCACCTGCTCCCGATGCGGCCCAAGACGTTTTGAACGTCTGGCAGTCGCGTAGTGATGATTACTCCCTGGTTCAGTGCGGCATGCTTTACAGTTTAGAATCGGGGCTCCAAAAACGTTTTGAGCACCACGGAGCATATGAGATGTTCGAAGAGCTGAAAATGGTTTTCCAAGCTCATGCCCGAGTCGAGAGATATGATGTCTCCGACGCATTCTACAGCTGTAAGATGGAGGAGAACAGTTCTGTCAATGAGCACATCCTCAAGATTTCAGGATTGCACAACCGCTTGTCTCAGCTGGGAATGAATCTCCCAGATGAAGCGGTCGTTGACAGAATCCTCCAGTCGCTCCCACCAAGCTTCAAGAGCTTCGTGTTGAACTTCAATATGCAGGGGATGGAGAAGTCCATTCCCGAGGTATATTCAATGCTGAAATCAGCGGAGGTTGACATCAAGAAAGAACATCAAGTGTTGATGGTCAATAAAACCACTAAGTTCAAGAAAGGCAAGGGTAAGAAGAACTTCAAGAAGGACGGCAAGGGAGTTGCCGCGCCTGGCAAGCCTGTTGCCGGGAAGAAGCCAAAGTATGGACCCAAGCCTGAGACAGAGTGTTTTTATTGCAAGGGAACGGGTCACTGGAAGCGGAACTGCCCAAATACTTAGCAGACAAGAAGGCCGGCAACGTCAAAGGTATATATGATATACATGTTATTGATGTGTACCTTACCAGCACTCGTAGTAGCTCCTGGGTATTCGATACCGGTGCAGTTGCTCACATTTGTAACTCAAAACAGGAGCTGCGGAATAAACGGAGACTGGCGAAGGATGAGGTGACGATGCGCGTCGGGAATGGTTCCAAGGTCGACGTGATCGCCGTCGGCACGCTACCTCTACATCTACCCTCGGGATTAGTTTTAAACCTCAATAATTGTTATTTAGTACCAGCTTTGAGCATGAACATTGTTTCTGGATCTCGTCTTATGCGAGATGGCTACTCTTTCAAATCAGAGAATAATGGTTGTTCTATTTATTTGAGAGATATGTTTTATGGTCATGCCCCGCTGGTCAATGGTTTATTTTTGATGAATCTCGAACGTAGTGATACACATATTCATAGTATAGATGCCAAAAGATGTAAAGTTGATAATGATAGTCCCACATACTTGTGGCATTGCCGCCTTGGTCATATTGGTGTCAAACGTATGAAGAAACTCCATTCAGATGGACTTCTGGAGTCTCTTGATTATGAATCATTTGACACGTGTGAACCATGCCTTTTGGGCAAGATGACCAAGACTCCGTTCTCCGGAACAATGGAGCGAGCAACCAACTTGTTGGAAATCATACATACCGATGTGTGCGGTCCAATGAGTGTTGAGGCTCGCGGAGGCTACCGTTATGTTCTCACCCTCACAGATGACTTGAGTAGATACGGGTATATCTATTTGATGAAACACAAGTCTGAGACCTTTGAAAAGTTCAAGGAATTTCAGAATGAGGTTGAGAATCAACGTGACAGAAAAATAAAGTTCTTGCGATCGGATCGTGGGGGTGAATATTTAAGTCATGAATTTGGCACACACCTTAGGAGCTGTGGAATTGTTTCACAATTGACACCGCCCGGAACACCTCAACGTAACAGTGTGTCCAAACGTCGAAATCGTACTTTGTTGGACATGGTGCGATCTATGATGTCCCTTACCGATTTACCGCTATCTTTTTGGGGTTATGCTTTAGAGACTGCTGCATTCACTTTAAATAGGGCTCCGTCGAAATCCGTTGAGACGACTCCGTATGAACTTTGGTTTGGCAAGAAACCGAAGCTGTCATTTCTGAAAGTTTGGGGTTGCGATGCTTATGTCAAGAAACTTCAACCTGAAAAGCTCGAACCCAAATCGGAAAAATGCGTCTTCATAGGATACCCAAAGGAAACAATTGGGTACACCTTCTACCACAGATCCGAAGCAAAGTCTTTGTTGCCAAGAATGGATGCTTTCTGGAGAAAGAGTTTCTCTCGAAAGAAGTGAGTGGGAGGAAAGTAGAACTTGATGAGGTGACAGTCACCCCTCCTGTACCGGAAAGTAGCGCAGCGCAGGAAACTGTTCCTGAGGTGCCTGCACCGACAAGGGAGGAAGTTAATGATGATGATCATGAAGAAACAGATCAAGTTACTACTGAACTTCGAAGGTCCACAAGGGCACGTTCCGCACCAGAGTGGTACGGTAACCCTGTACTAGAAATCATGTTGTTAGACAACGGTGAACCTTCGAACTATGAAGAAGCGATGGCGGGCCCGGATTCCAATAAATGGCTTGGAGCCATGAAATCCGAGATAGAATCCATGTATGAAAACAAAGTATGGACTTTGGTGGACTTGCCTGATGATAGGCACGCCATAGAAAATAAATGGATATTTAAGAAAAAGACAGACGCGGATGGTAATGTGACCATCTATAAGGCTCGGCTTGTCGCTAAGGGTTATCGACAAGTTCAAGGGATTGACTACGACGAGACTTTCAATCCCGTAGCGATGCTGAAGTCAGTCAGAATCATGTTAGCTATTGCCGCATTCTATGATTATGAGATATGGCAAATGGACGTCAAAACAGCATTCCTTAACGGCTTCCTCAAGGAAGAGTTGTATATGATGCAACCGGAAGGTTTTGTCGATCCAGAGAATGCTAACAAGGTATGCAAGCTCCAGCGCTCGATTTACGGGCTGGTGCAAGCATCTCGGAGTTGGAATATTCGCTTTGATGAGGTGATCAAAGCGTTTGGCTTTATACAGACTTATGGAGAAGCCTGTATTTACAAGAAAGTGAGTGGGAGCTCTGTAGCATTTCTCATATTATATGTGGATGACATATTGCTGATGGGAAATGATATAGAATTCTTGGAAAATGTAAAGGCCTACTTGAATAAAAGTTTTTCAATGAAGGACCTTGGAGAAGCTGCTTACATATTAGGCATCAAAATCTATAGAGATAGATTGAGACGCCTCATTGGTCTTTCACAAAGTACATACATTGACAAAATATTGAAGAAGTTCAATATGGATCAGTCAAAGAAAGGATTCTTGCCTGTTTTGCAAGGTATGAGATTGAGCAAGGCTCAGTCGCCGACCACGGCAGAAGATAGAGAAAAGATGAGTGTCATTCCCTATGCCTCGGCCATAGGTTCTATCATGTATGCCATGCTGTGTACTAGACCTGATGTGAACCTTGCCATAAGTTTGGTAGGGAGGTACCAAAGTGATCCCGGTACGGAACACTGGACAGCGGTCAAGAACATCCTGAAGTACCTGAAAAGGACTAAGGATATGTTTCTCGTTTATGGAGGTGACGAAGAGCTCGTCGTAAAGGGTTACGTCGATGCTAGCTTCGACACAGATCTGGATGACTCTAAGTCGCAAACCGGATACGTGTATATTTTGAATGGAGGGGCAGTCAGCTGGTGCAGTTGCAAGCAAAGCGTGGTGGCAGCATCTACATGTGAAGCGGAGTACATAGCTGCCTCTGAAGCAGCGCAGGAAGGAGTCTGGATGAAGGAGTTCATCACCGACCTAGGAGTCATTCCAAGCGCGTCAAGCCCGATGACTCTCTTCTGTGACAACACTGGTGCTATTGCTATTACCAAGGAGCCCATGTTTCACAAGAAGACCAAGCACATCAAGCGCCGTTTCAACTCCATCCGGAATTATGTTCAGGATGGAGACATAGATATTTGTAAAGTGCATACAGATCTGAATTTCGCAGACCCGTTGACTAAACCTCTTTCACGAGCAAAACATGATCAACACCAGAACTCTATGGGTGTTCGATTCATCACAATGTAACTAGATTATTGACTCTAGTGCAAGTGGGAGACTGTTGGAGATATGCCCTAGAGGCAATAATAAAAGCATTATTATTATATCTCCTTGTTCATGATAATTGTCTGTTATTCGTGCTTGAATTGTATTGTACGGAAACAGCGATACATGTGTGAATACACAGACCACAATGAGTCCCTGGTAGGCCTCTAGTTACCAGCTCGTTGATCAACAGATGGTCACGGTTTCCTGACCATGGACATGAGATGTCAGTGATAACGGGATCACATCATTAGGAGAATGATGTGATGGACAAGACCCAAACTTGAGCATAACACGAGATCGTATAGTTCGTAATGCATAAGCTTTTCGGTGTCAAGTATTTATTCCTTAGACCATGAGGTTGTACAACTCCCGGATACCGTAGGAGTACTTTGGGTGTGCCAACCGTCACAACATAACTGGGTGGCTATAAAGGTACGCATCGGGCATCTCCGAAAGTGTCTGTTGAGTTGGTATGAACCGAGACTGGGATGTTGTCACTCCGTATGACGGAGAGGTACCTCTAGGCCCACTCGGTAAGACATCATCATAATGAGCTCAATGTGACTAAGTAGTTAGTCACGGGATGATGGATTACGGATCGAGTAAAGAAACTTGCCATAACGAGATTGAACAAGGTATCGGGAATACCGACGATCGAATCTCGGGCAAGTACCGTACCGATGGACGAAGGGAATAACATACGGGATTGAGTGAATCCTTGACACGATGGTTCATCCGATGAAGATCATCGAGGAACATGTGGGAACCAACATGGGTATCCAGATCCCGCTGTTGGTTATTGACCGGAGAGTGGTCTCGGTCATGTCTACGTGTCTCCCGAACCCGTAGGGTCTACACACTTAAGGTTCGGTAACGCTAGGGTCGTAGAGATAAATGCACGTGGAAACCCGAAAGTTGTTCGGAGTCCCGGATGAGATCCCGGACGTCACGAGGAGTTCCGAAATGGTCCGTAGGTAAAGATTGATATATAGGAAGTCCAGTTTCGGCCAACGGGTGATCTCCGGGGGTCACCGGGAGCGTCCACGGGACCACCGGAGGGGCCCCGGGGGTCCACCGGGTGGGGCCACCCATCCCGATGGGGCCCCTAGGCCGCAAGGGGAAGTGTCCAGCCCTCAGGGCTGGCGCACCACAAGGGGGCCCACCTCCCCATGCGCCTAGGGTTAAAACCCTAAGGGGGAGGGGGGCTCCACTTGCCTTGGGGGGCAAGGAACCCCCCCTGGCCGCCGCCCCCTTGCAGATTGGATCTGCAAGGGGTCCAGGCGCACCCCACTGGCCCCTATATATATGTGGGGAGGGAGAGGGCAGCCGCACCCAAGCCCTGGCGCCTCTCCCCCTCCCGTCACACCTCCATACTCCCACGCAGGGCGCCCGACGAAGCCCTGCTGCGATCTCCACTGCATCCGTCATCACGCCGTCGTGTTGCCGGATCTCTGACGACTTCTCCTCCCCCCTTGCTGGATCAAGAAGGAGGTGACGTTGCTGCACCGTACGTGTGTTGAACGCGGAGGTGCCGTCCGTTCGGCGCTAGATCATCGGTGACGAAGAATGTGAAGAGTTTGACTACTTCATCCACACTTCGTTGAAAGCTTCCGCACGCGATCTACATAACGGTATGTAGATGCACTCTTACTTGCTCGTTGCTAGATGTATCCATAGTTGGATCTTGGTGAAGACGTAGAATTTTTTTGAATTATGCTACGTTCCCCAACAGATATATGACAAGAAACAATATGGCTATCACAAAGTATAGTGCATAAGTAAAGGGTTCGGGTAAGAGATAACCGAGGCACACGGAGACGACGATGTATCCCGAAGTTCACACCCTTGCGGATGCTAATCTCCGTTTCGAGCGGTGTGGATGCACAATGCTCCAAGAAGCCACTAGGGCCACCGTAATCTCCTCACGCCCTCGCACAATGCAAGATGCCGTGATTCCACTAAGGGACCCTTGAGGGCGGTCACCGAACCCGTACAAATGGCGACCCTTGGGGGTGGTCACCGAACCCGTACATTTTGGCAACCCTTGGGGGCGGTCACCGGAACCCGTCAAATTGCTCGGGGCGATCTCCACAACCTAATTGGAGACCCCGACGCTTGCCCGGAGCTTTACACCACAATGATTGAGCTCCGAACACCCCAAAGGTTGGGGCTATCTCCCCAATGACACCACGAAGCTTCACCGCGATGGAATATGGCTCCGAGGTGACCTCAACCGTCTAGGGCACCCAAGCACCCAAGAGGAACAAGCTCAAGGGTACCAAGCACCCAAGAGTAATAAGCTTCTCAACTTGTAACCTCCACGTATCATCGTGGATAACTCAAACTGATGCACCAAATGCAATGGCAAGGGCACACGGAGTGCCCAAGTTCTTCTCTCCCAAATCCCACCAAAGCAATTAATGCTAGGGAGGGAAATGAGAGGAAGAACGGAGAAGAGAACACGAAGAACACCAAGAACTAGATCCAAAGGGTTCCCCTCACAAAGAGGAGACAGTGATTGGTGGAAATGTGGATCTAGATCTCCTCTCTCTTTCCCTCAAAAACTAGCAAGAAACCATGGAGGGATTGAGAGGTAGCAAGCTCTAAGAAGGTCAACAATGGGGGAAGAACACGAGCTTGAAGGATTAGGTTCAATGGGGAAGAAGACCCCCTTTTATAGGAGAGGAAAGAATCCAACCGTTATCCCTTCTCTCAGCCCGCGTGACGCGGTACTACCGCACCAAACTTGCGGTACTACCGCAAGGCCATGCGGTAGTACCGCAAGGCGGTGTGGTACTACCGCTCGCGCAGTAGTGACCAGATGAGGGCCTATTGCACAGGGCAACGAGCGGTAGAACCGCCGGAGCGGTACTACCGCGCGCCCTTACAGTAGTACCGTAAGGCAGGCATCAACTAGTACTGGAAATGCACGGAAGTAATAAATTACATCCACGCCTACTTCCGCTGAGGTTGGAGCAGGCGGATGTCCGGCATGGTAGTACCGGACAGGAGTCGCGGTACTACCGCATGAGGGCGGATGTAAAAAATTACATCCGCGCCTACTTCCGCATGCGTTTGCGTCAGGGCTGGGGGCAGCGGTACTACCGCTCACTAGGAGCGGTACTACCGCTGGCTCCTGCGGTGCCACCGCTCCCTTGAGCGGTACTACCACACACCACTGAGGCTTTAGCACTTGGCCGCCTTTATATCGCAGCTAAAGACACAGAAGGATGCAATAACACCAGAACTGCCATAACTTCTGCAAATGAGCTCCGAATTGAGCAAACTCAAGCTTGTTGGATAGAGGAAGACGTGTAGCAGGGAGGTATGGCTAAGATATGGAGGAATGAATCCTCCATCAGAGAAGAACTGGCAAAACCTCCAACATCGAAAACATCATAGAAGATGCATGTGAACTCCGTTTTCGATGAACTCGAGCTTGTCATCAAGATGACCATAAGCTCTAAGACTCACAAAGAGAACATGCAAAAAACCCAACAACGAGAACATCATAGAAGATGCATGTGAACTCTGTTTTCGATGAACTCGAGCTTGTCATGAAAATGACCATAAGCTCCAAATCTCACAAGGAGAAGAACCAAACAAATAGCAATAAAGATGATGCAAGCATGCAATGGTTTGAGATCTCTACGAACGATACGATCAAGCTACTCATTGAGAGCCCCCCTTGATAGTACGACAATAGATCCTATAACCCGGTCTCCCAACTACCACCATGATACCGGTAAAATAGAAAACCTATCAAGGGCAAACCTTTGCCTTGCACAAAGTCCACTTGAGTTGGATGTAGACGATCTTGACTTCCTCAAGTTGGACCACCTTTCTTGATTGTGTTGGCTTGGTGAATACTAGTAGATTGCTCCCCCATACTCCACTATGGGTGAGCCACTCTTCAGCATATCTTCACAAGTCCATTGTCACCACAACGGATGGCAAGCTTCAAGCACTTGATCTCCTCATGATGCATCACTTGAACTTGCACACTACAACCTAACCCCACAAAGAACTCTCACAAAGACCATGGGTTAGTACACAAAGCGTAATTGACAATGCTTACCATACCATGGGATCGCTTGATCCCTTTCGGTACATCTTCTATGCTTTGTGTGTTGATCAACTTGAAACACTCTCTGTACTTAGTCTTGATCAACCTTGAATCTTTCCAACTCTATTCATTTGGATGATGTCTTCAAGGTAAACATGAATGATCACACACTTTTCTTATTCAAGACATGCTTGCAATAAGCTCAACACTCACAAGACCAATTTTTGGATAATTCCTTAATAGCACCTTGGTCATCACAAACTCTCCTTGAAACCAACAAATGGACTCCAAGAAAAGCCTATGGACAAACCCTTCAAATATACCTCAAGGCAACCATTAGTCCATAGAGATTGTCATCAATTACCAAAACCAAACATGGGGGCACCGCATGTTCTTTCAATTACCTCATCAAGTTATACTTTCCTCCCACTCACTTCTTTTGAGAGAAACTCCTTCTCTAGAAAGGATTCATTCTTATCAACAAATTTTTTGCCTTCGATCTGTGATAGAAGGTGTACCCAACAGTTTCTTTTGGGTATCCTATGAAGACGCACTTCTCCGATTTGGGTTCAAGCTTATCAGACTGAAGCCTTTTCACATAAGCATCACAACCCCAAACTTTAAGAAACGATAGCTTAGGTTTCTTGCCAAACCATAGTTCATACGATGTCGTCTCAATGGATTTAGACGGTGCCCTATTTAACGTGAATGTAGTTGTCTCTAATGCATAACCCCAAAACGATAGTGGTAAATCGGTAAGAGACATCATAGATCGCACCATATCTAATAAAGTACGGTTACAAAGTTCGGACACACCATTACGCTGTGGTGTTCCATGTGGCGTGAGTTGCGAAACTATTCCGCATTGTTTTAAATGAAGACCAAACTTGTAACTCAAATATTTGCCTCCGCGATCAGATCGTAGAAACTTTATTTTCTTGTTACGATGATTCTCTACTTCACTCTGAAATTCTTTGAACTTTTCAAATGTTTCAGACTTGTGTTTCATCAAGTAGATATACCCATATCTGCTCAAATCATCTATGAAGGTTAGAAAATAACGATACCCGCCGCGAGCCTTAACACTCATAGGACTGCATACATCGGTATGTATTATTTCCAATAAGTCGGTGGCTCGATCCATTGTTCCGGAGAACGGAGTTTTAGTCATCTTGCCCACGAGTCATGGTTCGCAAGTACCAAATGATTCATAATCAAGTGATTCCAAAAGCCCATCTGCATGGAGTTTCTTCATGTGCTTTACACCAATATGATCTAAATGGCAGTGCCACAAATATGTTGCACTATCATTATCAACTTTGCATCTTTTGGCATCAATATTATGAATATGTGTATCACCAAAATCGAGATTCAACAAAAATAGACCACTCTTCAAGGGTGCATGACCATAAAAGATATTACTCATATAAATAGAACAACCATTATTCTCTGATTTAAATGAATAACCATCTCACATCAAACAAGATACAGATATAATGTTCATGCACAACGCTAACACCAAATAACAATTATTCAGGTCTAAAACTAATCCCGAAGGTAGATGTAGAGGTAGCGTGCCGACAGCGATCACATCGACTTTGGAACCATTTCCTATGCGCATCGTCACCTCGTCCTTAGCCAATCTTCGTTTAATCTATAGCCCCTGTTTCGAGTTACAAATATGAGCAACCGAACCAGTATCAAATACCCAGGCGCTACTACGAGCATTAGTAAGGTACACATCAATAACATGTATATCAAATATACCTTTGTTCACTTTGCCGTCCTTCTTATCCGCCAAATACTTGGGGCAGTTCTGCTTCCAGTGACCAGTCCCTTTGAAGTAGAAGCACTTAGTTTCAGGCTTGGCTCCAGACTTGGGTTTCTTCCCGGGAGTAGTGCTACTTCTCGAGCTTGCGTTGTATTCTCTCGAAGAGGAAAGGGTGATGCAGCACAATAGCATAAGTATTTCCCTCAGTTTTTGAGAACCAAGGTATCAATCCAGTAGGAGACCACGCACGAGTCCCTCACACCTGCACAAACAAATAAGAACTTCGCAGCCAACGCAATAAGGGGTTGTCAATCCCTTTACGGTCACTTACGAAAGTGAGATCTGATAGAGATGATAGTTTGATATTTATGGTATTTTTGGTTATAAGAACATAAAGTAAAAGCGGAAAAGTCAAGTAGATTGTAGATTGATATGTTGAGAATAGACCCGGGGGCCATAGTTTTCTCTAGTGGCTTCTCTCATGATACCGATATTCTACGGCGGGTAAACAAATTACTGTTGAGCAATTGATAGAAAAGCGAATAATTATGAGACTATCTAGGCATGATCATTATATATAGGCATCACGTCCGAGACAAGTAGACTGAAACGATTCTGCATCTACTACTATTACTCCACACATCGACCGCTATCCAGCATGCATCTAGAGTATTAAGTTCATAAGAACAAAGTAACGCTTTAAGCAAGATGACATGATGTAGAGGGATAAACTCAAACATAGTGATACAAAACCCATCTTTTTGTCCTCGATGTCAACAATACAATACGTGCCTTGCTGCCCCTACTATCACTGGGAAAGGACACCGCAAGATTGAACCCAAAGCCAAGCACTTCTCCCATTGCAAGAACTATAGATCTAGTAGGCCAAACAAAACCAATAATTCGAAGAGACTTGCAAGGATATTATAATCATACATAAAGAGTTCCGAGAAGAACCAAATACTTCTCATAGATAATCTTGATCATAAACCCACAATTCATCGGATCTCGACAAACACACCGCAAAAAGAGATTACATCGAATAGATCTCCTCGAAGACCAAGGAGAACTTGGTATTGAGATCCAAAGAGAGAGAAGAAACCATCTAGATACTAGCTATGGACCCGAAGGTCTGTGGTAAACTACTCACAACTCATGGTGAGGCGATGATGTGTAATGCCCAGGATGGGACTATACCTCCTACGTGTCGAGGCACGACTTAAAGGTATAAGCCCATCCTAGAATGATCTCAAGTTTGGTATCTTTGCACGACTCATGTAAAAGAGGGATTAAATTGCAAAAGGAGATAGTTGGCTTACACTCGCCACTTCACACAATACAATACATAAGCCAATCATCATTCAAAACATCACAACCCGACTACGGGCGAAGATCCAAAAGAAAGATACCAAAACAACATAAAGCCACAGGCCTAGATCGAATCCTAGTAGAAGAACCACTACTGATCGTCGAAACGTCACAAGCATACGGTCACACTCATCAGCGAGCTCCCAGTGAAGCTCTGAACCAGCTCCTGCTTCATACTCGGCTGAACCTGCATCTGGTGTGGTGAAGTAACTGTGAGCCACAGAGGACTCAGCAATCCCGTTCCCGGGTAACACGACTATTTAAGCCTTGGGTGAGGACAAGGCTGAAGAAAGAACAAGAGGTGAAGGAACAACAAGAGTCTGCAGCACTAGCACTAACTTACGTAAAAGAGAGCGAGAAGAGAAGTGCCTCGGTCGAGAGATGATCACGAAGTGATCCTAGCTACAACACGTCAAACATAACCCCACAGTGTTCATCTCCCGAATCCCTATTCGGAAAATGACAGTCACGGTACACACGCTGGTAGTGTATTAGAACAAAGTGTCAAGTTATCTACAACCGGATATTAACAAGCTCCCATCTGCCACATAACCGCGGGCACGACTTTCGAAAGTTCATAACCCTACAGGGGTGTTCCAACTTGGCCCATGACAAGCCCACGATCCGCGGAGTCGCAACTCCAAGGTGGGAAGACCCGAGTATTCTCGGAATCCCGTGCTCAAGATACACCGAACTAAGGTAAGACTAATCCAGCAAATCCTCCCGGCGTGTCGACACCCTGATAGGTAGCCGCGCGTATCTAGTCTCAGGACACGACCGGATGGGCGATGCTACAGGTTTTTACCAGACCTTGAGTTTCCTCGAGGTGGCCCTGCAGGACCCCCGTTTCGGACCAACACTCATGTGGAGCACTGGCCCGGGGTTGTTGATTAAAAATAAAAGGGATAGCTAGTCCCTATGCAAGTTTTATTAGTTATTAGGCGAATAGTACCAATGTTGGGACTTGCTGGAAAAGACTTAGCACTTAGCGGTTTATCAAGGGGGTCCCATACACCCCAACCGTGTTAGGAACGCATAATCAAGGAACATAACACCGGTTTATACGGTTCCTAACGGCATGAGTGGAACAAATCACCAAGCAAAAGGCTTAGCCTTCCACCCTTGCCAATATATAGATGATTTCATTTTAAGCATTATATATAGTGTGATATAACCCAACAAACTTCAACATGAAGCAAGCATCTTCAATCTTCACCTGCAACTAACAATGCTATAAGAGGGGCTGAGCGAAGCGTACTTAGCCATTCAACGGTTTGCATAGGTAGGGTGGTTAGACAGGATCATGGTTACAATAGGAGGCTGGCAGGAAAGACATGGACATCGAGGCAAATACTATAGATCGATACTCTAGCAATAGGCAAAGATAGTAATGGTATCCGGGTACGGTCATCTTGCCTGGGATTCCACAAGGGAGAAGAACGGATCCACGAAGTAGACGGAGCAACATAGACGAGAGAATCCTCACAACTCCGGAACGAAACCGAAGGTAATAGGAGGAGCAACCGGAAAGAAGCAAACAACACAGTAAACATACAAGCATAAACATGGCATACGATGCACAAACAAGTATGATGCATGTCCGGTTTAAATATGCATGGCATGGCAAAGTGCACAAACAACACTACAAGTTAAGTGGAGCTCAATATGCAACGAGTTGCATATTGACGAAACACCACATTTTATTTATTTAATTGACTCTCGTTTATTTACAAGACAAGATTAAATGTTTAAAAACATGGCAAGAGGTGAAACAAAAGTAAACTAACTATGTAGGCATTTTAAATGAGGCCGGAAAATAACAACAACAATTCCGGAAAATCCCCATGAGTATGTTTAGCAATTTAAAGCAAACAACAATTCACACATCTTAAACATATTAATGTTGTTATCATGATGCGGATGACATGATCAAGTTATGCAATTTTTATTAAGTTGACATGAAGATGATATGAAGTATTGTCACCGTGGTGGAAGGAAAGGGTGCCACGGCAACGATCCGAAAATGAAGCAACGGCAACATCTCGGTTCCGGTAACTCGTTGAGAGACCGGTGCAAAAGCAAAGATGGAGTGAACGAGTCGAACAAGAAGAAAGTGGGGAGATCCCGTCACCGGGTTCCCACGGGTCGGCGACGAGGCACCCGAGGAGCACGACAAAAGACGATTTGGCACGGTGCTCACTAGGGAAGAAACATCTCATACAACACATGCAAGCATTCGATCACGGGCACGTCTCGGGGTTATACCTTCGAAACACTCGTTTCGGGGCGGTTCGAGATCGTAGAGGAAGGAGTCGTACACGGCCGTAGAGGAGGTAGGCGTTCGTAGAGGGAAGTAGTCGTTCACGTTTCCGAAGAGGTACTTGACGGATCGTCGAGCGACGGTAGTTGAAGTAGTGGTACATGTTCGTTTCGGAGAGGGACTTGATGAACCCAACATCTTCGGGGCGACGGTAGTGGAACTTGGTGACGGTAGACGTTCACGTTCGGAGTACTTTCCGAGTCGGTCATCGTGGTACACGTTATGTAGTGGTACTTGGTCTCGGCGATGGTAGTTGTACATGATCCGTAGTTGTTCGGGTCGTCGTGGTACTTGGGTCTTCAACTTGCCGGTCTTGACAAAAATGAAGGGGTACTTGGTGATTCCTCGTGTAGTCGAACTTGCCGAAACTTGGGGTCCTCGTGCACTTGGCGAAAACAAAAAAAAAACACCAGCAGCCAAACAAAAGGAGACAACACGGCGACGAGGCCGTGCAGCGGCAACTTGGCGAGGAGGCGATGGAGCTGCGGGCACGACGCTGGTCGAAAGGAGGCTGGAGCGGAGCCTTGGGGCGGCCGGCTCGTCGCTGGAGACGGGATCGGGCGACCATGCCGCGGACGGTGCGGCCCTGGCCGCTGGAGGAGGCGAAGGGGGACCGGAGGGAGGCCCGATCCGGCGCGGAGGCAGGCCGCTGGAGGGTCGATGGCGCCATGGCGCGGAGGGAGCCGTTCGCAGGAGGGCGGCGGCGCACCTGGCCGGCCCTGGCTGCCGATGGAGGCGAGGCCACGGCGCGCGGCGGGGTAGGACGACGCTGGACGCGCTGCTGGTTGAAGGGAGGAGGCGAGCGGCCCCAGGGGAAGGCGAGGCAAGGAGGCTCATGGCCGGCCGATCCTCTGGCGCGGAGGCAGGGGCGGCCTTGCTGGATATCGAAGGGAACGATGGGGAGAGGGAGTGCGATCGAATAATGAGACGA
>LR738709.1:383666585-383772063 GCA_902687465.1 Secale cereale | reverse complement strand
AGAGGGAATCGGGATCCAGGGGGAAAGGAGCGATGGCTCGGGGTCGCGATGAGATTGTGGCGGCGGCTGAGATGCGGACGAGGGGAACGACGAGAGGAGCGAGGGGACTGAGCGCTAGGGTTCGGGCGGCTGTAGGGGAGGAGTTGGGCCTAAGGCCAGCTGGAGGGAATTGGGCCGGAGGACTGGGCCTGGGAAGGCTGAGGGAGGCCGCAAGCCGGCTGGGCCTGAGGGATGGCCTGGAGTTGGCTCTCCTCTGCCAAAGGAGGCCTAACTCTCTCTCTCTTTTTATTTCTTTAACAGAAATAATTAGAGAGAGTGCAAAAATAATTAAGAAAAGAGGCCAGAACAGAAAATAAAGGATGGAACATTTTTGTAAGGCTTTATGGAATATTACCAACCCAACAAAAATGGTTCCAACAAAATAGGGAAAAGCAAACTAAAATAATTAGCTTGCCTTAAAGGAGTTTAAAAGGAGTCTAGATTTTTGGAGGAGCCTCGATAATTGGGAAAAGAATATAGGGAAGGTTTTTGACGGTGAAACTTGAATTAAGAGGCATGGAGAATATTTGCAAGTGTGTAGCGGTTAATTCCAAACAAATGGAATATTTAATATAGCTCCATAATAATATTGGGAGGCTTTCATATGTTATAAAGAGAAGTCACCTTCCCTCGATTTAAATGGACCGAAGGTCCACACAATTTATTTAGGTTGAGATGCAAAAATTAATGACATGATGGCATGATGACATGATGCAAAGCAAAAATAAAAACAGAGCAAGCAAATAAAACACCCGGCGAAACCCGGAACATCTGGAATCTTCTGGAATCTTCTGGGACGTCGGTCTTCGGGCGTCAAACCAAAATGGAAGAGGAAGGGGTAAAACAAAGTTGCTTCTTCGAGAAACGAGTGAAACCACAAGCCTTGAGAGGTTGAACAATCTGAAAGAAAGAATACAAAGGAGATGAACGAAGTTAAGAGCACTCCGGTAAAAGGAGGAACAAGGAACACCACGAGAACCTTGCAGGTTGAAAGACATGAAACAAGTGCTTACGAACCAAAAGAAGATGAAACTACAATGGTATAGCCAAGGAATAAGAATGACAGAATTTGGACAGCACTCCGTCTGAAAATGGAAGGAATTGAACAAGAACTTGAGGAGATTGAATGATACTTGATGAAATCAACAACACATTGCCTCCGCGACAATTGAAAGAATGGCACAAGAGGTAAGAAGGATTCAGACAGCACTCCGGTTAAAAGAGAGTTAAAACTTGATAAGATGAGAGAATTAGAATGGAGAATACAACGCTCCAGATAAATAGATAAACAAGGAAAGAACATGATCTCGATAAAAACGAGATGATGGTCAAAGAGAGCAATATCACAAAGCCTCTGGAATGAAAGAATAGAATATAAATCATTGGAAAGAAAAGAACGGAGAAAAATATGACAACTTCTCTCAAAATTGAATTTGAAAGAGCATCCTTACGAAGAAGGGTTGAACGGAGTTGTTGGAAATTCAACAACGAAAGAATAAGCTTGATGTGGGCTTATGGAAAACATCTCAAAATTAAGAGGTGACAACCGGCCACTCACGGAAACAGTTGATTGCATTGAGATCAACAAGCAGACGAAAAACTTATTTCACCGGAATGATAAATGAAGAATTTGGGTCATCATAAGGACCATAATTAGCAACAATCCTTAGGGAAAGCTTATAGGTGAAATACAACCCAAGATAACTCGAACGAATAATTTGAATGGTTGGAAAGATCTCATGAACAACGAAAAAGATGGGTTTAAATATCTCATTCCCGATAACTCGTGAATCATGAAACATGAAGGAATTGTCAAAAATGACATAACACCATCTGAAAAGATAAGGTAGAACGGATTGCACTTCAAAATGCAAGAAAAAGAATATTTGAGCTCCTCCAACAAGAATCTTGATGAAGACTTCGAGGATGAATTAAAACATGATGAACCACCATGAGAACTCCGGTAACAAAAGGATGAGAAGTGAAAGATGAAAAGAATAAGATTCAAGGCCTGCGATGAATTGATCTTGAAATGATATAATTGAAATAACATGGAGCTCCGGAAAACAAGATGAACAACTTGGAACCGAGAATATGATATGATGAACAAGCTCCAGACAAAAGAATTAAATCACCTTGAAGGAATAAGAATAAGAATTATGTCATGCATCTCCTTCACCAATTTAAATTGATGACAACCAAAGGATTTGGCATACTACTTATTCTCGTTGGAAAGGATTAAGAGAGATCTCGCACAAGCTTGGGTAAATCTTCAACGAACCACCGGTAGGATTGTGAAAAGAACAAATGAATTAAAATGATAACAACGGAAGAGTAAACTTGAAAGAACCACCATAAAAATATGGAGACGAACGAAGAGGCATCAATGAAGAATATTTGGAGGACGAAGTTGAAAACTGAGAACGAAGAAATCTTCTGAAATGATGGCCTTCGGAGGATCACAAAGAAAAGAATTCATGAAATGCTTTGAATGTGCATAAAAGAATTCCTCACAAAGGGAACAATAATGAGGATGGCATGAAGCTAAAACCACAAATCTTCAAGAGAACGGGCCAAGATTTAAGAGAAACACTTCTCCGGTCTCCAATGCTGAGAATGAAGACGAGAAATGCCATGAAGAATTGTTGAGCACTCCGGAATGAAGAATTAAAAGGTTGAACCAATGATGAAAAGAATTGAACGCGATCTTGGAGAAGGTATATGACTGATGTAATCCAATCTTACGTCACATTTCAAAAGAATTCTCCGGAAAAAGAAGAGTCAGGTAAGATCCTGGAGAAAGACCTGTGGGTTAGGGCCCACTAAAGAAATCACCGTTGAAAAAGATTGCTTAAGAGATATTGCACCGGTTGAATTAAATGGCTTGAATAAGATGACAATCTTCAAAGTAGCTTGAATGAATTAAGAATGGAATTATGAATCTTCAGCACTCCGGATATGAATAACAAGAGGAGAATGATTTAATTGGAGCACCGTAAATAATAAAGCATTGTGAAATGGGAAAAGGATAAGATCAACACCGAAATCTTGAATTACATCCACCGGCAGAATTTGAGAACAAAAGAATGATGAACTTGAAGCTCTTGAGCATCTTCACGATAAATCACCGGATAAGAACATTGAAGGAAATGAATGAAGAAATATCACATGAATAAAATGGATATTTCATTTGAGAATTGTTGGCTCCATAAAGAGAAGGGTGGGAGGGTGGGGAAAACAAAGACAACTTGGGATGAATGAAACAGACAAATCATCAGATTTCTCAAGGGCGTCCGCATGGAATAACTTGAAGAGAAGGCACACCGATTGGAAAAGAATTTAACATGACCATCTTGATGATCAAGAAGGATTAGCACTCCCATAGAAATATGAGAACACCGATTAGGAAAGGTATGGAATCAACACTTGACATCGAAGCAACTCGAATACCAGAATCAAAACAAAAACAAAGGATAGATGTGTAGCAGCCTAATCTTCACAATATCATCCGAACAGAGAATTGAACAAATGAATTCCGTAGGTACATCAACTTGTCGAGAAGCCACTTGAAGAACAAAAAGGTAAATAAAAAGGAACAAGGAACAGATAGAACAAATACAAGATAGAAGCTTCGTCCGACATATTCGTGCTGAAAGCTCATGGAACGTGTTACAAAAGGGTTTTGCAATCCCCGGATCAGCATAGCCAAGGACCCTTTAAGATGCAACTCCCGATCAGAACAAGTCCATAAAACCACTTCACTCAATGTAGAACCCCGAACTTCATATCATGCATCCGTTGGAAGAATGCCTAGAACTACTAGATGAACCCACCTATTAATTTCCGAAATTTCCTAGTTATGCAATCAGGTGTTGGGGATACAGGGGAAGCACCGCGCAATCAACTCTAAACCTACATCCAGCTGTATCCATCCTTCAACACATAACCAGTCTTTCTCGGAAACCGTTTACCTCGGACCTTCGAAACGCATCCACTATACAAGCTATGGCAATACTCCCGAACTACCTCCCCAGTACTGGGTGATGTCGGGGTTATCTTGCCACTAACCGCATAGGAGAGTTTTCGATGTCGGCCGTCTTAAGTATTCTAGTACTGCCGCGATGGATTTGTGACGACAACACCTCGGAGCTCAACTCCCCGGGACACTGCCACAACCCCTAATGACAGGAGGCATCGAGAACAATGTTCTCGTCACAAAGACATCGGAGCAATCCAAACAATACTCGCGTGATCCTAAAAAAACTTTGGTGCATTTTTGAAAGTAGAAGAGGCAAGAGTAATCGCCAGGAGTCCTCACCAGAGTGAAAAGAGATGAGGAGCAAACAGAAATCCTACTCTCCGATATATATGTAGGACTCAAAACATTTTCAAGTGTGTGTGCCTAGACTCAACCGTCAACGATTCGATCAATCAGTGGGGGCTTCTAGGTCGGAGAAGGCTCTGAATACCAACTTGTAATGCCCAGGATGGGACTATACCTCCTACGTGTCGAGGCACGACTTAAAGGTATAAGCCCATCCTATAATGATCTCAAGTTTGGTATCTTTGCACGACTCATGTAAAAGAGGGATTAAATTGCAAAAGGAGATAGTTGGCTTACACTCGCCACTTCACACAATACAATACATAAGCCAATCATCTTTCAAAACATCACAACCCGACTACGGGCGAAGATCCAAAAGAAAGATACCAAAACAACATAAAGCCACAGGCCTAGATCGAATCCTAGTAGAAGAACCACTACTGATCGTCGAAACGTCACAAGCATACGGTCACACTCATCATCGAGCTCCCAGTGAAGCTCTGAACCAGCTCCTGCTTCATACTCGGCTGAACCTGCATCTGGTGTGGTGAAGTAACTGTGAGCCACAGAGGACTCAGCAATCCCGTTCCCGGGTAACACGACTATTTAAGCCTTGGGTGAGGACAAGGCTGAAGAAAGAACAAGAGGTGAAGGAACAACAAGAGTCTACAGCAGCACTAGCACTAACTTACGTAAAAGAGAGCGAGAAGAGAAGTGCCTCGGTCGAGAGATGATCACGAAGTGATCCTAGCTACAACACGTCAAACATAACCCCACCGTGTTCATCTCCCGAATCCCTATTCAGAAAATGACAGTCACGGTACACACGCTGGTGGTGTATTAGAACAAAGTGTCAAGTTATCTACAACCGGATATTAACAAGCTCCCATCTGCCACATAACCACGGGCACGGCTTTCGAAAGTTCATAACCCTGCAGGGGTGTTCCAACTTGGCCCATGACAAGCCCACGATCCGCGGAGTCGCAACTCCAAGGTGGGAAGACCCGAGTATTCTCGGAATCCCGTGCTCAAGATACACCGAACTAAGGTAAGGCTAATCCAGCAAATCCTCCCGGCGTGTCGACACCCTGATAGGTAGCCGCGCGTATCTAGTCTCAGGACACGACCGGATGGGCGATGCTACAGGTTTTTACCAGACCTTGAGTTTCCTCGAGGTGGCCCTGCAGGACCCCCGTTTCGGACCAACACTCATGTGGAGCACTGGCCCGGGGTTGTTGATTAAAAATAAAAGGGATAGCTAGTCCCTATGCAAGTTTTATTAGTTATTAGGCGAATAGTACCAATGTTGGGACTTGCTGGAAAAGACTTAGCACTTAGCGGTTTATCAAGGGGGTCCCATACACCCCAACCGTGTTAGGAACGCATAATCAAGGAACATAACACCGGTTTATACGGTTCCTAACGGCATGAGTGGAACAAATCACCAAGCAAAAGGCTTAGCCTTCCACCCTTGCCAATATATAGATGATTTCATTTTAAGCATTATATATAGTGTGATATAACCCAACAAACTTCAACATGAAGCAAGCATCTTCAATCTTCACCTGCAACTAACAATGCTATAAGAGGGGCTGAGCGAAGCGTACTTAGCCATTCAACGGTTTGCATAGGTAGGGTGGTTAGACAGGATCATGGTTACAATAGGAGGCTGACAGGAAAGACATGGGCATCGAGGCAAATACTATAGATCGATACTCTAGCAATAGGCAAAGATAGCAATGGTATCCGGGTTCGGTCATCTTGCCTGGGATTCCACAAGGGAGAAGAACGGATCCACGAAGTAGACGGAGCAACATAGACGAGAGAATCCTCACAACTCCGGAACGAAACCGAAGCTAATAGGAGGAGCAACCGGAAAGAAGCAAACAACGCAGTAAACATACAAGCATAAACATGGCATACGATGCACAAACAAGTATGATGCATGTCCGGTTTAAATATGCATGGCATGGCAAAGTGCACAAACAACACTACAAGTTAAGTGGAGCTCAATATGCAACGAGTTGCATATTGACGAAACACCACATTTTATTTATTTAATTGACTCTCGTTTATTTACAAGACAAGATTAAATGTTTGAAAACATGGCAAGAGGTGAAACAAAAGTAAACTAACTATTTAGGCATTTTAAATGAGGCCGGAAAATAACAACAACAATTCCGAAAAATCCCCATGAGTATGTTTAGCAATTTGAAGCAAACAACAATTCACACATCTTAAACATATTAATGTTGTTATCATGATGCAGATGACATGATCAAGTTATGCAATTTTTATTAAGTTGACATGAAGATGATATGAAGTATTGTCACCGTGGTGGAAGGAAAGGGTGCCACGGCAACGATCCGAAAATGAAGCAACGACAACATCTCGGTTCCGGTAACTCGTTGAGAGACCGGTGCAAAAGAAAAGATGGAGTGAATGAGTCGAACAAGAAGAAAGTGGGGCGATCCCGTCACCGGGTTCCCACGGGTCGGCGACGAGGCACCCGAGGAGCACGACAAAAGACGATTCGGCATGGTGCTCACTAGGGAAGAAACATCTCATACAACACATGCAAGCATTCGATCACGGGCACGTCTCGGGGTTATACCTTCGAAACACTCGTTTCGGGGCGGTTCGAGATCGTAGAGGAAGGAGTCGTACACGGTCGTAGAGGAGGTAGGCGTTCGTAGAGGGAAGTAGTCGTTCACGTTTCCGAAGAGGTACTTGACGGATCGTCGAGCGACGGTAGTTGAAGTAGTGGTACATGTTCGTTTCGGAGAGGGACTTGATGAACCCAACATCTTCGGGGCGACGGTAGTGGAACTTGGCGACGGTAGACGTTCACGTTCGGAGTACTTGCCGAGTCGGTCGTCGTGGTACATGTGATGTAGTGGTACTTGGTCTCGGCGACGGTAGTTGTACATGATCCGTAGTTGTTCGGGTCGTCGTGGTACTTGGGTCTTCAACTTGCCGGTCTTGACAAAAATGAAGGGGTACTTGGTGATTCCTCGTGTAGTCGAACTTGCCGAAACTTGGGGTCCTCGTGCACTTGGCGAAAACAAAAAAAAACAGCAGCAGCCAAACAAAAGGAGACAGCACGGCGACGAGGCCGTGCAGCGGCAACTTGGCGAGGAGGCGATGGAGCTGCGGGCACGGCCTGGTCGAAAGGAGGCTGCAGCGGAGCCTTGGGGCGGCCGGCTCGTTGCTGGAGACGGTATCGGGCGACCATGCCGCGGACGGCGCGGCCCTGGCCGCTGGAGGAGGCGAAGGGGGACCGGAGGGAGGCCCGATCCGGCGCGGAGGCAGGCCGCTGGAGGGTCGATGGCGCCATGGCGCGGAGGGAGGCGTTCGCAGGAGGGAGGCGGCGCACCTGGCCGGCCCTGGCTGCCGATGGAGGCGAGGCCACGGTGCGCGGCGGGGTAGGACGGCGCTGGACGCGCTGCTGGTTGAAGGGAGGAGGCGAGCGGCCCCAGGGGAAGGCGAGGCGAGGAGGCTCATGGCCGGCCGATCCTCTGGCGCGGAGGCAGGGGCGGCCTTGCTGGAGATCGAAGGGAACGATGGGGAGAGGGGGTGCGATCGAAGGATGAGACGAGGGGGGTCGGGACAGAGAGAGAGCCAGAGGGAATCGGGCTCCAGGGGGAAAGGAGCGATGGCTCGGGGTCGCGATGAGAGAGTGGCGGCGGCTGAGATGCGGACGAGGGGAACGATGAGAGGAGCGAGGGGACTGAGCGCTAGGGTTCGGGCGGCTGTAGGGGAGGAGTTGGGCCTAAGGCCAGCTGGAGGGAATTGGGCCGGAGGACTGGGCCTGGGAAGGCTGAGGGAGGCCGCAGGCCGGCTGGGCCTGAGGGATGGCCTGGACTGGGCTCTCCTCTGCCAAAGGAGGCCTAACTCTCTCTCTCTCTCTCTCTTTTTATTTCTTTAACAGAAATAATTAGAGAGAGTGCAAAAATAATTAAGAAAAGAGGCCAGAACAGAAAATAAAGGATGGAACATTTTTGTAAGGTTTTATGGAATATTACCAACCCAACAAAAATGGTTCCAACAAAATAGGGAAAAGCAAACTAAAACAATTAGCTTGCCTTAAAGGAGTTTAAAAGGAGTCTAGATTTTTGGAGGAGCCTCGATAATTGGGAAAAGAATATAGGGAAGGTTTTTGACGGTGAAACTTGAATTAAGAGGCATGGAGAATATTTGCAAGTGTGTAGCGGTTAATTCCAAACAAATGGAATATTTAATATAGCTCCATAATAATATTGGGAGACTTTCATATATTATAAAGAGAAGTCACCTTCCCTCGATTTAAATGGACCGAAGGTCCACACAATTTATTTAGGTTGAGATGCAAAAATTAATGACATGATGGCATGATGACATGATGCAAAGCAAAAATAAAAACAGAGCAAGAAAATAAAACACCCGGCGAAACCCGGAACATCTGGAATCTTCTGGAATCTTCTGGGACGTCGGTCTTCGGGCGTCACATGATGATGATGTAGAAGCACTCCGTGGAAGATCCCCCTCCGGTGGAGCTCCGGAACAGGCCCCAAGATGGCATCTCACGGGAACAGAAGGTTACGGCGGTGGAACTAGGGTTTTCTTTGTCCGTCTGATAGTTTCAGGGTATGTAGGTATATATAGGAGGAAGGAGGGCACCGGGGGTCAGACGGGGTGCCCACGAGGCAGGAGGGCGCGCCCTATAGGGGGGGGGTGCCCCCACCCTCGTGGACACCACGTCAGCCCTATTTCGTGGTTCTCAAGTCTCCCGTGCGTATTTTGCTCCAAAAATATCTCTCCCGAAGGTTTCGTTCCGTTTGGACTCCGTTTGATATTCCTTTTCTGTAAAACCCTAAAACAGGCAAAAAACAGCAATCTGGACTAGGCCTTTGGGTTAGAAGGTTAGTCCCAAAAATAATATAAAAGAGTATAACAAAGCCCATTAAACATCCAAAACATCATAAATAATAGCATGGAACAATAAAAAATTATAGATACGTTGGAGACGTATCAAGCATCCCCAAGCTTAATTCCTGCTCGTCCTCGAGTAGGTAAATGATAAAGACAGAATTTTTGATGTGGAATGCTAACCAACATAGTTTTTCAATGTAATTCTCTTAATTGTGGCATGAATGTTCAGATCTGGAAGATTCAAGACAAAACTTTGTACTGACATAAGAAATAATAATACTTCAAGCATACTAACAAAGCAATCATGTCTTCTCAAAATACTATGGCTAAAGAAAGTTATCCCTACAAAATCATATAGTATGGCTATGCTCCCTCTTCATCACACAAAATATTCATATCATGCACAACCCCGGTTTCAGCCAAGCACTTGTTTTCATACTCTATTCTTTCAAACCTTTAAACTTTCACGCAATACATGAGCGTGAGCCATGGACATAGCACTATGTGTGGAATAGAGTGGTGGTTGTGGAGAAGACAAAAAGGAGGGAGATAGTCTCACATCGACTAGGCATATCAACGGGCTATGGAGATGCCCATCAATATATATCAATGTGAGTGAGTAGGGATTGCCATGCAACGGATGCACTAGAGCTAAAAATGTATGAAAGCTCAACAAAAGAAACTAAGTGGGTGTGCATCCAACTTGCTTGCTCATGAAGACCTAGGGCATTTGAGGAAGCCCATCGTTGGAATATACAAGCCAAGTTATATAATGAAAATTCCCACTAGTATATGAAAGTGACTAAACATGAGACTCTCTATCATGAAGAACATGGTGCTACTTCGAAGCACAAGTGTGGAAAAAGATAGTAGCAATTGTCCCTTTTCTTTTCTTTTTTTGGGCCTTTTTTTGCCTTTCCTTCTTTTTCCTTCCTTTTCTTTTTCTTTTTTTGGAGGGGCTTTCTTAATTTATACTTCCCTCACATGGGACAATGCTCTAATAATGATGATCATCACACTTTCATTGAATTACAACTCGATACCAGAACAAAGTATGACCTATATGAATGCCTCCGGCGGTGTACCGGGATGTGCAATGAATCAAGAGTGACATGTATGAAAAATTATGCATGGTGGCTTTGCCACAAATACGATGTCAACTACATGATCATGCATGGCAATATGACAATATGATGCGTGTCATATGAACGGAACGGTGGAAAGTTGCATGGCAATATATCTCGGAATGTCTATGGAAATGCCATGATAGGTAGGTATGGTGGCTGTTTTGAGGAAGATATATGGTGGCTGTTTTGAGGAAGGATATATAGTGGGTGTATGGTACCGGTGAAAGTTGCGCGATACAAGAGAGGCTAGCAATGGTGGAAGGGTGAGAGTGCGTATAATCCATGGACTCAACATTAGTCATAAGAACTCATATACTTATTGCAAAAATATACGAGTCATCAAAACAAAGCAATCAACGCATGCTCCTAGGGGGGAGGTTGGTAGGAGTTAACCATCGCGCACCCCCGACCTCCACACAAAGGTTGACACTTTACAAATACCTCATGCTCTAACTTCGTCACATAGCGGTTCACCATACGTGCATGCTACGGGAATCACTAACTTTAACACAAGCATTTATCAATTTCATAATACGTCCACTGGCATGACTCTAATATCACTATCCTCATATCTCAAAACAACTATCAAGCATCCAACTTCTCATCATATTCAATGCACTTAGTGTGAAAGTTTTTACTAAATTGATCTTGGATGTCTATCATGTGAAGACTAGTTTTATAGCCAAAGCACATTACCATGCTGTTTTAATAGACTCTCAAAAGGATATAAGTGAAGCATGAGAGATCAACAATTTCTTCAAAATATTATCACCACCGTGCTCTAAAAGATATAAGTGAAGCACTAGAGCAAAAACTATTCAACTCAAAAGATATAAGTGAAGCACATAGAGTGTTCTAACAATTCCTTGGCCATATTTAACTCTCTCTAATAGGTGTGTCCAGCAAGGATAATTGTGGCAAACTAACAAGCAAAAACTCAAATTATACAATACGCTCCAAGTAAAACACATATCATGTGGTGAATAAAAATATAGCTCCGAGTATAGTTACCGATAGATGAAGACGAAAGAGGGGATGCCTTCCTGGGGAATCCCCAAGCTTAGGTTTTTGCCACTCTTTGTTCCATAGTCCATCAAAGCAATACTCAAAACTTGACTTCACAACACAAAACTTAGACAAAAATCTCGTGAGCTCCGTTAGTATAAGAAAGCAAACCACTACTCAAAGGTGCTGTAATGAATTCATTCTTTGTTTATATTGGTGTTAAACCTACTGTATTCCAACTTCTCTATGGTTCATATCCTCCAATAATACTCATAGATGCATTGAAATAAGCAAACAACACACGAAAAATAGAATCTATCAAAAACAGAACAATCTGTAGTAATCTGCAGTTTTCACATACTTCTGTAACTCCAAAAAATGAACTAAATTGGTAAACGTGAGGAATTTGTCTATTAATCACCTGCAAAAATAATCAACTAAATAACACGCTCCAGTAAAATCTGGTGACCATTCTAGCGAGCGCTAACGATTCTGTTTTTCACAACAAGATCATATAAACTTCACACAAGTCTTCCCAAAGGTTCTACTTGGCACAAACACTAATTAAAACACAAAACCACATCTAAACAGAAGATAGATGCAATATTTTTTTCCTAAACAGAAGCAAAAATAATAATATAAAATTGGGTTGCCTCCCAACAAGCGCTATCATTTTACGCCCCTAGCTAGGCACGAGAATTCAATGATGCTCACATGAAAGATAAGAATTGAAGCACAAAGAGAGCATCATAAAGCATGTGACAAACACATCTAAGTCTAACATACTTCCTATGCATATGCATTTTATAGGAAAACAAATTAGCAAGACAAGCAAGATCTAACATATGCAAGGAAGAAGAAAGAAACAAGATCAATCTCAACATGAAGAGAGGTAATTTAGTAACATGAAAATTTCTACAACCATATTTTCCTCTCTCATAATAATTGCATGTAGGATCATAAGAAAATTCAACAATATAGCTATCACATAATATATTCTCAACACGATCCACATGCATACGAAGTTGACACTCTTCCAAAATAGTGGGATCAACATTAACTAAAGTCGTGACCTCTCCAAGCCCACTTTTATCAAAAAATTCATAAGATTGAATATTCTCCAAATATGTGGGATCTAAAGTTGACACTCTTCCAAACCCACTTTCAATAATATAGCAAACATTATTATCAATCTCATATTCATCATGGGGTTTAAATAAATTATCAAGATCGTAAGAAGAATCACCCCAATCATGATCATTGCAAAAAGTAGAAGTCATAGCAAAACTAGCACCCCCAAGCTTGAGGTTTTGCATATCATTAACACAATTGACATTAAGAAAATTTATAATAACATCATTGCAATCATGCTTTTCATCGAAGGAACTATCAAGAATGGGTGCAATAGCAATGATCTCATGTTTAACATAAGGAACTATAGCAAATTCATATTCACGAATATTGGCATCATGGCCATAAGAATAGAAAGCGTCATATTCATCAAGGGATATTTCAATCAAATCATCGGAATCATAATTATCTATAGATTCATGCATATCATTATTTTCTTTCAAAGCAACGGTCATTGTTTCAATAAATTCTTTGACATAGACATTATGAGCATAATTTTCAAAACAATATTTAAGTATGTCAAAATTTTCAGATTCGTAGAGAGTAATATCATACTTTTCAATCAAAGAAGCAACTTCATAAACACCCTTAAAAGCAACAAATTCTTCAATTTGTTCAATATCGTAGTAACTATAAACACCCTATGCATAAGAAGATAATAATTCATTATCATTAAACTCACATAGGTAGGGGAGGTAAATTTTAGGGTTCTTAGATCAACAAGTAAAATCACAAATTTCACAAAGATTCCAAGCATAACATAGCAATCTGCTTATTTGATCCCACAAGAGTCTCCCCTTTTTAGACAAACGATGACGCACAAAATGAGCATGCTCATCTAAAGATTTCCCATCAACTAGGCTAATTGGGGTTTCAGCACGAGCGCATAAGGATCGAAGATGATCCAAATAGAACACTTTAAGGTGATCCATACAATAGCTTTTTAGCAAGCAAAGATGCAAGCAAATTGAGGGCACATAACAACACAAGCAAACGAGAGGCAAGCGAATGGTAAACACACAACAGAAGAAGGGCAAATAAAACGGCAAGGGTGAAGTGGGGAAGAGGAAAACGAGAGGCAAAAAATGTAATGCGAAGGATAAGGGTTTGTGATAGGTACTTGGTATATGACTTTTGCGTAAGCCTCCCCGGCAACGGCGCCAGAAATTCTTCTTGCTACTTCTCGAGCTTGCGTTGCATTCCCTCGAAGAGGAAAGGGTGATGCATCATAGTAGCGTAAGTATTTCCCTCAGTTTTTGAGAACCAAGGTATCAATCCAGTAGGAGACCACGTGCGAGTCCCTCACACCTGCACAAACAAATAAGAACTTCGCAGCCAACGCGATAAGGGGTTGTCAATCCCTTTACGGTCACTTACGAAAGTGAGATCTGATAGAGATGATAGTTTGATATTTTTGGTATTTTTGGTTATAAGAACAGAAAGTAAAACCGGAAAAGTAAAGTAGATTGTAGATTGATATGTTGAGAATAGACCCGGGGCCATAGTTTTCTCTAGTGGCTTCTCTCCTGGTAGCGATATTCTACGGCGGGTAAACAAATTACTGTCGAGCAATTGATAAAAAAGTGAATAATTATGAGACTATATAGGCATGATCATTATATATAGGCATCACGTCCGAGACAAGTAGACCGAAACGATTCTGCATCTACTACTATTACTCCACACATCGACCGCTATCCAGCATGCATCTAGAGTATTAAGTTCATAAGAACAGAGTAACACTTTATGCAAGATGACATGATGTAGAGGGATAAACTCAAACATAGTGATATAAACCCCATCTTTTTATCCTCGATGGCAACAATACAATACGTGCCTTGCTGCCCCTACTGTCACTAGGAAAGGACATTGCAAGATTGAACCCAAAGCCAAGCAGTTCTCCCATTGCAAGAACTATAGATCTAGTAGGCCAAACCAAACCAATAATTCGAAGAGACTTGCAAGGATATTATAATCATACATAAAGAGTTCAGAGAAGAACCAAATATTTCTCATAGATAATCTTGATCATAAACCCACAATTCATTGGATCTCGACAAACACACCGCAAAAAGAGATTACATCGAATAGATCTCCTCGAAGACCGAGGAGAACTTGGTATTGAGATCCAAAGAGAGAGAAGAAGCCATCTAGATACTAGCTATGGACTCGAAGGTCTGTGGTAAACTACTCACAACTCATGGTGAGGCGATGATGATGATGTAGAAGCACTCTGTGGAAGATCCCCCCTCTGGCGGAGCTCCAGAACAGGCCCCAAGATGGGATCTCACGGGAATAGAAGGTTGCAACGGTGGAACTAGGGTTTTCTCTGTTCGTCTGATAGTTTCGGGGTACGTAGGTATATATAGGAGGAAGGAGGGCACCGGGGGCCAGACGGGGTGCCCATGAGGTAGGGGCGCGCCCCCACCCTCGTGGACGCCACGTCAGCCCTACTCCGTGGTACTCAAGTCTCCCGTGCGTATTTTGCTCCAAAAATATCTCTCCCGAAGGTTTCATTCCCTTTGGACTCCGTTTGATATTCCTTTTCTGTAAAACCCTAAAACAGGCAAAAACAGCAATCTGGATTGGGCCTTTGGGTTAGTAGGTTAGTCCCAAAAATAATATAAAAGTGTATAACAAAGCCCATTAAACATCCAAAACATCATAAATAATAGCATGGAACAATAAAAAATTATAGATATGTTGGAGACGTATCAAGTAGCAACTTTCTTGCTATTCTTCTTGAAGTTCCCCTTCTTTCCCTTGCTCTTTTTCTTGAAACTAGTGGTCTTGTTAACCATCAACACTTGATGCTCCTTTTTTATTTCTACCTCCGCAACTTTGAGTATTGCCAAGAGCTCGGGAATTGTGTTCTCCATCCCTATCATATTATAGTTCATCATGAAACTTTTATAGCTTGGTGGCAGTGATTGAAGAACTCTGTCAATAACACTATCATCCGGAAGATTAACTCCCAGCTGAGTCAAGTGGTTATGGTACCCAGACATTATGAGTATGTGTTCACTGACATACCTGTTTTCCTCCATCTTGCAGCTATAGAACTTGTTGGAGACTTCATATCTCTCAACTCGGGCATTTGCTTGAAATATTAACTTAAACTCTTGGAACATCTCATATGCTCCATGACGTTCAATACGCCTTTGAAGTCCGGATTCTAAGCCGTAAAGCATGGCACACTGAACTATCGAGTAGTCATCAGATCGAGCTTGACAGACGTTCATAACATCAACAGTTGCTCCTGCAGCAGGCCTTTCACCTAGCGGTGCATCAAGGACATAAATCTTCTGTGCAACAATGAGGATAATCCTCAAGTTATGGACCCAGTCCGTGTAGTTGCTACCATCATCTTTCAACTTAGCTTTCTCTAGGAACGCATTAAAATTCAAGGGAACGGTAGAATGGGCCATTGATCTACAACATAGATATGCAAAAACTATTAGGACTAAGTTCATGATAAATTAAGTTCAATTAATCATATTACTTAAGAACTCCCACTTAGATAGACATCCCTCAAGCCATCTAAATGATCACGTGATCCATGTCAACTAAACCATCTCCGATCATCACGTGAGATGGAGTAGTTTTCAATGGTGAACATCTTATGTTGATAATATCTACTATATGATTCACGTTCGACCTTCTGGTCTCTAGTGTTTCGAGGCCATGTATGTACATGCTAGGCTCATCAAGTTTAACCCGAGTATTCTGCATGTGCAAAACTGCTTGCACCCGTTGTATGTGAACATAGAGCTTATGACATCCGATAATCACGTGGTGTCTCAGCACAACGAACTGTCGCAATGGTGCATACTCAGGGAGAACACTTGTACCTTGAAATTTTAGTAAGGGATCATCTTATAGTGCGACCGCCGTACTAAGCAAAATAAGATGCATAAAAAGATAAACATCACATGCAATCAAAATATGTGACATGATATGGCCATCATCATCTTGTGCCTTTGATCTCCATCTCCAAAGCACCGTCATGATCTCCATCATCACCGGCTTAACACCTTGATCTCCATCGTAGCGTCGTGGTCGTCTCGCCAACAATTGCTTCCACGACTATTGCTAACTCGTAGTGATAAAGTAAAGCAATTACATGGCGATCATATTTCATACAATAAAGAGACAACCATAAGGCTCCTGCCGGTTGCCCATAATTTACAAAACATTATCATCTCATGCAATAACGTATAATTCATCACGTCTTGACCATATCACATCACAACATGCCCTGCAAAAACAAGTTAGACGTCCTCTACTTTGTTGTTGCAAGTTTTACGTGGCTGCTACGGGCTTCTAGCATGAATATACCTGGCCATCTTCCGGGCCGGGCCGGGCTTTGGGCCGGGCCTACCAAAGCCCGTCGCAAAATACCCAGGCCCGAGCCCGGTCCAGCCCGATTGTCGGGCCTAAAAATCAGGCCCTAGCCCGGCCCATCACACTAAAAGCCCGACAGGCCTCAGGCCACGGGCCGGGCCTCTTCGCTAATGTGCAAAAATGACAGGCCCGGGCCCGGCCACCAGGCTTGAAATCTAGGCTTGATCCCGGCCCGTGGACAAGGTCAGGCCGGGCCAGGTCGGGCTTTTTCGGGTCGGGCCGGGTCAGGCCGACCGGGCCGGGCTGCCCATGGCCAAGTCTAAGCAAGAGCCGCTCTTAGCTACGCATCAAAACCACAATGATGTTTCGTGAAGTTTGTTGTTTTAACCTTTAACAAGGATCGACCGTAGTCAAACTCGGTTCAACTAAAGTTGGAGAAACATACACCCGCCAGCCACCTTTATGCAAAACTAGTTGCATGTCTGTCGGTGGAACCGGTCTCATGAACGTGGTCATGTAAGGTTGGTCCGGGCCACTTCATCCAACAATACAGTCGAATAACAATAAGACATTGGTTGTAAGCAATATGACTATCACCGCCACAACTCTTTGTGTTCTACTCGTGCATATCATCTACGCATAGACCTGGCTCTGATGCCACTGTTGAGAAATGTAGCATGAAATTTCAAAAAAAATCTACGCTCACGCAAGATCTATCTAGGAGATGCATAGCAACGACAAGGGGAGAGTGTATCCACGTACCCTCTAGCCCGAAAGCAGAAGCGTTAGATTAACGCGGTTGATGTAGTCGAACGTCTTCGTGATTCAACCAATCAAGTACCAAATGTACGGCACCTCCGAGTTCAGCACACGTTCAGCTCGATGACGTCCCTCGAACTCTTGATCCAGCAAAGTGTCAAGGGAGTGTTTTGTCAGCGTGATGGCATGGTGACGGTGATGGTGAAGTGATCCGTGCAGGGCTTCGCCTATGCACTACCACAATATGACCGGAGGAGCAAACTGTGGAGGAGGGCGCCGCAAACGGCTAGGAACAATTGATGTGTCTTCTAGGGGTGCCCTCCCCACGTATATAAAGGAGGGAGAGGAAGGGAGGCAGCCTAGGGGGCGCGCCAAGTGGGGGGGGGGATCCTACTAGGACACCTAGCCCTAGTAGGACTCTTGGAGGGGGAAAGGGGGAAGGAGAGGGAGGAGGAGAAGGAAAGGGGGGCACTGCCCCCTTCCCTACTCCAATTCGGCCTCCTTCCATGTGGGGCACGCCACCCCTATGTGGGCTGGTCTATGCTACTTCTCGAGCTTGTGTTGTATTCCCTCGAAGAGGAAAGGGAGATGCAACACAGTAGCGTGATAACCCACAAGTGTAGGGGATCGCAACAGTTTTCGAGGGTAAAGTATTAAACCCAAATTTGTTGATTTGACACAAGGGGAGTCAAAGAATACTCTTAAGTATTAGCAGTTGAGTTGTCAATTCAACCACACCTGGAAACTTAGTATCTGCAGCAAGATAGTTTAGTAGCACAGTAATATGATAGTGGTGGTAGCAACAATAAAAGTAAAGATAGTGTTTTTGTAGTTTTTGTGATATAAGCAACGGAAAAGTAGATAGCAACTAGCAATATAGGTAAAGCTCGTAGGCATTGGATCGGTGATGGGAAATTACGTCGGATGCAATTCATCATGTAGAAGTTATAACCTAGGGTGACACAGAACTAGCTCCAGTTCATCAATGCAATGTAGGCATGTATTTCGAATATAGTCATACATGCTTATGGAAAAGAACTTGCATGACATCTTTTGTCCTACCCTCCCGTGGCAGTGGGGTCCTATTGGAAACTAAGGGATATTAAGGCCTCCTTTTAATAGAGTACCGGACCAAAGCATTAACACATAGTGAATACATGAACTCCTCAAACTATGGTCATCACCGGGAGTGGTCCCGATTATTGTCACTTCGGTGTTGCCGGATCATAAGACATAGTAGGTGACTATAGACTTGCAAGATAGGATCAAGAACACACATATATTCATGGAAACATAATAGGTTCAGATCTGAAATCATGGCACTCGGGCCCTAGTGACAAGCATTAAGCATAGCAAAGTCATAGCAACATCAATCTCAGAACATAGTGGATACTAGGGATCAAACCCTAACAAAACTAACTCAATTACATGATAGATCACATCCAACCCATCACCGTCCAGCGAGCCTACGATGGAATTACTCACACACGGCGGTGAGCATCATGGAATTGGTGATGGAGGAAGGTTGATCATGACGATGGCGACGATCTCCACTCCCCGGAGCCCCAAACGGACTCCAGATCAGCCCTCTCGAGAGAGATTAGGGCTCGGCGGCGGCTCCGTCTCGTAAAACGCGATAATTCTTTTTTTCTTATTTTTTCTCCGCAAAACGGAATATATAGGACTTGGGGATACATCGGTGGGGCACCGGGCTGCCCTCGAGGCAGGGGGGCGCGCCTTGGGAAGGGGGGTGCGCCCCCCGCCCACGAGGACGGCCCATGGGCCCCCAGATGTGGATCTTCTTGCAGGTATTTTTTATATTTTCTGAAATAAATCTCCATTGATTTTCAGGCGATTCCGAGAACTTTTTATTTCTGCACAAAAACAACACCATGGCAGTTCTGCTGAAAACAACGTCAGTCCAGGTTAGTTCCATTCAAATCATGCAAGTTAGAGTCCAAAACAAGGGCAAAAGTGTTTGGAAAAGTAGATACGTTAGAGACGTATCATAGCGTAAGTATTTCCCTCAGTTTTTGAGAACCAAGGTATCAATCCAGTAGGAGACCACGCGCAAGTCCCTCGCACCTACACAAACAAATAAGAACTTTTCAGCCAACGCGATAAAGGGGTTGTCAATCCCTTTACGGTCACTTACGAAAGTGAGATCTGATAGTTGGATATTTTTGGTATTTTTGGATATAAGAACAAAAAGTAAAAACATCAAAGTAAAGTAGATTGTAGATTGATATGTTGAGAATAGACTCGGGGGCCATAGGTTTCACTGGTGGCTTCTCTCATGATAGCAGATTTCTACGGTGGGTGAACGAATTACTGTCGAGAAATTGATAGAAAAATGGATAATTATGAGAATATCTAGGCATGATCATTATATATAGGCATCACGTCTGTGATAAGTAGACTGAAATGATTCTGCATGTACTACTATTACTCCACACATCGACCGCTATCCAGCATGCATATAGAGTATTAAGTTCATAAGAACAGAATAATGCTTTAAGCAAGATGACATGATGTAGAGGGATAAACTCAAGCAATATGATATAAACCCCTTCTTTTTATCCTCGATGGCAACAATACTATAGGTGCCTTGCTGCCCCTACTATCACTGGGAAAGGACACCGCAAGATTGAACCCAAAGCCAAGCACTTCTCCCATTGCAAGAACTATAGATCTAGTAGACCAAACCAAACCGATAATTCAAAGAGACTTGCAAGGATATTATAATCATACATAAAAGAATTCATAAAAGAACCAAATATTTCTCGTAGATAATCTTGATCATAAACCCACAATTCATCAGATCTCGACCAAAACTACGCAAAAAGATTACATCGAATAGATCTCCTCGAAGACCGAGGAGAAATTGGTATTGAGATCCAAAAAGAGAGAAGAAGCCATCTAGGTGCTAACTATGGACCCGAAGGTCTGTGGCAAACTACTCACAACTCATGGTGAGGCGATGGTGTTGATGTAGAAGCACTCCGTGGAAGATCCCCCCCCGGCGGAGCTCCGGAACAGGCCCCAAGATGGGATCTCACGGGAACAGAAGGTTGCGGCAGTGGAATTAGGGTTTTCTTTGTTGCTTCAATGTTTTCAGGGTACATGGGTATATATAGGAGGAAGGAGGGCATCGGGGGAGCAACATGGGGCCCATGAGGCAGGGGGGTGCGCCCAGGGGGAGGGGGCGCACCCCCACCCTCGTAGACGCCACGTGTGCCCTCTTCCGTGGTTCTCAAGTCTCCCGTGAAGATATCACTCCAAAAATATCTCTCCCGAAGGTTTCATTCCGTTTGGACTCCGTTTGATATTCCTTTTCTGCAAAACCCTGAAATAGGTAAAAAAAAACAGCAATCTGGACTGGGCCTTTGGGTTAATAGGTTAGTCCCAAAAAATATAAAAGTGTATAATAAAGCCCATTAAACATCCAAAACATCATATATAATAACATGGAACAATCAAAAATTATAGATACGTTGGAGACGTATCAAGCATTCCCAAGCTTAATTCCCGCTCATCCTCAATTAGGTAAATTATAAAAATAGAATTTTTGATGTGGAATGCTAACCAACATAATTTTCAATGTAATTCTCTTTATTGTGGCATGAATGTTCAGATCCGAAAGATTCAAGACAAAAGTCTATATTGACATAAGAAATAATAATACTTCAAGCATACTAACAAAGCAATCATGTCTTCTCAAAATAACATGGCTAAAGAATGTTATCCCTACAAAATCATATAGTCTGGCTATGCTCCCTCTTCATCACACAAAATATTCATATCATGCACAACCACAGTTTCAGCCAAGCACTTGTTTTCATACTCAATTTTTTCAAACCTTTCAACTTTCATGCAATACATGAGCATGAGCCATGGATATAGCACTATAGGTGGAATAGAATGGTGGTTGTGGAGAAGACAAAAAGGAGGAAGATAGTCTCACATGGACTAGGCGTATCAACGGGCTATGGAGATGCCCATCAATAGATATCAATGTGAGTGAGTAGGGATTGCCATGCAACGGATGCACTAGAGCTAAAAATGTATGAAAGCTCATCAAGTGAAACTAAGTGGGTGTGCATCCAACATGCTTGCTCATGAAGACCTAGGGCATTTGAGGAAGCCCATCGTTGGAATATACAAGCCAAGTTCTATAATGAAAATTCCCACAAGTATATGAAAGTGACTAAACAAGAGACTCTCTATCATGAAGAACATGGTGCTACTTTGAAGCACAAGTGTGGAAAGGATAGTAGCATTGTCCCTTCTCTCTTTTCTCTCATTTTTTTGGAGGGGCTTCTCTTTTTTTTAGCCCCTCTCTATATTTTTTGGGCCACCTCCTTTTTTTTATTTGGCCTTTCCTCACATGGGACAATGCTCTAATAATGATGATCATCACACTTTTATTGATTTACAACTCGATATTACAACTCGATACTAGAACAAAGTATGAATCTATATGAATGCCTCCGGTGGTGTACCGGGATGTGCAATGAATCAAGAGTGACATGTATGAAAATTATGCATGGTGGCTTTGCCACAAATACGATGTCAACTACATGATCATGCATGGCAATATGACAATATGAAGCGTGTCATATGAACAGAACACTGGAAAGTTGCATGGCAATATATCTCGGAATGGCTATGTAAATGCCATGATAGGTAGGTATGGTGACTGTTTTGAGGAAGGTATATGGTGGCTGTTTTGAGGAAGGTAAATAGTGGGTGTATGGTATCGGTGAAAGTTGCGCGGTACAAGAGAGGCTAGCAATGGTGGAAGGGTGAGAGTGCGTATAATCCATGGACTGAACATTAGTCATAAAGAACTCATATACTTATTGCAAAAATTTACGAGTCATCAAAACAAAGCAATCAACGCATGCTCCTATGGGGGAGGTTGGTAGGAGTTAACCATCGCGCGCCCCCGACCTCCACACAAAGGATGACACTCTACAAATACCTCATGCTCTAACTTCGTCACATAGCGGTTCACCATACGTGCATGCTACGGGAATCACAAACTTTAACACAAGTATTTCTCAATTTTATAATAACTGCACTAGCATGACTCTAATATCACTATCCTCATATCTCAAAACAATCATTAAGTATCAAACTTCTCATCATATTCAATGCACTTTGTATGAAAGTTTTTTCTACATTTATCTTGGATGCCTATCATATTAGGACTAGTTTTATAACCAAAGCACATTACCATGCTGTTCTAATAGACTCTCAAAAGGATATAAGTGAAGCATGAGAGATCAACAATTTCTACAAAATAGAATCACCACCGTGCTCTAAAAGATATAAGCGAAGCACTAGAGCAAACTGTTTAGCTCAAAAGATATAAGTGAAGCACATAGAGTGTTCTAACAAATTCTAGGCCATATTTATCTCTCTCAAAAAGGTGTGTCCAGCAAGGATGATTGTGCCAAACTAACAAGCAAAGACTCAAATCATACATGACACTCCAAGTAAAACACATATCATGTGGTGAATAAAAATATAGTCCCGAGTATAGTTACCGATAGATGAAGACGAAAGAGGGGATGCCTTCCCGAGGCATCCCCAAGCTTAGGCTTTTGGTTGTCCTTGAATTTTACCTTGGGGTGCCTTGGGCATCCCCAAGCTTAGGCTCTTGCCACTCTTTGTTCCATAGTCCATCAAAACAATACTCAAAACTTGAAACTTCACAACACAAAACTTAGCCAAAAATCTCGTGAGCTCCATTAGTATAAGAAAACAAACCACCACTCAAAGGTACTGTAATGAACTCATTTTTTGTTTTTATGGGTGTTAAACCTACTGTATTTCAACTTCTCTATGATTCACATCCTCCAATACTACTCATAGATTCATCAAAATAAGCAAACAACACACGAAAAACAGAATTTGTCAAAAACAGAACAATCTATAGTAATCTGTAACTTTCGCATACTTCTGTATCTCCAAAAAATTGAAATAAATTGGTAAACGCGAGGAATTTGTCTATTAATCATCTGAAAAAAGAATCAACTAAATAGCACTCTCCAGTAAAATCTGGTGACTATTCTAGTGAGCGCTAACGTTTCTGTTTTTTACAGCAAGATCATATAAACTTCACACAAGTCTTCCCAAAGGTTCTACTTGGCACAAACACTAATTAAAACACAAAACCACATCTAAACAGAAGCTAGATGCAATATTTATTCCTAAATAGAAGCAAAAACAAAGAAAATAAAAATTGGGTTGCCTCCCAACAAGCTCTTTCTTTATGGCCATTAAGATAGGCTTGAGAATTCAATGATGCTCACATGAAAGACAAGACTTGAAGCACAAAGAGAGCATCATATAGCATGTGAAAATCACATCTAAGTCTAACATACTTCCTATGCATAGGCATTTTATAGGAAAACAAATTAGCAAGACAAGCAAGATCTATCATATGCAAGGAAGAGGAAACAAACAATTGCAATCTCAACATAACGAGAGGTAATTTAGTAACATGAAAATTCCTACAACCATATTTCCCTCTCTCATAATAATTGCATGTAGGATCATAAGAAAATTCAACAATATAGCTATCACATAACATATTCTCCACATGATCCATATGCATGCAAAGTTGACACTCTTCCAAAATACTGGGATTAACATTAACTAAAGTCATGACCTCTCCAAACCCACGTTTATCAAAAATTTCATAAGATTGAACATTCTCCAAATATGTGGGATCTAAAGTTGACACTCTTCCAAACCCACTTTCATTATTATTGCAAACATTATCAATATTACATTCATCATGGGGATTAAATAATTTTTCAAGATCATAAGAATAATCACCCCAATCATGATCATTGCAACAAGTAGTAGACATAGCAATACTAGCTTCCCCAAGCTTAGGGTTTTGCATATCATGAGCACAGTTGACATTAATAGAATTTATAATAACATCATTGCAATCATGCTTTTTATTTAAGGAGCTACCGTGAATCACTTTTTCTTTTAACAATTCCTCACAATTTTCAGATTCATGAATTTCAAGCAAAACCCCATAAAGATAATCTAGTGCATGCAGCTCACTAGCAATTGGTTCATCATAATTGGATCTCTTAAAAAGATTAGCAAGTGCATGAGGATCCATAATTTAGCAAGCGAAGATGCAAGCTAATAGAGGGAACATAGCAACACAAGCAAACAGAGAGGCAAATGGAGAAGGGGCGAATAAAACGGCAAAGGTGAAGTGGGGGAGAGGAAAACGAGAGGCAAAAATGTAATGCGAAGGATAAGGGTTTGTGATAGGTACTTGGTATATGACTTTTGCATAAGCCTCACCATCAACGGTGCCAGAAATTCTTCTTGCTACTTCTCGAGCTTGCGTTGTATTCCCTCGAAGAGGAAAGGGAGATGCAGCACAGCAGTGTAAGTATTTCCCTCAGTTTTTGAGAACCAAGGTATCAATCCAGTAGGAGACCACGGCAAGTCCCTCGCACCTACACAAAAAAATAAGAACTTCACAGCCAACGTGATAAGGGGTTGTCAATCCCTTTACGGTCACTTACGAAAGTGAGATCTGATAGATATGATAGTTGTATATTTTTGGTATTTTTGGATATAAGAACAGAAAGTAAAAACAACAAAGTAAAGTAGATTGTAGATTGATATGTTGAGAATAGACCCGGGGGCCATAGGTTTCAATGGTGGCTTCTCTCATGATAGCAGATTTCTACGGTGGGTGTACGAATTACTATCGAGCAATTGATAGAAAAACGGATAATTATGAGAATATCTAGGCATGATCATTATATATAGGCATCAGTCCGTGATAAGTAGACTGAAACGATTCTGCATCTACTACTATTACTCCACACATCGACCGCTATCCAGCATGCATCTAGAGTATTAAGTTCATAAGAACAGAGTAATGCTTTAAGAAAGATGACATGATGTAGAGGGATAAACTCAAGCAATATGATATAAACCCCATCTTTTTATCCTCGATGCCAACAATACTATATGTGCCTTGCTGCCCCTACTGTCACTCGGAAAGGACACCGCAAGATTGAACCCAAAGCCAAGCACTTCTCCCACTGCAAGAACTATAGATCTAGTAGACCAAACCAAACCGATAATTCGAAGAGACTTGCAAGGATATTATAATCATACATAAAATAATTCAGAAAAGAACCAAATTTTTTTCATAGATAATCTTGATCATAAACCCACAATTCATCGGATCTCGACAAACACACCGCAAAAAGATTACATCGAATAGATCTCCTCGAAGACCAAGGAGAACTTGGTATTGAGATCCAAAAAGAGAGAAGAAGCCATCTAGGTACTAACTATGGACCCGAAGGTCTGTGGTAAACTACTCACAACTCATGGTGAGGCGATGGTGTTGATGTAGAAGCACTCCGTGGAAGATCCCCTCTCCGGCGGTGCTCCGGAACAGGCCCCAAGATGGGATCTCACGGGAACAGAAGGTTGCGGCGGTGGAATTAGGGTTTTCTCTGTTGCTTCGATGTTTTCAGGGTACATGGGTATATATAGGAGGAAGGAGGGCATCGGGGGAGCAACATGGGGCCCACGAGACAGGGGGCGCACCCAGGGGGAGGGGGCGCGCCCCCCACCCTCGTGGACGCCACGAGTACCCTCTTCCGTGGTTCTCAAGTCTCCCATGAAGATACCGGTCCAAAAATATTTCTCTCGAAGGTTTCATTCTGTTTGGACTCCGTTTGATATTCCTTTTATGCAAAACCCTGAAATAGGCAAAAAAACAGCAATCTGGACTGGGCCTTTGGGTTAATAGGTTAGTCCCAAAAATAATATAAAAGTGTATAATAAAGCCCATTAAACATCCAAAACATCATATATAATAGCATGGAACAATAAAAAATTATAGATACGTTGGAGACGTATCAGTGTGCCTCCCTCTTATGGCCCATAGGCCCATAACTTCCCCAGGGGGGTTCTGGTAACCCCCGGAACTCCGATATGTACCCGGTACCCGTCGGAACCCTTCCGGTGTCCAAATACCATCATCCAATATATCAATCTTTACCTCTCGACCATTTCGAGACTCCTCGTCATGTACGTGATCTCATTCAGGACTCCAAACAATCTTCAGTCACCAAAACACATAACTCATAATACAAATCGTCATCGAACGTTAAGCGTGCGGACCCTACGGGTTCGATAACTATGTAGGCATGATCGAGACACTTCTCCGGTCAATAACCAATAGCGGAACCTAGATGCTCATATTGGCTCCCACATATTCTATGAAGATCTTTACCGGCCAAACCGTCATGAGAACATACATTATTCCCTTTGTCATCGGTATGTTACTTGCCCGAGATTCGATCATCGGTATCTTCATACCTATTTCAATCTCGTTACCGGCAAGTATCTTTACTTGTTCCGTAATGCATCATCCCGCTACTAACTCATTAGTCACATTGCTTGCAAGGCTTCTTATGATGTGCATTACCGAGAGGGCCCATATATACCTCTCTGATACTCGGAGTGACAAATCCTAATCTTGATCTATGCCAACCCAACAAACACCTTCGAAGATACATGTAGCGAATATTTATAATCACCCAGTTACGTTGGGACGCTTGATAGCACAGAAGGCATTCCTTCGGTATCTGGGAATTGCATAATCTCATAGTCGGAGGAATATGTATTTGACATGAAGAAAGCAGTAGCAATAAAAATGAACGATCAATATGCTAAGTTAATGGATGGGTCATGTCCATCACGTCATTCTCCTAATGATGTGATTCCGTCAATCAAATGACAACACATGTATATGGTTAGGAAACTCAACCATCTTTGATTAACGAGCTAGTCTAGTAGAGGCTTGCTAGGGACACATTGTTCTGTCTATGTATCCACACATGTATCAAGTTTCCGATTAATACAATTCTAGCATGAATGATAGAAATTTATCATGATATAAGGAAATATAAATAACAACTTTATTATTGTCTTGTGACGCCCGAAGACCGACGTCCCAGAAGATTCCAGATGTTCCGGGTTGCCCGTGTGTTCTTTGTGCTTGTGTTATTTATTTTTGCATTGCATCATGTCATCATGCCATCATCTCATTAATTTTTGCAACCTAAATAAATTGTGTGGACCTTCGGTCCATTTAAATCGAGGGAAGAATGACTTCTCTTTATAACATATAAAAGCCTCCTAATATTATGGAGCTATATTATAAATATTCCATTCTTTGGAATTACCCGCAACACACGTGCATATATTTCCCCATGCCTTTTTCTTCTCAATCCCTTGCCAAGACCTCCTCCTCCTTTTTTTTCATGTCTTTTGGAAGTGCTTGGTTGGCCTAAAGATTTATGCAAGTTTGAGTTATTTCCGAACTCGCATAAATTTGTAGTCTCTAAAAATTGCCAAAGCACTTTATTAAAATAGCCCACAATTCCAGGGTTGTAGGGATATTTTTATCTCAGTCAAAATCATCTCCAAACTCTCTGGGCATTTCTATTTCTTTGTTCTTTTTCTTTAAATGAGAAAAGAGCTGCAGAAAGGAGAGCAGTCCAGCTGGCCTCAGGCCTCATTCCAGCCGCGGCCCCCTCCTTGGCCCAAGGCGTCTCGCCCCCCCCCTTAGGCCCATCGGCCCAAACCCTCGTAAACCCTAGGGCGCTCGCACCCACCGCATCGATCCCTCGATCGTTCCCTCAGCGCCGCCGCCGCTTTCAGCCTCTGCCCGATTCTCTCGCTCGCGCGAGCCCCGCACCCCCCTTTCTCCTCGTCCCCGTTTCCCTTCTCCCTCTCCCTCGCGCACCTCTCGTCCCGTTCCCTCGCTCCCGAACCCTCGTTCCCCTCGAGCCCCTTCTCCCGATCCCCTTCCCAGACCTCTGCCTCGCCGCGCGCCGTGCGTTCCCGAGCCTCCAGGGCCGAGGCCTCCCTCTCGTTCCGCAGAGCACCGCAGCCGCGGCCGCCCATCCAGCCCGCGCCTGGCTCCTCCTCTCCAGCGCCGGCCAGGGGAGCCGCCCCGCCGGCCAGGCCCTCGCCTCCAGAGGACCCGCAGCCGGTCCTCCCGCACCGGGGGCCCCAGGCCGCAGCGGCCACGTCCGCCGTCCTCCTCGTGTAGCGCCGTCTCCGTGCGCCCCTCCTCTCCGCATCGCCAGGGCCGAAGCCCGCTGCTCCTCCCTGTGCCCTCTCGTCGCCCGGCCGTCCGGAGCCGCCTCCCTCCGTCCTCGACGCCAAGGCCGGCCAGGCCGCCCTGCCTCCTGCCTTCGACGCCGCCCGTCCTCTGCCAAGGCCAGGTCCTCTGGCCCCGCGACGCCCGAGCCCCTCCGTCCCGTTTGCGCCTCTCCGCCTCCGCCCAGGGCGCCGGCCCTCAGGCCATCCGCCGCCATGGAGTCCCGCAGCCACCTCGTCCCGGGGAGCTCGAACTGCTGCTGCTGTGTTTTTTTTGTTTTTCGTCGGCTTGGTGTTGTTGTGTTGGTCCAGCAGGTGTTTTGGGCGAGATCGGCAAGTCCGACGAATCGTGTACGACTCGAGACCGAGACCTCAAGTACCTCTACGGATACGTGTACATCTACAACGAGACCGGCAAGACCGAACGGAACGAGTACAACTACATAACTATGACCGAACATCTACGAAAACGAGCTCGTGAACGGCTACGGAACAAGTACCACTACATACGTGAACGACTACCGTCGCCGGAAGCGCCAAGTACCACGACTACTCGGAGACTCCAAGTACCCCTACCGCCGCCACGTGAACGGCTACTTCCTCTACGACCCGTGTACGACTTCCGAGAACGACTCCTTCCTCTACGATCTCGAACCGCTTCGAGAGAGAACGCTTCGAAGGTATAACCCCGAGACGTGACCCATGTGATGCTTGTTGTGTTGTATGAAATGTCTCCCGTGTGTGCTCCGTGCAGTTTCGTCCGTTTGTCATGTTCCACGGTTGCCTCGTCACCGACTCGTGGGAACCCGGTAACGGGATCGCCCCACCTTTCCTCTCGTTGACCCGCTCACACCATCTTTCTTTTTCCCGGTCTCTCAACGAGTTACCGGAACCGATATGATGCGTTGCATCATTTTCGGATCGTTGCCGTGGCCCCCTTTCTTTCCACCACGATGACTATTTCTCCTTATCATCTATATCTCTTTTAAGTCAACCTTTTAATAAAATTGCATAAACTTGATCATGTCATCCGCATCATGTTAACAACACTAATATGGTTAATTGTGTTTGCTTTATAATCACTAAACATGCTCATGGGGATTTTCCGGATATGTTGTTGTTATTCTCCGGCCTCATTTAAATTGCCTAGTTAGTGTAGTTTTATTATGCTTCACCTCTTGCCATGTTAAAAACATTTAATCTTGTCTTATTAATAACGAGAGTCAATTAAATAAATAAATGTGGTGTTTCGTCAATATGCAACTCGTTGCATATTGACCTCCACTTAACTTGTAGTTTTGTTTGTGCACTTGCCATGCCATGCATAATTAAACCGGACATGCATCATACTTGGATGTGCATCGTATGCCATGTTTATGCTTGTATGTTTACCGTGTTGTTTCTTTCTTTCCGGTTGCTTCTCTTGTTAGCTTCGGTTTCGTTCCGGAGTTGTGAGGATTCGCTCCTATGTTGCTCCGTCTACTTCGTGGAACCGTTCTTCTCCCTTGTGGAATCCCAGGCAAGATGACCGAACCCGGATACCATTACTATCTTTGCCTATTGCTAGAGTATCGCTCTTTAGTATATTGCCTCGATGCCCATGTCTTTCTTGTCAGCCTCCTACTTGTAACCATGAACCTGTTTAACCACCCTACCTATGCAAACCGTTGCTTGGCTAAGTACGCTTCGCTCAGCCCCTCTTATAGCATTGTTAGTTGCAGGTGAAGATTGAAGATGCTTGCTTCATGTTGAAGTTTGGTTGGGTTATATCACACTATATAAATGCTTAAATGAAATCATCTATATATTGGCAAGGGTGGAAGGCTAAGCCTTTTGCTTGGTGTTTTGTTCCACTCATGCCGTTAGGAACCGTATAAACCGGTGTTTTGTTCCTTGATTATGCGTTCCTAACACGGTTGGGGTGTATGGGACCCCCTTGATAAACCGCTAAGTGCTAAGTCTTTTCCAGCAAGTCCCAACATTTGGTACTATTTGCCTCATAATAACAACTTAATTAATTAATTAAATTGCATAGGGGGTCGCTCCCTCGGGGATTCCTAATTCTACATAGCAGGGGGGGCCAGTGCCGATGGTGTTGGTCCCAAACGGGGGTCCTGTGGGAACCACCACGGGGAAACTCGAGGATTGGGTCCTGTAGCATCACCCATCCGGTCGTGTCCTGAGACTTAGATACGCGCGGCTACTATCAGGGTGTCGACACGCCGGGAGGATTTGCTGGATTAGCCTTACCTTAGTTCGGTTTAACTTGAGCACGGGATTCCGAGAATACTCGGGTCTTCCCACCTTGGAGTTGCGACTCCGCGGATCGTGGGCTTGTAATGGGTCAAGTTGGAACACCCCTGCAGGGTTTTGAACTTTCGAAAGCCGTGCCCGCGGTTATGTGGCAGATGGGAGCTTGTTAATATCCGGTTGTAGATAACTTGACACAATGTTTCAATACACTACCAGCGTGTGTACCGTGACTGTCAATTTCCGAATAGGGATTCGGGAGTTGAACATGGAGGGGTTATGTTTGACCGGCTTTAGTTAGGATCACTTCGTGATCATCTCTCGACCGAGGCACCTTCTCTTCTCGCTCTTGTTTACGTAAGTTAGTGCTAGTTGCTGCTGCAGACTCTTGTTGTTCCTTCACCTCTCGTTCTTTCTTCAGCCTTGTCCTCACCCAAGGCTTAAATAGTCTTGTTACCCGGGAACGGGATTGCTGAGTCCTCTGTGGCTCACAGTTACTTCACCACACCAGATGCAGGTTCAGCCGAGTTTGATGCAGGAGTTGGATCAGTTCTTCACCGGGAGCTCGATGAAGAGTGGCCGTTTGCTTGTGACGTTTCGACGATCAGTAGTGGTTTCTACTAGGATTCGATCCTAACCTGTGGCTTTATGTTGTCTTGGTATCTTTCTTTTGATCTTCGCCCGTAGTCGGGTTGTGATGTTTTGAATGATGTATTGCTTATGTATTGTATTGTGTGAAGTGGCGAGTGTAAGCCAACTATCATCTTTTGCAATTTAATCCCTCTTTTACATGAGTCGTGCAAAGATACCAAACTTGAGATCATTCTAGGATGGGCTTATACCTTTAAGTCGTGCCTCGACACGTAGGAGGTATAGTCCCATCCTGGGCATTACAAGTTGGTATCAGAGCCTTCTCCGACCTAGGAGCCCCCACTGATTGATCGAATCGTTGACGGTTGAGTCTAGGCACACACTGAAAATGTTTTGAGTCCTATATATATATCGGAGAGTAGGATTTCTGTTTGCTTCTCATCTCTTTTCACTCTGGTGAGGACTCCTGACGATTACTCTTATCTCTTCTACTTTCAAAAATTGCACCAAATTTTTTTAGGATCCCGCGAGTATTCTGGGATTGTTTCGATGTTCTTGTGACAAGGATATTGTTCTCGATGCCTCCTGTTCCCGAGGAGTTGAGCTTCGGGGTATTGTTGTCACAAGCATATCGCGGCAGTACTAAATACTTAAGACGGCCGACATCGAAAACTCTCCTATGCGGTTAGTGGCAAGATAACCCTGACATCACCCAGTACTGGGGTGGTAGTTCGAGAGTATTGCCATAGCTTGTATAGTGGATGCGTTTCGAAGGTCCGAGGTAAACAGTTTCCGAGAAAGACTGGTTATGTGTTGAAGGATGGATACACCTGGATGTAGGTTTAGAGTTGATTGCGCGGTGCTTCCCGTGTATCCCCAACACCTGATTGCATAACTGGAAACTTTCGGAAATCTATAGGTGGGTTCATCTAGTAGTTCTAGGCATTCTTCGAACGGATGCTCGATACGAAGTTCGGGGTTCTACATTGAGTGAAGTGGTTTTATGGACTTGTTCTGATCGGGAGTTGCATCTTAAAGGGTCCTTGGCTATGCTGATCCGGGGATTGCAAAACCCTTTTGTAACACGTTCCATGAGCTTTCAGCACGAAGATGTCGAACGAAACTTCTATCTTGTATTTGTTCTATCTGATCCTTGTTCCTTTTTATTTATCTTTCCTTCTCCCAAGTGGCTTCTCGTCTAGTTGATGTACCTACGGAATTCATTCGTTCAATTCTCTGTTCGGATGATATTGTGAAGATCATGTTGCATATCTATCCTTTGTTTTGTTTTGATTCTGGTATTCGAGTTGCTTCGATGTCAAATGTTGATTCCATACCTTTCTTAATCGATGTTCTCATATTTCTATGGGAGTGCTAATTCCTCTTGATCATCAAGATGGTCATGTTAATCCTTTTCAACCGGTGTGCCTTCTCTTCAAGTTATTCCATACAGACGCCGTTGAGAAATCTGACGATTTGTATGTTTCATTCATCCCAAGTTGTCTTTGTTTCCCCACCCTCCCACCCTTCTTATTCTTCGAGCCAGAAATTCTCAAATGAAGTATCCATTTTATTCATGTGATATTTCTTCATTCTTCCTTCAATGTTCTTATCCGGTGATTTATCGTGAAGTTGCTCAAGAGCTTCAAGTTCATCATTCTTTTGTTTTCATATTCTGCGGGTGGATGTAATTCAAGATTTCGGTGTTGATCTTATCCTTTTCCTCATTTCATAATGCTTTCTTATTCCGGTGCACCAATTAATCATTCTCCTCTTGCTATTCATATCCGGAGTGCCGAAGATTCATAATTCCATTCTTAATCCGTTCAAATTATTTTGAGCATTGTCATCTTATTCAAGCCATTTAATTCAACCGGTGCATTTTATATCTATTAAGCAATCTTTTCCAACGGTGTTTTCTTTAGTGGGCCCTAACCCACAGGTCTTTTCCAGGATCTTACCTGACTCTTCTATTTTCTGGAGTTATACTCAAATTCTTTTCAAATTGTGACGTAAGAATGATTCCATCAGTCACATGCCTTCTCCAAGATCGCTTTCAAATTCTTGTTCACCATTGGTTCAACCTTTTTAATTATTCATTCCGGAGTGCTCAACAATTCTTATGGCATTTCTCGTCTTCATTCTCAACTTTTCAAGATCGGAGAAGAGTTTCTCTTAAATTTTGACCCGTTCTCTTATTGAATTGTGGTTCTAGCTTCATGCCATCCTCATTATTGTTCAGATTGTGAGGAATTCTTTTTATACCCATCAGAAGCATTTCATGAATTCTTTTCTTTGTGTCCCTCCGAAGGCCATCATTTCAGAATATTTCTTCGTTCTCAGTTTTCAACTTCGTCCTCCAAATATTCTTCATTGATGTCTCTTCGTTCGTCTCCATATTCTTACGGTGGTTCTTTCAAGTTACTCTTCCGTTGTTATCATTTTAATTCATTTGTTCTTTTCATGATCCTACCGGTGCTTTGTTGAATAATTATCCGAGCTTGTGCTAGATCTCTCTTTAATTCCTTCCAACGAGAATAAGTAGTGTGCCAAATCCTTTGGTTGTCATCAATTTAAATTGGTGAAGGATATGCATGACATAATTCTTATTCTTATTCCTTCAAGGTGATTTAATTCTTTTGTCTGGAGCTTGTTCATCTTATCATATACTCGGTTCTAAGTGGTTCATCTTGTTTTCCGGAGTTCCAAGTGATTTCAATTATATCATTTCAAAGCTCCATCTAATTCATCGCAGGCCTTGAATCTTATTCTTTTCATCTTTCACTTCTCATGCTTTCATTACCGGAGTTTTCATGGTGGTTCATCATGTTTTAATTCATCCTCGAAATCTTCATCAAGATTTTGTTGGAGCTCAAGCATTCTTCATCATGCTTCCAATTGCAATTCTTTCTACCTTATTCTTTGAGATGGTGTTATGTCATTCTTGACAATTCCTTCATGGATTATGATTCACGAGTTATCAAGAATAAGATATTTAAAACCATCAATTCTTTCTCTTTAGGAGATCCTTTCAACCCCTCATTTTATCTCTTGGAGTAATCTTCGGTTGTATTTCACATAAAAGCTTTTCCTAAGGATTGTTGCTATTATGGTGCTCATAAATGACCCAAGTTCTTCATTTTTCATTCCGGTGAATTAAGTTTTTCATCTCCTTGTTGATCTCAATCCAAGCAAACATTTCTGTTAGTGGCTGGTTGTCACCTCTTAATTTTGAGATGTTTTCCATAAGCACACATCAAGCTTATTCTTTCGTTGTTGAATTTCCAACAACTCCGTTCAACCCTTCTTCGTAAGGATGCTCTTTCAAATTCAATTTTGAGAGAAGTTGTCATATTTTCTCCGTTCTTTTCCTTCCAATGATCTATATTCTATTCTCCCATTCCAGAGGCATTGTGATGATCTCTCTTTGACCATCATCTCGTTCTTATCAAGATCATATTCTCCCTTGCTTGTCTATTTAACCGGAGTGTTGTATTCTTCATTCTAGTTCCCTCATCTTACCAAGTTTTACCTCTCTTTTCAACCGGAGTGCTGTCTGAGTCTTTCTTACCTCTTGTGCCATTCTTTCAATTGTTTCGGAGGCAGTGTTTCGTTGATTTCATCAAGTATCATCTCATCTCCTCAAGTCATGTTAATTCCTTCCATTTTCAGATGGAGTGCTGTCCGAATCTTGTCATTCTTATTCCTTGGCTATACCATTGCAGTTTCTTATTCTTTTGGTTCATGAGCTCTTGTTTCATGTCTTTCAACCTTCAAGGTTCTCGTAATGCTCCTTGTTCGTCTTTTCTAACGGAGTGTTTCATCTTCGTTCATCTCCGTTGCATTCTTTCTTTCAATTGGTCTAACCTCTCAAGGTTCTTTGGTTTCACTCGTCTGTCAAAGAAGCAACTTTGTTTTACCTCCTCCTTTTCCGTTTTTACCCGGTGATATCTCTAGGATCTCGGGTCGAGATCCTCTGTTAGTGTGGGAGAGTTGTGACGCCCGAAGACCGACGTCCCAGAAGATTCCAGAAGATTCCAGATGTTCCGGGTTGCCCGTGTGTTCTTTGTGCTTGTGTTATTTATTTTTGCATTGCATCATGTCATCATGCCATCATCTCATTAATTTTTGCAACCTAAATAAATTGTGTGGACCTTCGGTCCATTTAAATCGAGGGAAGAATGACTTCTCTTTATAACATATAAAAGCCTCCTAATATTATGGAGCTATATTATAAATATTCCATTCTTTGGAATTACCCGCAACACACGTGCATATATTTCCCCATGCCTTTTTCTTCTCAATCCCTTGCCAAGACCTCCTCCTCCTTTTTTTTCATGTCTTTTGGAAGTGCTTGGTTGGCCTAAAGATTTATGCAAGTTTGAGTTATTTCCGAACTCGCATAAATTTGTAGTCTCTAAAAATTGCCAAAGCACTTTATTAAAATAGCCCACAATTCCAGGGTTGTAGGGATATTTTTATCTCAGTCAAAATCATCTCCAAACTCTCTGGGCATTTCTATTTCTTTGTTCTTTTTCTTTAAATGAGAAAAGAGCTGCAGAAAGGAGAGCAGTCCAGCTGGCCTCAGGCCTCATTCCAGCCGCGGCCCCCTCCTTGGCCCAGGGCGCCTCGGCCCCCCTTAGGCCCATCGGCCCAAACCCCCGTAAACCCTAGGGCGCTCACACCCACCGCATCGATCCCTCGATCGTTCCCTCAGCGCCGCCGCCGCTTTCAGCCTCTGCCCGATTCTCTCGCTCGCGCGAGCCCCGCACCCCCCTTTCTCCTCGTCCCCGTTTCCCTTCTCCCTCTCCCTCGCGCACCTCTCGTCCCGTTCCCTCGCTCCCGAACCCTCGTTCCCCTCGAGCCCCTTCTCCCGATCCCCTTCCCAGACCTTTGCCTCGCCGCGCGCAGTGCGTTCCCGAGCCTCCAGGGCCGAGGCCTCCCTCTCGTTCCGCAGAGCACCGCAGCCGCGGCCGCCCATCCAGCCCGCACCTGGCTCCTCCTCTCCAGCGCCGGCCAGGGGAGCTACCCCGCCGGCCAGACCCTCGCCTCCAGAGGACCCGCAGCCGGTCCTCCCGCACCGGGGGCCCCAGGCCGCAGCGGCCACGTCCGCCGTCCTCCTCGTGCAGCGCCGTCTCCGTGCGCCCCTCCTCTCCGCATCGCCAGGGCCGAAGCCCGCTGCTCCTCCCTGTGCCCTCTCATCGCCCAGCCGTCCGGAGCCGCCTCCCTCCGTCCTCGACGCCAAGGCCGGCCAGGCCGCCCTGCCTCCTGCCTTCGACGCCGCCCGTCCTCTGCCAAGGCCAGGTCCTCTGGCCCCGCGACGCCCGAGCCCCTCCGTCCCATTTGCGCCTCTCCGCCTCCGCCCAGGGCGCCGGCCCTCAGGCCATCCGCCGCCATGGAGTCCCGCAGCCACCTCGTCCCGGGGAGCTCGAACTGCTGCTGCTGTGTTTTTTTTTGTTTTTCGTCGGCTTGGTGTTGTTGTGTTGGTCCAGCAGGTGTTTTGGGCGAGATCGGCAAGTCCGACGAATCGTGTACGACTCGAGACCGAGACCTCAAGTACCTCTACGGATACGTGTACATCTACAACGAGACCGGCAAGACCGAACGGAACGAGTACAACTACATAACGATGACCGAACATCTACGAAAACGAGCTCGTGAACGGCTACGGAACAAGTACCACTACATACGTGAACGACTACCGTCGCCGGAAGCGCCAAGTACCACGACTACTCGGAGACTCCAAGTACCCCTACCGCCGCCACGTGAACGGCTACTTCCTCTATGACCCGTGTACGACTTCCGAGAACGACTCCTTCCTCTACGATCTCGAACCGCTTCGAGAGAGAATGCTTCGAAGGTATAACCCCGAGACGTGACCCGTGTGATGCTTGTTGTGTTGTATGAAATGTCTCCCGTGTGTGCTCCGTGCCGTTTCGTCCGTTTGTCATGTTCCTCGGTTGCCTCGTCACCGACTCGTGGGAACCCGGTAACGGGATCGCCCCACCTTTCATCTCGTTGACCCGCTCACACCATCTTTCTTTTGCCCGGTCTCTCAACGAGTTACCGGAACCGATATGATGCGTTGCATCATTTTCGGATCGTTGCCGTGGCCCCCTTTCTTTCCACCACGATGACTATTTCTCCTTATCATCTATATCTCTTTTAAGTCAACCTTTTAATAAAATTGCATAAACTTGATCATGTCATCCGCATCATGTTAACAACACTAATATGGTTAATTGTGTTTGCTTTATAATCACTAAACATGCTCATGGGGATTTTCCGGATATGTTGTTGTTATTCTCCGGCCTCATTTAAATTGCCTAGTTAGTGTAGTTTTATTATGCTTCACCTCTTGCCATGTTAAAAACATTTAATCTTGTCTTATTAATAACGAGAGTCAATTAAATAATTAAATGTGGTGTTTCATCAATATGCAACTCGTTGCATATTGAGCTCCACTTAACTTGTAGTTTTGTTTGTGCACTTGCCATGCCATGCATAATTAAACCGGACATGCATCATACTTGGATGTGCATCGTATGCCATGTTTATGCTTGTATGTTTACCGTGTTGTTTCTTTCTTTCCGGTTGCTTCTCTTGTTAGCTTCGGTTTCGTTCCGGAGTTGTGAGGATTCGCTCCTATGTTGCTCCGTCTACTTCGTGGAACCGTTCTTCTCCCTTGTGGAATCCCAGGCAAGATGACCGAACCCGGATACCATTACTATCTTTGCCTATTGCTAGAGTATCGCTCTTTAGTATATTGCCTCGATGCCCATGTCTTTCTTGTCAGCCTCCTACTTGTAACCATGAACCTGTTTAACCACCCTACCTATGCAAACCGTTGCTTGGCTAAGTACGCTTCGCTCAGCCCCTCTTATAGCATTGTTAGTTGCAGGTGAAGATTGAAGATGCTTGCTTCATGTTGAAGTTTGGTTGGGTTATATCACACTATATAAATGCTTAAATGAAATCATCTATATATTGGCAAGGGTGGAAGGCTAAGCCTTTTGCTTGGTGTTTTGTTCCACTCATGCCGTTAGGAACCGTATAAACCGGTGTTTTGTTCCTTGATTATGCGTTCCTAACACGGTTGGGGTGTATGGGACCCCCTTGATAAACCGCTAAGTGCTAAGTCTTTTCCAGCAAGTCCCAACATTTGGTACTATTTGCCTCATAATAACAACTTAATTAATTAATTAAATTGCATAGGGGGTCGCTCCCTCGGGGATTCCTAATTCTACATAGCAGGGGGGGCCAGTGCCGATGGTGTTGGTCCCAAACGGGGGTCCTGCGGGAACCACCACGGGGAAACTCGAGGATTGGGTCCTGTAGCATCACCCATCCGGTCGTGTCCTGAGACTTAGATACGCGCGGCTACTATCAGGGTGTCGACACGCCGGGAGGATTTGTTGGATTAGCCTTACCTTAGTTCGGTTTAACTTGAGCACGGGATTCCGAGAATACTCGGGTCTTCCCACCTTGGAGTTGCGACTCCGCGGATCGTGGGCTTGTAATGGGTCAAGTTGGAACACCCCTGCAGGGTTTTGAACTTTCGAAAGCCGTGCCCGCGGTTATGTGGCAGATGGGAGCTTGTTAATATCCGGTTGTAGATAACTTGACACAATGTTTCAATACACTACCAGCGTGTGTACCGTGACTGTCAATTTCCGAATAGGGATTCGGGAGTTGAACACGGAGGGGTTATGTTTGACCGGCTTTAGTTAGGATCACTTCGTGATCATCTCTCGACCGAGGCACCTTCTCTTCTCGCTCTTGTTTACGTAAGTTAGTGCTAGTTGCTGCTGCAGACTCTTGTTGTTCCTTCACCTCTCGTTCTTTCTTCAGCCTTGTCCTCACCCAAGGCTTAAATAGTCTTGTTACCCGGGAACGGGATTGCTGAGTCCTCTGTGGCTCACAGTTACTTCACCACACCAGATGCAGGTTCAACCGAGTTTGATGCAGGAGTTGGATCAGTTCTTCACCGGGAGCTCGATGAAGAGTGGCCGTTTGCTTGTGACGTTTCGACGATCAGTAGTGGTTTCTACTAGGATTCGATCCTAACCTGTGGCTTTATGTTGTCTTGGTATCTTTCTTTTGATCTTCGCCCGTAGTCGGGTTGTGATGTTTTGAATGATGTATTGCTTATGTATTGTATTGTGTGAAGTGGCGAGTGTAAGCCAACTATCCTCTTTTGCAATTTAATCCCTCTTTTACATGAGTCGTGCAAAGATACCAAACTTGAGATCATTCTAGGATGGGCTTATACCTTTAAGTCGTGCCTCGACACGTAGGAGGTATAGTCCCATCCTGGGCATTACATGTCTCTAGGGCATATTTCCTTCAGTTAAGTGGGGTCGAGGTAAACAACGTTAGAAACTGATGTGATGTTCAACCTGAAATTCTATGTCTTCCAATGAAGGCAATGAAAGAAAACCTCTTCCAGAGTTGGTTGAGTCAACTTTACTTGGAGCTCAAATAAAGTTGTTGTGTGTGTTTGAAATCCAACCGTTGGACATGTGTCGGTTGGCCATTGACCCAGGGTCACTTCGGTCATATCATGTTGGGTTGCCTCCTAGCTATAAATAGCCCACTCCCTCCACCATAAGTTGGCGGGTGCTCCGAGTTATTGCACGACATTTGTCGTTTATGAGCAATCCACCTCCAAAGCTATTGAGAGAGATTCCTTGCGAGGATAAACCCAAAACACCCTGAGCGCAAAGTGATTGGGCATCATTGAAGCCTTTCTATCCCCCGTGAACTAAAGACTTGTTACAATTGTAGACTGTGATATTCCAGCCGGTTAGGCATCACATTCTGAGCATCCAAGAGTAGTTGTGGATTGCCGGTGAACGAAGTTCGTGAAGGTTTCTAAGTCTACCTTGAAGACTTACCCGAGTGATTGAGCAAGATTTGTGGATCTTAGCTCAAGGGGAATAAGGTGAAGATGAGATCTTCTGAGTTCAATCTCAGCCTCCCTAACCAGACGTGCAGCTATCACAGCAGCTGGAACTGGTCAAAGAAATCACAAGTCTTCTCCGAGCAACTGGTTCTATCACTTCACTCATTTACTTACGGTTTTAGTTTCGTAAAGCCTTTCCTTGCTCATTTTGTCTGAAGACATTGTGTGAAGATTATTCCTATGATTACATCTTTATCTTCACACTAATTACTTCAATCATCCTGTGATATCCAGTTTGTTGTTTGTCTTTGCTTCTCATATCAATCGTGTTCACATGCCAGCATGCCTAGTGCAGTTCATCTTCCGTTGTATCATGTTTAGTTACTATTTTGCTTCCGTGTCTTTGAAGACATCGGTTGTTTTGAATATATTCATAAAAATCTCCTACTCACCCCCTCTAGTCGATAACTAGCACTTTAAAACACCAAAAGTAAAAACGGAGAAAAATAAAAAAACGTGCGTGGCATGTGAAAGGACCGAGAAGAGGGGTCTAGAGGGGGTGATTAGATCCTTAACAATCAAAGTTGGTAGATTTTAATTTCTACAAGTTAAGTTTGAGTTTACCACATGTTAAAGTACTCACAATACATTTCAAGCAAGCATGACACGAGTATAAGCAGCGGAAAGAGTAAAGCATGCAATTTGCAAGAAAGTAAAGGGAGGGGATTGGAGTGTGCAAATGCAAAGAGACACGGAGTTTTTGGCATGGTTCCGATAGGTGGTGCTATCCTACGTCCACGTTGATGGAGACTTTAACCCACGAAGGGTAACGGCTGCGCGAGTCCACGGAGGGCTCCACCCACGAAGGTTCCACGAATAAGCAACCTTGTCTATCCCACCATGGCCATTGTCCATGAAGGACTTGCCTCACTCGGGTAGATATTCACGAAGTAGGCGATCTCCTTGCCCTTACAAACTTCTTGGTTCAACTCCACATCACGGCGGAGGCTCCCAAGCGAAACCTAACCAATCCAGGAGACACCACTCTCCAAAAGGTAATAGACGGTGTGTTGATGATGAACTCATTGCTCTTGTGCTCCAAATGATAGTCTCCCCAACACTCAACTCTTTATCACAGACTTGGATATGGTGGAAGAAGAATTGGAGTGGAAAGCAACTTGGGGAAGGCTATAAATCAAGGTTCAAATGGTAGGAATGGCATCTCTTGACCTCAACACATGAGTAGGTGGTTCTCTCTCAGAAAATGAATGGTGGAAGTGTAGACACGTTCTGATGGCTCTCTCTCAAATGGAGAATGGGGTGGAGGGGCATATATAGCCTCCACACAAAATTCAACCGTTACACACATTTGACCAATCTCGGTGGGACCGAATAGTTAAAATCGGTGGCACATATATGTTCAAATATATGAATGTTAGAAATATAGGTGGGACCGGCTGGAACAACTTGGAGGGACCGATGTGCTAGGGCTTCGGGCAAACATCATCTCGGTGGTGCCGATTGCATCAACTCGGTGGGACCAAAGTGAAGCAATAAGCAACGGAGAATTTGTCAAGCCAACTTAGTGGGACCGATTGCAAACACTCGGTGAGACCAAATTGGATGCAACTGATCACAGAGCACTGGCAAAGCCATCTCGGGGAGACCGAGATCCGTATCGGTCAGACCGATTTGTAGGGTTTCTGGCAGTGGCTATATCAAATGAACATATTTGGACATAGGGTTTGGACATATTTGGATGGAGAAAGTAGCTAAGGGTTTTGGAGCAATATCACTAAGCACTTGAGCAACCACACCATTAAGCAACACCTCATCCCCTTTTAATAGTATTGGCTTTCCTATGGACTCAATGTGATCTTGTATCACTAAAATAGAAATGAAGAGTCTTGAGCTTTTTCCAATCTTTGTCCTTAGCATTTTGAGGGGCCCACATCCTCTTGTCCTTGCCATGCCACTGTTGAAGTTTCCTGAAATATACTAGATAAAACTATTAGTCCAACAAGAGATATGTTGACATTAATTACCAAAATCACCCAGGGAGCACTTGTGCTTTTAATCTCCCCCTTTTTGGTAATTGATTACAACATACATCAAAGCTTCAAGTAAATAATTCAAAGCGTAGTAACTAAAGCTTTGAAAGAACATGTAACTTGCATGAGCTCCCCCTACATGTGTGCAATCATATAATGGTAAAATTTTAACAGCATGTGAATGCACAACATGACAGAGTAAGTAAAGAGTTAAATGTATCTTGGCCATATGCATCAGAGAAAAAAATGATGTAACAGGTATTTTCATATAAATGGTTCTCTCTTTGCAAACAATATGTGCAAAAGCACGAGATCACCATGCACATGAGTGTGATGCATAGACTTACCTTATGGTCTTTGAACTGATTCTTGCAGAAGCAAACTTGAGAAAATAAGGTTAAATAACACAAGAAAACTTCAAAGAAGAAGGCTTTCAAGATCCACAAGATTACCAAGACTGGGATGACATGTAATAGGTGAGTATCACTGAGTGAGTACTTTATTTAGATATAGACATGCCCCCAAAAGATTTACAATGAATTTCATAAATTATTCTCCCCTAAGCATGAACTTCCTCTCCCCCTAAATCTAGCAATGGATAATGGGAGCAGGTAGGGTGAGAAACAATCAGAGCAAGCTCAAGCTAAGAGCAAATAACTAAATGAAAGCTGACATACTCTCCTCTTATGAAATATGCCTCTAGAGTAACTTTGAAGAATTAGCTTTGATGTGCTCTATCTCTCTCTTTCAGAGATTTATCTCCCCCTTTGACATCAATTTCCAAGAAGGGTCCTTCATGGATATGAGTCAAGCGAGTATGGTCCTGGAGATACACAATCAAGGCAGAGTGCAGCTTATGATGCAGACAAAGGAAAATGATCATTGAGTGGAGCTGGAAAGAATGATTAGTATAAGATGGCAAAAAGTTTTCTCAGCAGTGAAATCGGTGGCGCTGATTCATATCAATCGGTGATGTCGAGATGAGGCAGTCATAGACAAAGCATATTGGAGACACCGACTCAGTCCATTTCAGTAGAACCGATGAGCTGTGTACATGTAAAACTTGTGGTCCAGTCTAGCCGATAGGCTTGGATCGATGGAACCGAGTTCAATGCAGAGGATTTTTTTGTCAAGTCAGCTCACTTTGCAAATGAAATTTCGCAAGCAATTTTTATAAGGATTTGCAAGGAATTTGACAGAAAAGAAATGATAATAGAGAAGATAAAAAGAATCTAGATGAAGTTTTTTTTATAAGAGAGGAAAGTATTCTAATAGAAGAAGAAATGCAAAAGAAGTGCAACCAAGACAGATATTACTAGAGAACTTCATCTAGAAGGGGGTGGCGTCAAGGTCACCTATGTTAGAGTATATTGACTTAGGAGTCAAGTGAGATCACTTGATCATACGTCATGCTCATCGTTAAGCTCAAAATGGGGTCACCATTTTTCATTTAAGCGTCTTGATGTATTCACATCTTGTTGAGTTGCTTTAACTCATGACTTGGATTAAAGCTTCTATAAGATGGAAAATACATACCTTGCGTTTGTTGTTGAACTTGAGCATGTAGTTGAACTTGTTTTCAATGCTCCATGTTGATGTAGTTCATCAAAAGTTGGGAGCATCCTTATGAATGTGAAGTTCATCTTCCTACATGGGTCGGTCTAGCACAGAATGACTCGTATGTATCCAAATTGACAAGAATGAGATTCATCATATAAGTACTGTCAAAGGATATGTTGAGTGTAGTCTTGTTCCTTAATATCAACAACTCAAGCATATATACTTGGTGATGTAGAAATTGCTCGAGATGTGAGTGATTTGCAATCTCATATATTTAGGCTCATCCAAGTACCTAAAAGGGTTAGATAACAAGCAAGGGTGCAAATATATCCAAGACATATGGTCACCATAAGAGAAATATCAAGGATTAGCCAAATAGGCTCATGCCTTGCATGTATCCAAGGAGTCACTAATTTCTACTACGCAACCTTCTTCTTGTAGACGTTGTTGGGCTTCCAAGTGCAGAGGTTTGTAGGATAGTAGCAAATTTCCCTCAAGTGGATGACCTAAGGTTTATCAATCCGTGGGAGACATAGGATGAAGATGGTCTCTCTCAAACAACCCTGCAACCAAATAACAAAGAGTCTCTTGTGTCCCCAACACACCCAATACAATGGCAAATTGTATAGGTGCACTAGTTCGGCGAAGAGATGGTGATACAAGTGCAATATGGATGGTAGATATAGGTTTTTGTAATCTAAAAATATAAAAACAGCAAGGTAACTAGTGATAAAAGTGAGCAAAAACGGTATTGCAATGCTTAGAAACAAGGCCTAGGGTTCATACTTTCACTAGTGCAAGTTCTCTCAACAATGATAACATAACTAGATCATATAACTATCCCTCAACATGCAACAACGAGTCACTCCAAAGTCACTAATAGCGGAGAACAAACGAAGAGATTATTGTAGGGTATGAAACCACCTCAAAGTTATTCTTTCTGATCGATCTATTCAAGAGTCCGTAGTAAAATAACACGAAGCTATTCTTTCCGTTCGATCTATCCTAGAGTTCGTACTAGAATAACACCTTAAGACACACATCAACCAAAACCCTAATGTTACCTAGATACTCCATTGTCACCTCAAGTATCCGTGGGCATGATTATACGATATGCATCACACAATCTCAGATTCATCTATTCAACCAACACGAAGTACTTCAAAGAGTGCCCCAAAGTTTCTACCAGAGAGTCAAGATGAAAACGTGTGACAACCCCTGTGCATAGATTCCCAAGGTCACGGAACCCGCAAGTTGATCACCAAAACATACATCAAGTGAATCAATAGAATACCCCATTGTCACCACAGGTATCCCACGCAAGACATACATCAAGTGTTCTCAAATCCTTAAAGACTCAATCCGATAAGATAACTTCAAAGGGAAAACTCAATCCATCACGAGTTAGAGAGGGAGAAACATCATATGATTCAACTATAATAGCAAAGCTCGTGGTACATCAAGATCGTGCCATATCAAGAACACGGAGAGAGTGAGAGATCAAATGCATAGCTACTCGTACATACCCTCAGACCCGAGGGTGAACTACTCCCTCCTCGTCATGGAGAGCGTCGGGATAATGAAGATGGCCACCGGTGATGGACCCCCCCTCTGGCAGGGTGCCGGAACAGGGTCCCGATTGGTTTTTGGGGGCTACAGAGGCTTGCAGCGGCGGAACTTCCGATCTAGGTTTCTTTCTGGGGGTTTCTACATTTATAGGAATTTTTGGCGTCGGTCTCACGTCAGGGGGGGGGGATCTCTGAGTCATCCACGAGATAGGGGGACACGCCTAGGGGGGTTGGGCGCTCCCTCCACCCTCGTGGACGGCCCAGGACTCTTATGGCCCAACTCTTTTACTCAGGGGACTTCTTTTGGTCCATAAAAATCATCAAAAATTGGCACGTCAATTGGACTCCATTTCGTATTCCTTTTCTGTAAAACTCAAAAACAAGGAAAAAAACCAGAAACTGGCACTGGGCTCTAGGTTAATAGGTTAGTCCCAAAAATCATATAAAATAGCATATAAATGTATATAAAACATCCAAGATGGATAAAATAATAGCATGGAACAATAAAAAATTATAGATATGTTGGAGACATATCTAGCACCCCCAAGCTTAATTCCTGCTCGTCCTCGAGTAGGTAAATGATAAAAATAGAATTTTTGATGTGGAATGTTACCTATCATAATTATCAATGTAATTTTCTTTATTGTGACATGAATGTTCAGATCCGAAAGATTCAAGACAAGAGTTTAATATCCCTACAAAATCATATAGTCTGGCTATGCTCTATCTTCATGACACAAAATATTTAAATCATGCACAACCCCGGTTTCAGCCAAGCAATTGTTTCATACTTTAGTATTGTCAAACTTTTTCAACTTTCACACAATACATGAGCGTGAGCCATGGACATAGCACTATAGGTGGAATAGAATGGTGGTTGTGGAGAAGGCAAAAAAGGAGAAGATGGTCTCACATCAACTAGGCGTATCAATGGGCTATGGAGATGCCCATCAATAGATATCAATGTGATTGAGTAGGGATTGCCATGCAGCGGATGCACTAGAGCTATAAATGTATGAAAGCTCAACAAAAGAAACTAAGTGGGTGTGCATCCAACTTGCTTGCTCATGAAGACCTAGGGCATTTGAGGAAGCCCATTGTTGGAATATACAAGACAAGTTTTATAATGAAAAATTCCCACTAGTATATGGAAGTGATAAATTAAGAGACTCTCTATCATAAAGATCATGTGGTACTTTGAAGCACAATTGTGGAAAAAAGATAGTAGCATTGTCCCCCTTTTTTTCTTGTTTTTGGGGCCTTCCTTTTTTTATATGGCCTTTCTTTTTTTCCGGGACAATGCTCTAATCATGAAGATCATCACACTTTTATTTACTTACAACTCTCTAGAACAAAATATGACTCTATGTGAATGCCTCCGGTGGTGTACCGGGATGTGCAATGAATCAAGAGCACATGTATGAATTATGCATGGTGGCCTTGCCACAAATACAATGTCAACTACATGATCATGCAAAGAAATATGACAATGATGAAGCGTGTCATAATGAACGGAACAGTGGAATGTTGCATGTCAATATATCTCGGAATGGCTATGTGTCGGTGTACTAAGATAGGGGTACCTTAGTACCCCAACTTGTGCACGGGCAGTAGCAGCTTCCCGCAGCAGGGCTCACCACGTGCTCGCCGGAGACCTTTCTGATCCTTATAAAACCTTTCAAAAACAAAGTATACAAGACAGAAGATCAAGGCCCCGGCAAGTGGAGCTTGCCGGGAAGGCCGTCCCAGGCTCAAGACTATCACATTTAGCACAAGACCCTGGCAAGAGGAGCTTGCCAGGAGAACCAGAAGACTGCATCTCAGAAGACATGCCTTGGTGCATCATGCGCCCCGGCAAGGGCCCGGGGAGCGACAAGCTTCCGGGCCCGGCAAGATCAAGACCCCGGCAAGGTGCTTGCCGGGGGAGGCCAGCGCTGTGTGCCCGCGCTCCAGCTCATCGGCCCACGCGTCGCCCTGGGGCCCTTCCAGGGACGCGTGGCGGATGGCTGTGCAGCCTGGGGGACACGGTGGCACTCCACGGTGACGGGGCTATCGCCGTGGCGAACGGAGACGCATGGGCGGGCGCTTTTGGGGTCGACGGTGACGAGCATTTAATGCTCTTGTCCCCCACTGTCAAAGTAGGTGATGACCACTGTTCATCCACTGTTCATGCACTGTTCCCGCACTGTTACAACTACCACCAAAGTTACATTTTTGCCCTTCTTCTACGTTGACACCTGTCGGTGACCCCTTGAGCTATAAAAGGAGGCCCATGCACAACGTAGAAAGGGTTCGGAACCTAGATAGCTCTCTCGCTCGGTGTAGCTAGTTCTTCAAGCTCCCGAGCTCACAAATTCAATACAACCAAGGCAGGAGTAGGGTTTTACGCGTCCGCGCGGCCCGAACCTGGGTAAACTGCCCGCGTGCTCTCCTCGATCTGCTCTTTGTGCTCCCTCCGCTCCCTTACCGCAACGTACAAGGGGCTCCGGTCCCATAGGTGTTCGTGGTGGACAGTTTCCCCCGACATCTTTGGCGCGCCTCAAGGTCACCAAAATGTTGGTTGACGGCGGGGCCGGCCTGAACTTGATCTCCTCGGCTGTGATCAAGAAACTTCAGATCCCAGACGGCGAGCTCGAAGAAACCGGTTCGTTCCAAGGAATAAACCCGGGAAGGAGCAAGCCGAAGGGCAAGATTACTCTGCCAGTGACCTTTGGCGGGGAACTTAACTTCAGGACGGAGAGGATAACCTTTGACGTGGCCGATATCCCATTGCCATATAATGGGATACTTGGACGTCCTGCCCTCGCCAAGTTCATGGGAGCTTCCCACTATGCCTACAACGTACTCAAGATGCCGGGGCCGATAAGCGTCATCTCTGTCCATGGCGACAAGAAGGACGTGCTTATCTGCGCCGACAAGATATACCGGGACGCAGCAGCCGCGGCGGAGAGCAACGCACTTGCCGCTGAAGCTCCCGGGGGGAAGAAGACCAAGACCACCAAGACCAAGTCCGGCAAGTGCTCTGGGGCCCACTCCGGCAAACACACCTCCTCGGAGTGCTGCGCTGCCGTCGAGGACGTTCCATCGAGCTCCACCGGCAAGTGCAAGAAAGGGATGGCCGCTCCACCGGCAACCAAGAAGGTGTCCGCCAAGGAGGACGGCACTGGTGGTACCTTCACCATCAGTGCTACACTTGATAGCAAATAGGAAAGCGCGCTCGTTGCCTTCCTGCGGGCGAATGTCGATGTGTTTGCGTGGCAACCATCTGACATCCCCGGCGTTCCCAGGAAGGTGATTGAGCACAAGCTTGATGTTTTCCCTCATGCGCGGCCCGTCAAGCAGAAGGTCAGGAAGCAAGCCGTGGAGCGCCAAGAATTCATTGCCGAAGAAATCAAGAAGCTAGAAGCAGCGGGCCTGGTTAGAGGCGTGATCCATCCGACGTGGTTAGCAAATCCAGTTGTCGTGCGTAAGGCTAACGGGAAGTGGAGGTTGTGTATAGACTTCACCGATGTGAATAAATCATGTCCCAAGGATCCATTTCCTTTGCCGCGCATTGACCAGATTGTTGACTCCACTGCTGGGTGTGAGCTGCTCTCCTTCCTTGATGCATACTCAGGTTACCATCAGATTTTTATGGCCAAGGAGGATGAAGAGAAGACTGCATTCATTACTCCATGTGGCACATATTGCTTCATTCGCATGCCTTTCGGATTGAAGAATGCAGGCTCAACATTTGCAAGGGTGGTGCACACTGCTTTTGAGCCGCAGATCCACAGAAATGTAGAAGCTTATATGGATGACATAGTAGTTAAGAGCAAGAGCAAAGATACCCTGATCCAAGATTTGGAAGAAACTTTTGCAAATCTGCGCAAGATACAACTCAAGTTGAACCCCGAGAAGTGCGTCTTCGGAGTCCCCTCCGGCAAGCTTCTCGGGTTCTTTGTGTCTCAGAGGGGGATTGAAGCTAATCCCGATAAGATAAAATCCATCGAGCAGATCGAAGCCCCGAAGCGCGTCAAGGACGTAAGGAGACTTGCTGGTTGTGTGGCTGCCCTCAGCAGGTTCATTTCAAAATCTGCAGAACGCGCCCTGCCTTTCTTCAAGATCTTGAAGAAGGCAGGTCCTATGAAATGGACTCCGGAAGCAGAGGCAGCGCTGCAAGACTTGAAAGGATACCTATCCTCCACTCCAATACTTGTCGCACCTAGACCACAAGAGAAGTTGCTGCTGTACTTAGCGGCAACCAATCAAGTGGTTAGTGCTGCGTTAGTAGCGGAGAGGGAGGCCGATGAGGAGTCTACACCACCGGCAAGCGAATCCAGCGACATGCAGGGGACTGCTCCGACAAGCTCTGGCCCCGACAAGGACAACTCTGCGCAGGAGCAAGGAGAAGTGCGGAAGAAGATGGTGCAGCGCCCGGTGTATTTTGTGAGTTCCCTCTTGCAGGGGGCTAGATCAAGATACTCCGGAGTGCAGAAGTTGCTTTTCGGCCTCTTCATGGCCTCGAGAAAGCTGCGCCATTACTTCCAAGCACATGAGATAACAGTGGTCACTCGCTTTCCGTTGAAGAGGATACTGCAAAATCCAGAAGCAACAGGCAGGATCGTCGAGTGGGCGCTGGAACTGTCGAGCTTTGGTCTAAAGTTTGAAAGTACTTCAACTATACAGAGCAGAGCTTTGGCAGAATTCATAGCTGAATGGACCCCAACGCCGGATGAAGAAGTTCCAGAGACAAGCGTCCCCGTACAAGAAGCGACAAGCGAATGGGTAATGTACTTTGATGGCGCTTTCTCGCTGCAAGGCGCCGGTGCCGGCGTGGTACTCATAGCGCCCACCGGAGAGCACCTCAAGTACGTTATCCAGATGCACTTTCTGAGGGAACAAGCGACAAACAATACTGCTGAGTATGAAGGTCTGCTTGCCGGTCTCAGAATTGCGGCCGAACTTGGGATAAGGAAGTTGATTGTGCGGGGGGATTCTCAGTTGGTGGTCCGACAAGTCAACAAGAGTTACCAGAGCCCTTTGATGGAAGCTTATGTAGATGAAGTGAGGAAGCTTGAAGAGCACTTTGAAGGTCTGCAAATGGAGCACGTCCCGAGAGCTCAGAACGATATAGCAGATGGCCTTTCAAAGTGTGCTGCAATGAAGTTACCTGTGGAACCAGGGACCTTCCTGCTCAAGCTGACTCAGCCATCTGTTACACCAACAATTGGGCAGCCCAAGAAGAGAAAGTTGGTCTCCGGCGACTACTTGCCGGCGGATCTTCCCGAAGCCGCCGCCAAGGTCCCCAAGATCAACAACCAGAACGCTGAGGAACAGTTTGCTCCTGCGGACCCAAGGGTCTGTACAGTTGAAGCAAGCGTTCCCGACAAGCCTTGCCCCGACAGGCTTGCCGGGGGGCCTTCAGCTCCGACAGAACCAGAGGTTCTTGCCGTAGAAGCTGGGGTTCCCGCAGCGGCCCTCATGCCTTTAGTCCTTGCCGTTGAGCCTCGGGCTCCGGCATGGGCACAGCAGATCGTCCGTTTTCTGCAAACTGGAGAACTTCCCGACGACCCAACAGAGATAGAGAAAATAACCAGGCAGTCAAGTATGTACCAGTTCGTGGACAATGAACTGTACAGAAGAAGGCTCAATGGTGTCAGGTTGAAGTGCATTTCCAGAGAAGATGGACAGAAGCTGTTGGCAGAAATACATGGAGGCATATGTGGCCACCACATTGGCGCAAGGGCACTTGCCGGAAAGGCATTCCGGCAAGGGTTCTTTTGGCAAGAAGACCTCCAAGATGCAACTGCACAAGTAATCAAGTGTGAAGCGTGCCAGTTCCATGCCAAGCAAATTCATCAGCCAGCTCAAGCTCTCCAGACGATCACTTTGTCCTGGCCCTTCTCGGTCTGGGGGCTCGATATCCTCGGCCCTTTTCCCCGTGCAGTCGGGGGCTTTGAGTACTTGTACGTTGCAATCTACAAGTTCACAAAGTGGCCAGAAGTGGAACCGGTGAGAAAGGTGACAGCACAGTCAGCGGCCAGGTTCTTCAGAGAGATTGTTTGCCGTTTCGGAATCCCTAACAGGATCATCACCGACAACGGTACACAATTCACTAGTCGCACCTTCATGCAGTACGTCCAAGACCTTGGCGCCAAGGTCTGCTTCGCTTCTGTTGCTCACCCGAGGAGCAATGGTCAAGCGGAGAGGGCCAATGCTGAAGTGCTGCGCGGACTCAAGACAAGAACCTTCGACAGGCTGCGCAAGTGCGGAAAAAACTGGATAGAGGAGTTGCCGGCGGCTCTTTGGTCAATCAGAACGACACCAAGTCGAGCCACCGGACAGACACCCTTTGCCCTTGTCTATGGGGCAGAGGCAGTTCTCCCCACGGAACTCGTATACGGATCTCCTCGAGTGCTCGCTTATGATGAGCTCGAGCAAGAGCAACTGCGACAAGATGACGCGTTGCTCCTCGAGGAGGAACGTCTCCAGGCTGCTGTACGAGCTGCTCGATACCAGCAAGCCTTGCGCCGCTACCATAGCCGCAAGGTTAAGGCCAGGAGTCTCGAGGAAGGCGACCTTGTTCTTCGGCGTGTTCAGTCCGCCAAGAATTCCAACAAGTTGACGCCGAAGTGGGAAGGCCCTTATCGGGTGAGACAAGTCACAAGGCCCGGCGCTGTCCGCCTTGAGACCGAAGAAGGCTTACCGGTGAGCAACTCCTGGAACATAGAGCATCTTCGCAAGTTTCACCCATAAGGCGCGGTTGCCGTGATCCGCTCCGGCAACCACCTTTTGTATGAGTCTTGCCGCTGTTGCATGTAAACCTTTGTACAAAGCCGGGCGCAGATCCCGTGCATCAGTAAAGCTTTGTGTTTTCGCACTATTTGCCATTTTCATGCTTTCCTTTGTTATTTGCACGCATTATTTGGCATCTTGTGCAACACACATATCCGGTAAGCATTACCATGCCGAGAAACCCTATGCTTGTTCCCTCTTCTCCTTTTCTTTTTCCTCTTAAGCAGAAGAAACATTCCTCACGCACAAGTTTGCCGGGGGGGAAGGAGGTGGAGGACGAACCAAGCTGTTCAAGAAAGAGAAGCTTACCGGAGAACGAACAGACTATGAAAGCTAAGTTACCAGAATTTGAGCAGTTCAAATTTTTAAAATTTTAGTTATCTTCCTTGAACAACCACACTTTGTATGGAAAACCTGTGCGCGAAGGAACCTACCCGTGGTTAGCCGCACCCTTATCTTGTTTTCGAGTACGCTCAACGGCTTAAGTGAGCTGCGACAAGTGTCGCGCCCTTATTTCGTTTTCGAGTTCGCTCAGCAAGCTAAGTGCGTTGCGACTAGCTGCGGCAAGGTTGCTTGTCGGTAAGGCCTTTGCCAGCAGGCTGCTCAGAGTCCAGCACTCAGCGCTCGCGGCAAGGGTCCCTTGCCGGCAAGTTCCCTAAAAAGCATAGGGTAAAAAGCATACAAAGTAAAGGACCAAAACAAGGGAGATAACAATGCATCAATTGCTCGGAAATAAGATAATATATTACAGAGATCACTTGTCGCAATGACTAATAGGTTCATGGCACACTTTGCAGCAACAAAGGAAATAATAAGAAAGAGGCCTAGTCTACGCGATCGCCTTCACGCCTGGAAATCTTGTTCACCTTAGCGATGATGTGGGCGACCTGCGCCTTCAGCGCCTCCTGATCTGCGTCGGCCGGCAAGCTGCGGAGGACGTTGACAAGATTAATACCAGGATTGCGGTAGACAATCTTGGTCAAGACGCGCTCCAAGGTCCCCGCGCAGAGCTGGCGCGACTCCTCGGCCAGCTGCGCGGGGAGCTTCTCCTGCAGACGTGCGAGCGCCGGCGCGATCCCCCTGAAGAAGAGACTGAGCTTGGCGCTGTGGGGGAGATTTGGGTCCGGAGAGTACACCAGGTGCTCCACCCTCAGCGCCATTAGCTCCTTGTCGATGTTGGCGGCGGAAGTGACCAGCTCCTCCGTCCATTGCTCTACCGCCTGCTTGAAGATGTTCGTGGAGGTGGCGGCGCTCTCCACCAGCTCCCGCTCCTTGCGGACCTCCTCCTTCAGCTTGGTCTCGCGGTCCCGAGCGGCGTCAAGTGAATCCCTCAAAGTGGAAACCTTCAACTCCAGATCAGCAATCGAGTCCTTGGCGGCTTTGAGTTCGTCGCCCTGCTTGGAGAGGCGTACCTAGAGGTCCGAGTTGGTATGGGCGTCTTTCTCGCGCTCTATGTTGAGCGCGGTGACCCTTTCCGTGCTCGCCTTCAGGTACTCCTCCAGCTGCGCCACCTTAGCTTCAAGGTCCTTCTTGGCGGTCTCCGCGGTGGCTGCGGCGGCTTTCGCTTCCTTCAACTCTCCGCCAAGGGCCTGCTCCCGGGCGGTAAGGTCGTCCTCGTGAGCGTCGAGGTCGACCTTCCGCTGGTTGAGCGCGCCTTCTCACTGGGTCAGCGCTTCGCCGACCAGTCTCTGCTGCTCTTCGGCCTCGGCCTTCTCCAGAAGAAACTCCTGCTGCTCTCCGGCAAGCCTCTCGCGCTCCTCCGCCAAGTCGCGGAGAGCTGCCTGGTGGGCGGCGCGGAGCTCTGCGGCGCGTTTCTCCAAATCTGCTCCGGCCTTGGCGGTGAGGGCTTCTCGCGACTCCAGTTTCGCCTGCCTGGCCCGGTAAAGGGCCAGGAGCTGGCGGAGAAGTTTCTCCTCTTCGGGCCCATCGCTCCCGCCAGGCGCCTCAACAATCTTCAACCCCGCGGAGGCAAGGACCTCTCCATCAAAGGTCTCTCCCTCCACGGGGGCTCGCGACGAGGACCCCCACGGCACTTGTATGAAGACACCATTGGGGGCCTCAAGATAGATGCCCGACTGCTCCTTACCGGCGGAGGGGTCGGCGGCCGGCGCAGCGCTTGACGCTCCTGCTGCCTCCGGGCCGGCAGTGTGGCCGCCGTCCCCCTCCCCAGCCGCGGCGTCTGCAGTCGGGGCAGTCTCCTCAGCGGCAGGCTCGTCGGCTCCTGCCATGTCTTCGACGACAGGGGTCTTGCCGGCAACGCCTTGCGCGCCCTCCTCCTCGACGACGACCTCCGTCTCCATCCGCTCCGGGGGAGGATGATCTAGAAGAAAAGAAAAGAAGAAGTTCAAGCAAATATCCAAAAAAGACAAGTCCAAGAAGACGAAGTTACAAGGCTTACCTTCGCGGACTTCCTCAACGACGGGCTCCCTCACCGGGGAATCCTCCCTTGGCGGGGTGGTCACCCTCGCCGGGCTGCTCGCCCTTGGCGGGGTACTCGCCCTTGGCGGAGTACCCGTCCTTGGCGGAGCGCTCTCCCTCGCCGGGGAGTTCGCCCTTGGCGGGGATGGCGGGACCCGCGGCTCCTCGGGAGTAGTCCCCAGGCGCTCCTACAGCTGCGGCTCCACTTCTGCACAAGACAAATGAAGCAGCAAGGTATCAGTACAAGTTAAAACCTCAAGTGCGCCCGAAGAACAAAAAATCTAAAACCCAGACTTACGCTGGGGGCTGTGCTGGGGGCTGCTCCTCGGAGCAGCAGCTGGATCCGGCAAGTTCGTCGCCGGCGTGTCCCCTGTCGCCGCGACGGGCGAGTCATCCTCGACCTCGACCACGGGGATCTTGGCCCTCTTCGCCGTCCGCTGGGCCAGGGTCCTGAAATCAAAACAAGAACAAGATCAGAATCACAACGAAAGAATCAAGATCGAATCGAAGAAGATACAAAATACAAGTGCTTACTCCTCTTCCTCGTCGTCGTCGTCGCTCAGGGCGGAGAAGTCGAACTCCACCTGAGTTGCTCCGACGCGAGGAGCAGGAGGAGAAGGCTCCCTCGGGCGCTTGGCGGTCCCCGGGGCTGGGGGCTGCGACGACCCAGCCTCCGCCGACGCCGAGGCCCGAGGAGCAGGCGGGGCGGCCGCTCGGCTCTGAGAAGATCACCCTCCGCTTGGCGCTGGTGCGCAGGGCGCCTCCGCCGCAGCTGGTGCGCGGGGCGCCTCCGCCGCAGCTGGTGCGCGGGGCGCCTCCGCCGCGGCTGGTGCGCGGGGCGCCTCCGTCGCGGCCTGGCTCGCTCTGGTGGCGCGCGTCGCCCGGCGAGCGGGCTGTTGTCGGGGCGCCTGCGTCCTTGTCGCTGTAGGCGCCTTGCGGAGACGCTTTAGCGGTGTTCGCTGGGGACTTGCCCGAGGCGGGGAGTTCTCCGAGGACGATGAGGCGTCGTCATCAAGCCCCAGAGACCCACTAGAGTCCTCATCGGTCTCGGTGTCCTCCTCCTCCTCCTCGGCGGGCCCGCTGGGTCCAGCATCTTGTCTCGCGGCCCCGCTCTCTCCGGTGGCTCCGCTCCCTCCGGTGGCTCCGCTTCCTCCGGCACATCTGTTCCCTCCGGCGGCCTCGCTTGCCGCGGCCTCGCTCACGACTCCGGGGATCCCGGCGTGCCTCAAGGAAGGGACCCCGGCAAGCTCGTCGGGCGGAAGCTTGAGCAGTCTACGGATCTCAGCCTCCTCTGCTTGGCACACCTCGTCCTCGGCCTACGCCTCGTCAATGGTGAACCCGAAGTCTCCTGCTGCTGCAGCTGTGGCGGCCTCTTCCATCCGGGAAGCGATATAGGCTATGTCCCGCTCTGTGGTGGCCCGAGTGAGACCCTTGTTCTCCTCGGCGTTCCTCGGCCGCTCGACCAGGTTATCGAAGAAACTCATAATGGCATCCGGCGTGGGCACTATCCAGGTAGGGTCGACGCCGTGAGAGTCACATGCGGGCATCATTGCGCGCAAAGCATCCCGGGCAGTGCTATTGCATAGCGGCACCACTCCCCGGGGAGATCTAAACCACTCCGGATGGGCCGGGTCGTGCTTAAAAAGCTCCCGGACCATCCCCTTCAGCTCCAGAGCCGTGAAGTTGAAGTTCAGTCCCGGGCGCAGCCTCATAATGTCCGCCGCATTGCCAAACTCCCATGCTGGCCTTTTCCTCTCTTGTAAAGGGGCAATGCGGCGGCGGAGGAAATCTGCCCCTACCTCTCCGATGGTCAACTTAGCTACCCGGAGACGAAGTATCCTGACAAGAGCAACGTTGAGCTTGACATCATCCGGGGCCAACTCGCTCCAGTCCCTGCCGCGCACTATGGCTGTCATGCGCGGTGCAGTGAAAGGCTCCGGCTGGTCCTCCACTATCCAACACCAGTCCGCGCGCCACTCTTCCCACTTGCCGCGGAGCTCTCCTTTCAGATATGACTCCTTCTTGTTCAAGCGGAAGATCCAAGAGATACCCCCGGAGAGGGGAGCACCGGCCTCTACTCTAGGCATAAAAAAGTGGCTAAAGAGCGCTACGTTTGGATAGATCCCTATGTAGTTTTCGCAAAGATGTGCGAAAACCGCCATCGTGAGGATAGCGTTGGGGGTGAAGTCTAGGAGATGGAGGCCGTACGTGTTCATGATGTCGCAGAAAAACTCCGAGAATGGAGGACACAAGCCGCAGTGGAAGAAGACAGCGAAGAAGAAATACCCGCCGGGAAGCAGATCTTTGGCGCTGGCGGGGTAGACTGTAGTCCGGGGATGAGTGTAATGCCCCGGATGTAATACTTTCCCTTTTGGGTATATAATATATCTCCGGCTTCATCTATTTCCATTCCGGGTTCTTTGTCTTTCGGGCTTTCGTCATTTTGTTGTGTGAGTGTGTGGCATTCATTCATATCATGTAGACATGTGCATTGCATTGCATTTGTGTTGTGGGTTGCATCCGGTTCCGCGTGTCCCTTCCCGTTGTCCGTTTCGCGTTCCGGAGCTACCTCACGTGTCCGTGACGTCCCGTAGGCCTACTTTGTTGTTCGGGCGTTTTTCGTTACCGGTGTGCCGCGAGGTTGTTGTCTGTGTTGTTGTTTTGTTGTGTGCAACCCGCCTCTCAAATCTCGTCTCGTTTGGACTCCGTTGACTTTTCCATCTGTTGTCCGTGTGGGTCCGAAGTGCCTTCACTTCGTGTCCCGGAAACACCCTTACTACAGTCGTTTATCTCCGTCTAGGCCCTTTAAATCTGTCCCCGCGATCGGATCCGTCGGATCGCGATCGGAGGGCTCCTAGCGCCCCTAAAACTCCTCCTAACCCTAAAAAAACTGCTACATATAGACCCCCTAGTCTATTTGGGCATCCCTATCCCCTTCTTCTTCCCCTTCCCCTCTATTTTTTTCCCTATCTTTCAGATCTCAGATCCCCAAAAAGAAAAGTTCCTCTTGTTCCCGAGGGAACCAGATCCTTCGATCCAGTCGCCGCCGACCGAATCCTCGATCCCATCGAGCGGGGTCAACGCTCGTCGACCGCAGCTTCGCTCCGCACCAGGCCTCGACCGCACCGGCGCCTGGATCCGATCGATCCTCCACCAGGCCTCGTCAGCAGCCCGCACCGGTTCCGTCGAAGTGGTCCAGCGGGGCCACTCCTTCGCCGCTTCGCCACCGCGCCAGCAGGCTCCTCCCAGCCCGACGCCGCCGGCCCAGCTCCCTCCAGCCGCGGCCCGCATCTCCCGTGCGCCGCGCCAGGGCCCGCCTCACCGCGCCAGCCAGGCGGCCTGGCTGGGTCGCCGCACCTTCGCGCCGCCGCGCGCCACTGGGCCCGAGCCAGTACACCGCCGGGCCGCCTTCGCCACTTCCCGCGCGGGCGCCGCCTCCTCGCCGAGTGGGCCGCCGCCGAAGCCCAGCCGCCCAGCCGCCGGATCGGGCCGGATCCGCGCCGCCGGCCCGTCTCTCCGTTTTTTCCCCTGTTCAGATCTGATCGAGGTTGACTCTTTTTCCCCACTAAGTCCCAGATCTGTCAGTCTGAAATGCAATCTTTGACCTGCTGTAACTTTGTGCCTGTTGCTCCGTTTTGCGCGTGTGATATGTCCAGACGTTCGTGGAGATGTCCTCTACGTTTTATCTGTTGTAGTCATGCATGTTAGATGTCATCTAGACACTTGTTTTGCTGTTGAAAGAGTGCATCATGATATAAACTGCTGTTATGTGTTATTTTCATGCCACCTTTGACATGTGATATCTTTTAGCTCGTTTGTCCAAACGATGCAAATGACATGTCCACGTGTTCGTCTTGCCACGAACTACGTGATGCTTGTGATAGGTTGCATGATAGATTTATTATTGCCTTGTTATCATCGTTGCAAAGTGCCATGTTCATATGTCGTGTTTTCACTTGTTACGAAATGCCATCTTGTTGAGCTCGTTGTAATCGTTGTGTTCACCTCTATGATGCATGCTTGTGTGTTTCGGGATCATCGTCATATGTATTTTGATGAGGTGCTTACCCTTTGCCATGTTTAGTTTCGAGGTGACTTAAACATGCTCTTTTGTATGCTATGGTGATATTGCTGTTTTAGGACTTAGTGAATTTTCACTAAGTCTGAAATCTGTAACGTTCCGATGCCATGTTCGTGTGATGTTCTAGGACAAAGCATGTTAGTTTTGGGGTGGATTTTGATTGTTCCTTGTAGTATATATTGTTGTCTTTCCATTCATGTCCTCACATGTCCATTTGAGTGGTTGTAGCATGTTTATCTTTTGCTCTAAAGTTTCAATAAAATTCTGCTGCCAGAATTTTATTGCAAAGTTCAATATGTCCAAGATCATTGCTATTGATCCGTGACTCCGTTGGGGGTGCACTTTGGACCTAGTTGCTGTACTATATGTCTAGTTTGTGTTCATGTCCTTTGCCATGCTTTTTGGGTGCTGTAGCTTAATTATTTTGAGCTCCAAAGATGCTATGTTGCTGTAATTTTCAGCTTTCGCTCAAATCTTGTTTCGGGCATAACTTTTAGCCCGTAACTCCGATTCCAGCGAATCTTATATCAAACTTGGTTGTTTTTCTGTGTAGATTAATAATATCAGCTTGTTATCTTGTTTTGAGGTGTTTTGCTTGAGTGATGTTGTCCGTGCTCCATGTGCATCCTTAGTGCATCCATCATGCATTCATGTTTTTCGAGTGCGCATTGCATCTTGTTGATTGGTGCTTGGTGTGATTGTTTTGTTTAGAGCCGGAAGCTGAGACCGGGTACGAAGTTGACCACGAGGTTTCCAACGAGGTTGAGCACGAGGACCCTTCTTACGACCCGAACGACTTCTCTTCAGGCAAGATGACCGAACCCCGATAACATTACTATCTTTGCCTATTGCTAGTAGTCTCGATCTATAGTTTTGCCTCGATGCCCATGTTCTTCTTGTCAGCCTCCTACTTGTAACCAATTTCCATGTTTAACCACCCTACCTATGCAAACCGTTGCTTGGCTAAGTACGCTTCGCTCAGCCCTTCTTATAGCGTTGCTAGTTGCAGGTGAAGTGAAGATGCTTGCTCCATGTTGAAGTTTGGTTGGGTTATATCACACTATATAAATGCTTTAAATGAAATCATCTATATATTGGCAAGGGTGGAAGGCTAAGCCTTTTGCTTGGTGATTTGTTCCACTCATGCCGTTAGGATCCGTATAAGCCGGTATTATGTTCCTTGTTTATGCGTTCCTAACACGGTTGGGGTGTATGGGACCCCCTCGATAAACCGCTAAGTGCTAAGTCTTTTCCAGCAAATCCCAACATTGGTACTATTTGCCTAATAACAAACTAAACATGCATAGGGAGTAATTAACCCTCTTTCTTAATCAACAACCCCGGGCCAGTGCTCCACATGAGTGTTGGTCCGAAACGGGGGTCCTGCGGGGCCACCTCGAGGAAACTCAAGGTCTGGTAAAAACCCGTAGCATCACCCATCCGGTCGTGGCCTGAGACGAGATACGCGCGACTACTATCAGGGTGTCGGCACGCCGGGAGGATTTGCTGGATTAGCCTTACCTTAGCTCGGTATATCTTGAGCACGGGATTCCGAGGATACTCGGGTCTTCCCACTTTGGAGTTGCGACTCCGCGGATCGTGGGCTTGTAATGGGTCAAGTTGGAACACCCCTGCAGGGTTTGAACTTTCGAAAGCCGTGCCCGCGGTTATGTGGCAGATGGGAGCTTGTTAATTCCGGTTGTAGATAACTTGACACAATGTTACTAATACACTACCAGCGTGTGTTCCGTGACTGTCAATTTCCGAATAGGGATTCGAGAGTTGAACACGGAGGGGTTATGATTGTGAGCTTGTAGCTAGGATCACTTCGTGATCACTTCTCGCCGATGCCTTCTCTTCTCGCTCTCACTTGCGTAAGCTAGATGCTAGTTGCTGCTGCAGACTTGTTCTTTCTTCAGCCTTTCCTCACCCAAAGGCTTTGATAGTTCTGTTACCCGGAGACGGGATTGCTGAGTCCTCTGTGGCTCATAGTTACTTCACACACCAGATGCAGGTCCAGCTGTGAGCTATCCAGGTGATGGCACCGAGCTGGATTGGGAGTACGATGAAGAGCGTAGTCGGTACTACGTGCGCTACCCGGACGATCAGTAGTGGAGTCTCTTACTAGGATTCGATCCGCCTGTGGTTTATTTATCTGAGTTTGGTACTTTGACATTTGGCTTTTGCCCTTAGAGGGTTGTAGTGCTCTTAATGTATGATGTTTGAGACTTGTACTGTAATTCTGTGACGTGGCGAGTGTAAGCCAACTATTTTCAGTTTACTATCCCCTCTTTTACATGAGTTGTGCAAAGATTACCAAACTTGAGATCATTCTAGGATGGACTTATGCCTTTAAGTTGTGCCTCGACACGTAGGAGGTATAACTCCATCCTGGGCATTACAAGTTGGTATCAGAGCCTTCTCCGACCTAGGAGCCCCCACTGTTTGATCGAACCGTTGACGGTTGAGTCTAGGCACACACTGAAAACTTTTTTAGTCCTATATTATATCGGAGAGTAGGATTTCTTTGCTTCTCATCCCCTTTCTCTCTGGTGAGGACTCCTGACGTCTACTCTTGTCTCTCCTATCTTCAAAATTTGCACAAATTTTTTTTTAGGAATCTCGCGAGTATTCTGGGATTGTTTCGATGTTCCTGTGACAAGGATATTGTTCTCGATGCCTCCTGTTAACGAGGAGTTGAGCTTCGGGGTATCATTGTAACAAGCATATCGCGACAGTACTAAATACTTAAGACGGCCGACATCGAAAATCTCCCCTATACGGCCAGTGGCAAGATAACCCCGACATCACCCAGTACTGGGGAGGTAGTTCGGGAGTATTGCCATAGCTTGTTATAGCGGATGCTTTTCGAAGGTCCGAGGTACACAGTTTCCGAGAAAGACTGGTTATGTGTTGAAGGATGGATACACCTGGATGTAGGTTAGAGTTGATTGCGCGGTGCTTCCCGTGTATCCCCAACACCTGATTGCATAACTGGAATCTTTCGGAAAACTATAGGTGGGTTTTATCCAGTAGATCGTAGGCATTCTTCCAACGAATGCAGGTTAGTGAGTTCGGGGTTCGACATTGAGTGAAGGGGTTATATGACCGAGGTTACTATGAGGAGTTGCATCTTAAAGGGTCCTTGGCTATGCTGATCCGGGGATTGCAAAACCTTTTCGTAACGCGTTCATATGCTTTCAGCACAAAAATGTTAGAACGAAACTCCTCTCTTGTGTTTGTTCCTTTCCGTACCTTGTTGTTTACTTATTTTATCCTTTTGATCCCTATGTGGCTTCTCGTGAAGAATGATGTTATCATTTAACTGAGAAATTCATTCGTTCCTCTTGTTCGGATGATTTCATTCGTTCTTATTGTTCGAATGATTATTGTGAAGACTTGTTGCAATTCATTCCATTGATTCAGCTTATTCCTTTTGTCAATCAATTGCTGATTCGTGGTCATCTCTTACAGGATGGCTCCGAAAAAGGTTCCGAACGCTAACCCAGAGGTGGAAGAGGTCCCAGAGCATCCTCCTTCACCTCCTCCTCCGCCTGAGGCTTGGAGAGCAATTATGCAGACTACTGCTCAGAACACTCAGTTGATGATGCAGATGATGCAGCAAATGCAAGCTATGAAGCTAATCAAGCTAATCAGGGTGTTCCAATGAACCAAGGCAACTTCTTCCAGCAGCACCATGCTACTCTCAATCAGTTCCTGGCTAACAATCCTAAAGCTTTCAGTTACTGTGTCGACCCTCTTGATGCTGAGGATTGGTTGACCGACATAAAGAAGCATTTTGAGTGCAGTAACGTGAAAGAAGATGACTATGTGAAGTTTGCAGCCTTCCAACTGAAAGATCAAGCAGCTGACTGGTGGCAGCAGTACAAAGACTCAAGGCCGGGTCAAGTGATCTCTTGGGAGAATTTCTGCAAGGATTTCCGCTCGCATCACATTCCTACAAGTGTCATCGAGGGTATGCGTGAGCAATTCCGCAACCTCAAGCAGGGCTCCATGACAGTCTATCAGTATAATGTCAAGTTCCAAAACCTCGCTCGCTATGCAAAGCAAGACATTCCTGATGCAAAGAGTAAAATCTATCAGTTCCGTGGAGGTCTCAAAGATGAACTTCAGCTTGCTCTCACTTTGTTCGAGCCAGACGAATTCGATAAGTTCTATAACATGGCTTTGAAACAAGAAGCAGCTCAGCTTAAGATGGAGGCTTCTAAGAAGAGAATTCGAGATGCTGTTCACTCTTCCTCATCGTCTCAGTTGGCTGCGAAACAACAGAAATTCTGGCTTCCTCCTCCTCCAGTGATTCGAGCTCCATACAACAACTCCAACAACAAGAACTCTAGTGGTCGTGGTTTCTCCCACCCACCCAACCCAAGCAACCAGTCGAAGAACAAGTATCCGCTCCCCAACATCAATGAACTCTTTGAGCAGCTCAAAGGAGCAAAAGTGTTCTCTAAGCTTGACCTCTGAATGGGCTACCATCAAATTCGCATTCGCGAGGAAGACATTCCCAAGACGGCCTTCAGAACGAGCTACGGTTCATACGAGTATACCGTCATGTCCTTCGGTCTCGCCAATGCTCCTCCTACCTTTTCAAGGATGATGCATTACATCTTCAACCCCTATACTAGAGAGTTTGTGCTTGTGTATCTGGATGATATTCTGGTGTTTTCCAAGAATGAAGAAGATCACGAAAAGCACTTGCGTCTGGTTCTTGATCGACTCCGAGAGCATAAATTCTATGCCAAGTTCTCCAAGTGCGAGTTCTGGCTCGATAAGGTTCTGTACCTGGGCCACATCATCTCAGCTGACGGTATTGCGGTTAATCCCGAGAAAGTTGAAGCAATTGTCAACTGGGAAGCTCCTCAGAACGTCAAGCAGCTCCGCAGTTTTCTGGGTCTTGCCAGCTATTGCAGAAGATTTGTGGAGAACTTCTCCAAGATTGCCAAGCCTCTTTCCAACCTCCTTCAGAAGAATGTCAAATACTTTTGGTCTCCCGAGTGTGAAGTCGCATTCAAAACCCTCAAAGAGAAGCTTGTCTCTGCTCCAGTTCTGACTCCTCCGGATGAAACCAAGCCCTATGAAGTGTTCTGTGACGCTTCTCTTCAAGGTCTTGGTGGTGTGCTTATGCAAGATAAGAAAATCGTGGCATATACTTCTCGGCAGCTCAAGCCCAGTGAGAAGAACTATCCCACACATGATCTCGAGCTAGCAGCTGTGGTACATGCTCTGATTACGTGGAGACATCTGTTGTTGGGCAGAAAGGTCGACATCTTCACTGATCACAAGAGTTTGAAGTACATCTTCACACAGCCGCATCTGAACCTCCGCCAGACTCGTTGGGTCGAAATGATCCAAGAGTACAACCCCAGCATTGAATACACTCCAGGCAAGGCGAATGTGATTGCAGATGCTTTGAGCAGAAAGGCATATTGCAACAGCCTTCTTATCAAGCCGTACCAGCCTGAGCTTTGTGAAGCTTTCAGGAAGCTCAACCTCCAAGTTGTTCCGCAGGGTTTTCTTGCAAATCTCCAGATTGCTCCTACCTTGGAAGATCAAGTCCGTGAGGCCCAGCTCAGTGATACCATGGTGAAGAAGGTGAAACATGGGATTGCAAAGGGCACTCCAAAATATAAGTGCTTCCGTGTTGATGAGAGAGATACCTTGTTCTTCGAGGACAGACTCGTTGTTCCGAAAGGTGATCTCAGGAAACTCATAATGGAAGAAGCTCATGACTCTCTCCTTTCCATTCATCCTGGCAGTTCCAAGATGTACCAAGACCTCAAGCAGTCTTACTGGTGGACACGCATGAAAAGGGAGATTGCCCAATTCGTGAATGAATGCGATGTATGCAGAAGAGTGAAAGCAGAACATCAACGTCTAGCCGGTCTTCTCCAACCTCTTCCTATTCCTGAGTGGAAGTACGACCACATTGAAATGGACTTCGTCACTGGCTTTCCTAAATCCAAGTGAGGCAATGATGCTATCTTTGTGGTGATTGACAAGCTTACCAAAGTCGCTCACTTTCTTCCAGTCAAAGAATCAATCAATGCAGCTCAACTTGCAGAGCTGTACACTTCCAGAATTGTGTCACTACATGGCATTCCTCAAGTTATATCCTCAGACCGTGGCAGCTTGTTCACATCAAGGTTCTGGGACTCCTTTCAGTCCGCCATGGGCACGAAGATCAGGTTCAGCACTGCCTTTCACCCTCAGACTAGTGGTCAAGTCGAGCGTGTGAATCAGATCCTAGAAGATATGCTCAGAGCCTGTGTCATCTCCTTCGGCATGAAATGGGAAGACTGCCTTCCATTTGCCGAGTTCTCTTACAACAACAGCTTTCAAGCAAGTGCAGGCAAAGCACCGTTTGAAATTCTCTATGGCAGAAAGTGCCGTACCCCTCTCAACTGGTCTGAAACAGGCGAACGCCAACTTCTTGGCAATGACTTGATCTCAGAAGCCGAAGAAATGTGCAAAGTCATACGTGAGAACCTCAAGGCCGCTCAGTCGCGTCAGAAGAGCTACTATGACGGAAAGCATCGTGATTTGGCTTTCGACATCGGTGATCATGTCTATCTCCGAGTTTCTCCGATGAAAGGAACCCAAAGATTCGGTATCAAAGGAAAACTTGCTCCTAGATACGTCGGGCCTTTCAAGATTCTTGGCAAAAGAGGCGATCTAGCCTATCAGCTCGAGCTCCCTTCCAACTTTGCAAATGTTCATGATGTCTTCCATGTGTCTCAACTTCGCAAATGCTTCAAGGCACCTGAGCGCATGATTCCGTTTGAGGAGATTGATCTTCAACAAGACCTTTCCTACCGAGAGCATCCAGTTGCAATTCTCGAAGAAACCGAACGCAAGACTCGCAACAAGTCCATCAAATTTCTAAAAGTCAAGTGGTCACATCACACAGACCGAGAAGCTACCTGGGAACGAGAAGATCATCTTCGTTCCGAGTACCCTTCCTTTTTCCAGTCCTAGATCTCGGGACGAGATCTTTTTGTAGTAGAGGAAAGTTTGTAATGCCCCGGATGTAATACTTTCCCTTTTGGGTATATAATATATCTCCGGCTTCATCTATTTCCATTCCGGGTTCTTTGTCTTTCAGGCTTTCGTCATTTTGTTGTGTGAGTGTGTGGCATTCATTCATATCATGTAGACATGTGCATTGCATTGCATTTGTGTTGTGGGTTGCATCCGGTTCCGCGTGTCCCTTCCCGTTGTCCGTTTCGTGTTCCGGAGCTACCTCACGTGTCCGTGACGTCCCGTAGGCCTACGTTGTTGTTCGGGCGTTTTTCGTTACCGGTGTGCCGCGAGGTTGTTGTCTGTGTTGTTGTTTTGTTGTGTGCAATCCGCCTCTCAAATCTCGTCTCGTTTGGACTCCGTTGACTTTTCCATCCGTTGTCCGTGTGGGTCCGAAGTGCCTTCACTTCGTGTCCCGGAAACACCCTTACTGCAGTCGTTTATCTCCGTCTAGGCCCTTTAAATCTGTCCCCGCGATCGGATCCGTCGGATCGCGATCGGAGGGCTCCTAGCGCCCCTAAAACTCCTCCTAACCCTAAAAAAACTGCTACATATAGACCCCCTAGTCTATTTGGGCATCCCTATCCCCTTCTTCTTCCCCTTCCCCTCTATTTTTTCCCTATCTTTCAGATCTCAGATCCCCAAAAAGAAAAGTTCCTCTGGTTCCCGAGGGAACCAGATCCTTCGATCCAGTCGCCGCCGACCGAATCCTCGATCCCATCGAGCGGGGTCAACGCTCGTCGACCGCAGCTTCGCTCCGCACCAGGCCTCGACCGCACCGGCGCCTGGATCCGATCGATCCTCCACCAGGCCTCGTCAGCGGCCCGCACCGGTTCCGTCGAAGTGGTCCAGCGGGGCCACTCCTTCGCCGCTTCGCCACCGCGCCAGCAGGCTCCTCCCAGCCCGACGCCGCCGGCCCAGCTCCCTCCAGCCGCGGCCCGCATCTCCCGTGCGCCGCGCCAGGGCCCGCCTCACCGCGCCAGCCAGGCGGCCTGGCTGGGCCGCCGCACCTTCGCGCCGCCGCGCGCCACTGGGCCCGAGCCCGTACACCGCCGGGCCGCCTTCGCCACTTCCCGCGCGGGCGCCGCCTCCTCGCCGAGTGGGCCGCCGCCGAAGCCCAGCCGCCCAGCCGCCGGATCGGGCCGGATCCGCGCCGCCGGCCCGTCTCTCTGGTTTTTTTCCCTGTTCAGATCTGATCGAGGTTGACTCCTTTTCCCCACTAAGTCCCAGATCTGTCAGTCTGAAATGCAATCTTTGACCTGCTGTAACTTTGTGCCTGTTGCTCCGTTTTGCGCGTGTGATATGTCCAGACGTTCGTGGAGATGTCCTCTACGTTTTATCTGTTGTAGTCATGCATGTTAGATGTCATCTAGACACTTGTTTTGCTGTTGAAAGAGTGCATCATGATATAAACTGCTGTTATGTGTTATTTTCATGCCACCTTTGACATGTGATATCTTTTAGCTCGTTTGTCCAAACGATGCAAATGACATGTCCACGTGTTCGTCTTGCCACGAACTACGTGATGCTTGTGATAGGTTGCATGGTAGATTTATTATTGCCTTGTTATCATCGTTGCAAAGTGCCATGTTCATATGTCGTGTTTTCACTTGTTACGAAATGCCATCTTGTTGAGCTCGTTGTAATCGTTGTGTTCACCTCTATGATGCATGCTTGTGTGTTTCGGGATCATCGTCATATGTATTTTGATGAGGTGCTTACCCTTTGCCATGTTTAGTTTCGAGGTGACTTAAACATGCTCTTTTGTATGCTATGGTGATATTGCTGTTTTAGGACTTAGTGAATTTTCACTAAGTCTGAAATCTGTAACGTTCCGATGCCATGTTCGTGTGATGTTCTAGGACAAAGTATGTTAGTTTTGGGGTGGATTTTGATTGTTCCTTGTAGTATATATTGTTGTCTTTCCATTCATGTCCTCACATGTCCATTTGAGTGGTTGTAGCATGGTTATATTTTGCTCTAAAGTTTTAATAAAATTCTGCTGCCAGAATTTTATTGCAAAGTTCAATATGTCCAAGATCATTGCTATTGATCCGTGACTCCGTTGGGGGTGCACTTTGGACCTAGTTGCTGTACTATATGTCTAGTTTGTGTTCATGTCCTTTGCCATGCTTTTTGGGTGCTGTAACGTAATTATTTTGAGCTCCAAAGATGCTATGTTGCTGTAATTTTCAGCTTTCGCTCAAATCTTGTTTCGGGCATAACTTTTAGCCCGTAACTCCGATTCCAGCGAATCTTATATCAAACTTGGTTGTTTTTCTGTGTAGATTAATAATATCAGCTTGTTATCTTGTTTTGAGGTGTTTTGCTTGAGTGATGTTGTCCGTGCTCCATGTGCATCCTTAGTGCATCCATCATGCATTCATGTTTTTCGAGTGCGCATTGCATCTTGTTGATTGGTGCTTGGTGTGATTGTTTTGTTTAGAGCCGGAAGCTGAGACCGGGTACGAAGTTGAGCACGAGGTTTCCAACGAGGTTGAGCACGAGGACCCTTCTTACGATCCAAACGACTTCTCTTCAGGCAAGATGACCGAACCCCGATAACATTACTATCTTTGCCTATTGCTAGTAGTCTCGATCTATAGTTTTGCCTCGATGCCCATGTTCTTCTTGTCAGCCTCCTACTTGTAACCAATTGCCATGTTTAACCACCCTACCTATGCAAACCGTTGCTTGGCTAAGTACGCTTCGCTCAGCCCTTCTTATAGCGTTGCTAGTTGCAGGTGAAGTGAAGATGCTTGCTCCATGTTGAAGTTTGGTTGGGTTATATCACACTATATAAATGCTTTAAATGAAATCATCTATATATTGGCAAGGGTGGAAGGCTAAGCCTTTTGCTTGGTGATTTGTTCCACTCATGCCGTTAGGATCCGTATAAGCCGGTATTATGTTCCTTGTTTATGCGTTCCTAACACGGTTGGGGTGTATGGGACCCCCTCGATAAACCGCTAAGTGCTAAGTCTTTTCCAGCAAATCCCAACATTGGTACTATTTGCCTAATAACAAACTAAACATGCATAGGGAGTAATTAACCCTCTTTCTTAATCAACAACCCCGGGCCAGTGCTCCACATGAGTGTTGGTCCGAAACGGGGGTCCTGCGGGGCCACCTCGAGGAAACTCAAGGTCTGGTAAAAACCCGTAGCATCACCCATCCGGTCGTGGTCTGAGACGAGATACGCGCGGCTACTATCAGGGTGTCGGCACGCCGGGAGGATTTGCTGGATTAGCCTTACCTTAGCTCGGTATATCTTGAGCACGGGATTCCGAGGATACTCGGGTCTTCCCACTTTTGAGTTGCGACTCCGCGGATCGTGGGCTTGTAATGGGTCAAGTTGGAACACCCCTGCAGGGTTTGAACTTTCGAAAGCCGTGCCCGCGGTTATGTGGCAGATGGGAGCTTGTTAGTTCCGGTTGTAGATAACTTGACACAATGTTACTAATACACTACCAGCGTGTGTTCCGTGACTGTCAATTTCCGAATAGGGATTCGGGAGTTGAACACGGAGGGGTTATGATTGTGAGCTTGTAGCTAGGATCACTTCGTGATCACTTCTCGCCGATGCCTTCTCTTCTCGCTCTCACTTGCGTAAGCTAGATGCTAGTTGCTGCTGCAGACTTGTTCTTTCTTCAGCCTTTCCTCACCCAAAGGCTTTGATAGTTCTGTTACCCGGAGACGGGATTGCTGAGTCCTCTGTGGCTCATAGTTACTTCACAAACCAGATGCAGGTCCAGCTGTGAGCTATCCAGGTGATGGCACCGAGCTGGATTGGGAGTATGATGAAGAGCGTAGTCGGTACTACGTGCGCTACCCGGACGATCAGTAGTGGAGTCTCTTACTAGGATTCGATCCGCCTGTGGTTTATTTATCTGAGTTTGGTACTTTGACATTTGGCTTTTGCCCTTAGAGGGTTGTAGTGCTCTTAATGTATGATGTTTGAGACTTGTACTGTAATTCTGTGACGTGGCGAGTGTAAGCCAACTATTTTCAGTTTACTATCCCCTCTTTTACATGAGTTGTGCAAAGATTACCAAACTTGAGATCATTCTAGGATGGACTTATGCCTTTAAGTCGTGCCTCGACACGTAGGAGGTATAACTCCATCCTGGGCATTACAATGAGCCTTGGTCTCCTTGGCCCAGAAGAGGTAATACTTGTTCCAGAGTTCCCTCGCGCCGAGCCTCGGCGCGAAGACTACATTCCTCTTCCGCAGGGCGGCGAGCTTCGCCGCCTGCTCGGATTTCTCCCTCTTGGCCTTCTCCGCTTTCGCCTTCTCGGCCTTTGGAGCCATGGCAGAGGCGGCGGGGGAAGGGGCGAGGTGTTCGACGGCGCCGCGGGTGCGGAAGAGGGCAGAGGAGGTGTGGAGGCAAAGCGCAGCGGGGGTTTCTGGAGGTTGAAGACGAAGTGAAGACGGAGGAAGGAAACTGCCCCTGTTCCCTCTGCTTTTAAGGGGGGAGTGGGGGACGTTTCGCATTTTCCATTAAAGAACGTGGCCACGACCTCTCCCACGACGCCGCAATCGATGCGTGCCGTTAGGGAGGGGCGCGGCGGATGCGGAAGGGGATTCGGCGTGCCGTGGGCCGCGTGTGCCCGTGCACTGTTTTGGGCCTGGCCCAACAGCGCTCGGCACCGTGTGTGGCCCAGGCCCGGGGGCTCCTGTCGGTGTACTAAGATAGGGGTACCTTAGTACCCCAACTTGTGCACGGGCAGTAGCAGCTTCCCGCGGCAGGGCTCACCACGTGCTCGCCGGAGACCTTTCTGATCCTTATAAAACCATTCAAAAACAAAGTATACAAGACAGAAGATCAAGGCCCCGGCAAGTGGAGCTTGCCGGGAAGGCCGTCCCAGGCTCAAGACTATCACATTTAGCACAAGACCCTGGCAAGAGGAGCTTGCCAGGAGAACCAGAAGACTGCATCTCAGAAGACATGCCTTGGTGCATCATGCGCCCTGGCAAGGGCCCGGGGAGCGACAAGCTTCCGGGGCCGGCAAGATCAAGACCCCGGCAAGGTGCTTGCCGGGGGAGGCCTGCGCTGTGTGCCCGCGCTCCAGCTCATCGGCCCACGCGTCGCCCTGGGGCCCTTCCAGGGACGCGTGGCGGATGGCTGTGCAGCCTGGGGGACACGGTGGCACTCCACGGTGACGGGGCTATCGCCGTGGCGAACGGAGACGCATGGGCGGGCGCTTTTGGGGTCGACGGTGACGGGCATTTAATGCTCTTGTCCCCCACTGTCAAAGTAGGTGATGACCACTGTTCATCCACTGTTCATGCACTGTTACAACTACCACCAAAGTTACATTTTTGCCCTTCTTCTACGTTGACACCTGTCGGTGACCCCTTGAGCTATAAAAGGAGGCCCATGCACAACGTAGAAAGGGTTCGGAACCTAGATAGCTCTCTCGCTCGGTGTAGCTAGTTCTTCAAGCTCCCGAGCTCACAAATTCAATACAACCAAGGCAGGAGTAGGGTTTTACGCGTCCGCGCGGCCCGAACCTGGGTAAACTGCCCGCGTGCTCTCCTCGATCTGCTCTTTGTGCTCCCTCCGCTCCCTTACCGCAATGTACAAGGGGCTCCGGTCCCATAGGTGTTCGTGGTGGACAGTTTCCCCCGACACTATGGAAATGTCATAATAGGTAGGTATGGTGGCGGTTTTGAGGAAGGTATATGGTGGGTGTATGGTACCGGCGAAAGTTGTGCGGTACTAGAGAGGATAGCAATGGTGGAAGGGTGAGAGTGCGTATAATCCATGGACTCAACATTAGTCATAAAGAACTCATATACTTATTGTAAAAATCTACAAGTTATCAAAACAAGGCACTACACGCATGTTCCTAGGGGAAGGGTTGGTAGGAGTTAACCACGCACGATCCCGACCTCCACACAAAGGAAGACAATCAATAAATAAATCATGCTCCAACTTCATCACATAACGGTTCACCATACATGCATGCTACGGGAATCACAAACTTTAACACACGTATTCCTCAAATTCACAACTACTATAATAGCATGACTCTAATATCACCGTCCTCATATCTCAAAACAATCATCAAGTATCAAACCTCTCATAGTATTCAATGCACTTTATATGAAAGTTTTTATTATACCCATCTTGGATGCCTATCATATTATGACTAATTTTATAGCCAAAGAAAATTACCATGCTGTTCTAAAGGACCCTCAAAATAATTTAAGTGAAGCATGAGAGATCAATAATTTCTATAAAATAAAACCACCACCGTGCTCTAAAAAGATATAAGTGAAGCACTAGAGCAAAATTATCTAGCTCAAAAGATATAAGTGAAGCACATAGAGTATTCTAAGAAATTCCGATTCATGTGTGTCTCACCCAAAAGGTGTGTACAACAAGTATGATTGTGGTAAACTAAAAAGCAAAGACTCAATTCATGCAAGACGCTCCAACAAAACACATATCATGTGGTGAATAAAAATATAGTCTCAAGTAAAGTTACCGATAGACGAAGACGAAAGAGGGGATGCCTTCCCGGGGCATCCCCAAGCTTAGGCTCTTGGTTGTCCTTGAATTTTACCTTGGGGTGCCTTGGGCATCCCCAAGCTTAGGCTTTTGCCACTCCTTATTCCATAGTCCATCAAATCTTTACCCAAAACTTGAAAACTTCACAACACACAACTCAACAGAAAACTCGTAAGCTCTGTTAGTATAAGAAAATAAAACCACCACTTAGGTACTATTGTGAACTCATTCTAAATTCATATTGGTGTTATATCTATTGTATTCCAACTTCTCTACGGTTCATACCCGCCGATACTACTCATAGATTCATCAAAATAAGCAAACAACACATAGAAAACAGAATTTGTCAAAAACAGAACAGTCTGTAGCAATATGTAACTTTCGAATACTTCTGTAACTCTAAAAATTCTGAAATAAATTGGTGGATGTGAGTAATTTGTCTATTAACCATCTGCAAAAAGAATTAACCTAAAAGCACTCTCCAGTAAAAAATGGCAGCTAATCTCGTGAGCGCAAAAGATTATGTTTTTTACAGCAAGATCACATTAACTTTCACCCAAGTCTTCCCAAAGGTTCTACTTGGCACTTTATTGAAACAAAAGCTATAAAACATGATTACCACAGATGCTTAATCATGTGAACACACAAAAAAAGTAGGGGTAAATATTGGGTTGTCTCCCAACAAGCGCTTTTCTTTAATGCCTTTTAGCTAGGCACGATGATTTCAATGATACTTGCATAAAAGATAAGAATTGAAACATAAAGAGAGCATCATGAAGAATATAACTAGCACATTTAAGTCTAACCCACTTCCTATGCATAGGGATTTTATGAGCAAACAACTTATGGGAACGATAATTAACTAGCATAGGAAGGCAAAGCAAGCATAACTTCAAGATTTTAAGCACATAGAGATGAAACTTGATATTATTGCAACTCCTACAAGCATATATCCCTCCCTCATAATAATTTTCAATAGCATCATGAATGAATTCAATAATATAACCATCACATAAAGCATTCTTTTCATGATCCCCAAGCATATAAATTTTATTACTCTCCACATAAGCGAAATTCTTCTCATTCGGAATAGTGGGAGTATCATAAGAAACTCGAATACTATAAATTGTTCCACATTAAAAGAGTAATGTTCAGAAAAGGGGTAATAATAATCATGACAAGTTTTATAAATGTAATCATCACTACTTTTTATATCATAAGTATCGTCACAATAATCATCATAAGTAGCAACTTTGTTCTCATCATAATCAATTGAAACCTCTTCCAAGATAGTGGAATCATTACTAAATAAAGTCATGACCTCTTCAAATCCACTTTTATAATTGTCACAATAAGATTCAACATCCTCCAAAATAGTGGGATCATCACTTCCTAAAGTCGACACTCTTCCAAACCCACTTTCATTAATATAATCATCATAAATAGGAGGCATGATATCATCATAATAAATTTGCTCATAAAAACTTGGGGGACAAAAAATATCATATTCATCAAACATAGCATCCCCAAGCTTGTGACTTTCCATATCATTAGCATCATGGATATTCAAAGGATTCACACTAACAACATTGCAATCATGCTCATCATTCATGTATTTAGTGCCAAACATTTTAATGCATTCTTTTTCTAGTACTTGGGAACAATTTTCCTTTCCATCATTTTCACGAAAGATATTAAAAAGATGAAGCATATGAGGTACCCTCAATTCCATTTTTTTGTAGTTTTATTTTATAAACTAAACTAATGATAAAACAAGAAACTAAAAGATTCGATCGCAAGATCTAAAGATATACCTTCAAGCACTCACCTCCCCAACAACGGTGCCAGAAAAGAGCTTCGTTGACGGGATCTGAGTGCCGCTTACCTAGCCTCCCCGGGAACGTTGTTGCGCCTCCAAGTGCAGAGGTTTGTAGGATAGTAGCAAATTTCCCTCAAGTGGATGACGTAAGGTTTATCAATCCGTGGGGGGCGTAGGATGAAGATGGTCTCTCTCAAACAACCCTGCAACTAAATAACAAAGAGTCTCTTGTGTCCCCAACACACCCAATACAATGGCAAATTGTATAGGTGCACTAGTTCGGCGAAGAGATGGTGATACAAGTGCAATATGGATGGTTGATATAGGTTTTTTTAATCTGAAAATATAAAAACAGCAAGGTAACTAATGATAAAAGTGAGCGAAAACGGTATTGCAATGCTTAGAAACAAGGCCTAGGGTTCATACTTTCACTAGTGCAAGTTCTCTCAACAATGATAACATAACTAGATCATATAACTATCCCTCAACATGCAACAAAGAGTCACTCCAAAGTCACTAATACGGAGAACAAACGAAGAGATTATTGTAGGGTACGAAACCACCTCAAAGTTATTCTTTTTGATCGATCTATTCAAGAGTCTGTAGTAAAATAACATGAAGCTATTCTTTCCGTTTGATCTATCCTAGAGTTCGTACTAGAATAACACCTTAAGACACACGTCAACCAAAACCCTAATGTCACCTAGATACTCCATTGTCACCTCAAGTATCCGTGGGCATGATTATACGATATGCATCACACAATCTCAGATTCATCTATTCACCCAACAAAAAGAACTTCAAAGAGTGCCCCAAAGTTTCTATCGGGGAGTCCAGACGAAAATGTGTGCCAACCCCTATGCATAAGTTCACAAGGTCATTGAACCCGCAAGTTGATCAGCAAAACATACATCAAGTAGATCACGTGAATATCCCATTGTCACCACAGATAAGCACATGCAAGACATACATCAAGTGTTCTCAAATCCTTAAAGACTCAATCTGATAAGATAACTTCAAAGGGAAAACTCAATCCATCACAAGGTAGCGAGGGAGAAACATCATATGATTCAACTATAATAGCAAAGCTCGCGGTACATCAAGATCGTGCCATATCAAGAACACGAGAGAGAGATAGATCAAACACATAGATACTGGTACATAACCTCAGCCCCGAGGGTGAACTACTCCCTCCTCGTCATGGAGAACGCCGGGATGATGAAGATGGCCACCGTTGATGGATCCCCCCTCCGACAGGGTGCCAGAACAGGGACCCGATTGGTTTTTGGTGGCTATAGAGGTTTGCGGCGGTGGAACTCCCGATCTAGGTTTCTTTCTGGGTGTTTCTGTATTTATAGGATTTTTTTGGCGCCGGTCTCACGTCAGTGAGGTCTCCGAGTCGTCCACGAGATAGGGGGACGTACCCAGGGGGTAGGGCGCGCCCTCCACCCTCGTGGACGGCCCAGGACTCTTCTGGCCCAACTCTTCTACTTCGGGGGCTTCTTTTGGTCCATAAATAATCATCAAAAATTGGTACGTCAATTGGACTCCATTTGGTATTCCTTTTCTGTAAAACTCAAAAACAAGGAAAAAACAGAAGCTGGCACTGGGCTCTAGGTTAATAGGTTAGTCCCAAAAATCATATAAAATAGCATATAAATGCATATAAAACATCCAAGATGGATAATATAATAGCATGGAACAATAAAAAATTATAGATACGTTGGAGACGTATCAGTCACTACTCCAAATTTGAGGCATCAATGATGTTCAATTCACCTCTCAAGCGACAAAATATCTTTTCATCAAGTGGTTAGTGAAGATATTCGCCAATTGCTTATCGGTATGTACATGCTTAAGATCCATATCTCCTTTAGCAACATGATCACGAATGAAATGATGACGAACTTCAATATGCTTTGTTCAAGAATGTTGCACGGGATTGTGAGCAATCTTAATAGCACTCTCATTGTCACAAAGAAATGGAACATGTTTCACATATATCGACCCCATAATCTTTAAGAGTTTGGGTCATCCAAAGTAATTGAGCACAACATGATCCGGCAGCAACGTATTCCACTTCGGCGGTGGATAAGGATGCCGAGTTTTGTTTCTTGAAGGACCAAGAGACAAGGGATCTACCAAGAAATTGACATGTACCCGAAGTGGACTTTCTATCAACCTTGTCACCGGCATAGTCCGAGTTGGAATATCCAACAAGATCAAAAGATGACCTCTTAGGGTACCAAATGCCAAAATTTGGTGTATGAATCAAATATATCACTATCATTTTCACGGCCTTAAGATGACATTCTTTTGGAGCATATTGATATCGTGCACACATGGGCACACTTAGCATGATATCGGGACGGGAGGCACAAATATATAGTAATGAACCAATCATAGATCGGTAAACCTTTTGGTCAACCGGGTTGCCATCCTTCGTCAAGTCAAGATGTCCACTAGTAGGCATGGGAGTTTTCATACCTTCGATTTCTTGCATATTGAACTTTTTGAAGAGATCCTTGGTATACTTTGTTTGTGAGACAAAGGTACCTTCCTTAGTTTGCTTGATTTGTAATCCAAGGAAAAATTTAAGTTCACTCATCATAGAAATCTCATACTTCTCTGACATTAACCTTCCAAACTTCTCACTAAAATGAGGGTTAGTAGAACCAAATATGATATCGTCCGCATAAATTTGGCACAAATAATTCTCCATTAACCCTTTTAGTAAAAAGAGTAGAATCAATCTTCCCAATTTCAAAGCCTTTTGCAATAAGAAACTTAGTCAAGCATTTATACCAAGCTCTAGGAGCTTGTTTAAGACCATAAAGAACTTTGTGAAGTTTGTAAACATGATTAGGTTTCTTGGGATTAACAAAGCCGGGAGGTTGTTTAACATACACTTCCTCCTCAATCTCACCATTGAGAAAGAACTTTTAGTGTCCATTTGGTATAAAGTGATATCATGATGATTGGCATAAGCAAGTAAAATGTGAATGGACTCAAGTCTACCAACGGGGGCATATGTCTCACCATAGTCCATACCTCGACTGGAGTGTAGCCTTGTGCGACGAGACAAGCCTTGTTGTGTACAACTTGTCCATGTTCATCTTGCTTATTCCGAAACACCCACTTGGTTCCAATGACATTTTGATCATCGTTGCGCCTCTCAACCAATGTCCACACTTGATTCCTCTTGTGTAGCTCTTTGTGCACAGCGTTTATCCAATCCAAATACTCAAGAGCTTCTTCTACCTTCATAGGTTCAACGCTATAAATGAATGATTAATGTTCAAAAAACTTAGCCAAACAAGTTTTAGAGCAAGTGATTCCCCCGGTTGTGATGTCATCAAAGATTTGTTCAACGGGATGATCTCTTAAGACTCTTGCTTTAACTCGTGAGAGCTTTTGCTTGTGTTGTGGTGGAACATCCTCATCATCATCATCTTCTTCATTGTTGTTGGTGTTGTTGTTCCCTTGTGGAGGTAAAGAAGGAGGTTGAGGTGGATCATCTTGGTGTACTTCCTCATTCTCTTCGTCTTGACGTGTTCCACTTGTGGACGCCTCCATGCCAACTTGTGGTTCACCTTGATGTGAAGTAGAGGCTTCCACTTGAATGGAAGAAGTACTCTCCTTCACATCCGCTGGACGGATCTTCCCAACAGATAGATCTTGAATTGCTTCCGAGGGGTCTTTGTCTCATACATCAATTAGCAGTTGCTCTACTTGCGTTAGATTCATCAAACTTCACATATCCTGTCTCTCAACCTTTTGGGTGAAATTGTTGTGGACACATGTAACATTGTTGAGGAAATCGTTAACTGGTAGCTGCTCGGTCGGCTGGCGAGTTGGGGATTAATAGGCTAATCGGCCATTTAATTAATTAATCGGACAATTTATCGGGTTATCGGCTACTCGGGGACCATATGAGAGTGTAAGTGTGAGAGTTTGAGCCATAACCGAGTAAAAACCTTCATGGGTTTTGGAGCAAATTTCGAGCGACAATGCTTATCAAGAATGTAACACTTTGAGCCAAATATTCGAAAGTATCCATCTTGGGGTTTGTTACCGGTGAGTAGCTCGTATGCCGTTTTGCCGAGAAGCTTGTGAAGGTATAGTCGATTCGTAGCATGACAAGCTGTCTCAACTGCTTCCGCCCAAAAATGTCTTGACATCTTGTATTCATCAAGCATCGTTCTTGCCATCTCAATAAGTGTTCGGTTCTTACTCTCAACAACTCCATTTTGTTGAGGTGTGTACATAGCCGAGAACTCATGTGAAGTCCTTTCTCCGTCAAGAAAGGTGTCCACATTAGCGTTCTTGAACTCCGTTCCGTTATTGCTTCGAACCTTCTTGATCTTCACTTCAAATTGATTTTGGGCCTTCCTAGCGAAATTCTTGAATATCTTTTGGACATGTGATTTATCATCAAGAAAGAACACCCACGTAAATCTGGAAAAATCATCAATTATAACCAAACCGAAAGAGTTAGCACCAAGGCTCATATAGGCATTGGGACTAAAGAGGTCCATGTGAAGCATCTCAAGTGGTCTTCTTGTGGTCATGATGTTCTTCACAGGATGAATTCCTCCAACTTGTTTTCTTGCTTCGCAAGCACTACAAAGTCTATCCTTGTCAAATATAACATCTTTAAAATCAAGGATATGATCACCTTTAATAAGTTTATCAAGATTTATCATGCCAACATGACCTAATATTCTATGCCATAACATTCTTTAGAAGATTTAGCAATCAAACAAGTACGAGGTTAGGATTTCTTAGTGAAATCGACAATGTATAGATCACCTCTACGGATACCGGTAAAGACCATATTATGATTATCTCGACGAAACACTTGGCAATCTACTTCCGTAAATAAAACATTGAGACCAAAGCCGGATATAGTCTGGATACGGAAAGAAGATTGTAAGCAAGAGATTCAATGAGCATAACATTTTGAATAGAGATATCATTGGATATGACCACCTTACTAAGGCCAAGTACCTTACCCTTGGAGTTGTCTCCAAAAGTTACATACTTGCGTGGACCATCGTTTTTGTAAAGTGATACGTCTCCAACGTATCTTTAATTTTTGATTGTTCCATGCTATTATTTATGATGTTTTGGATGTTTAATGGGCTTTGTCATACACTTTTCAATTATTTTTGGGACTAACCTACTAACCCAAAGGCCCAGTCTAGATTGCTGTTTTTTGCCTGTTTCAGGGTTTTACAGAAAAGGGATATCAAACGGAGTCCAAACAGAATGAAACCTTCGGGAGAGATATTTTTGGAGAAAATCACGTACGGGAGACTTGAGAACCACGGAGTAGGATCTACGAGGTGCCCACGAGGGTGGGGGGGGCCTAGGGCGCACCCCCTGCCTCGTGGGTCCCACGTATGGCCCCCGGTGTCCTCCTTCCTCCTATATATGCCTACGTACCCCGAAACCACCAGAACAACAAAGAAAAACCTAGTTCCACCGCCGTCACCTTCTCTTCCTGTGAGATCCCATCTTGGGGCCTGTTCTGGAGCTCCGCCGGAGGAGGGATCTTCCACGGAGTGCTTCTACATCATCATTATCGCCTCACCATGAGTTGTGAGTAGTTTACCACAGACCTTCGGGTCCATAGCTAGTATCTAGATGGCTTCTTCTCTCTCTTTGGATCTCAATACAAAGTTCTCCTCGGTCTTCGAGGAGATCTATTCGATGTAATCTCTTTTTGCGGTGTGTTTGTCGAGATCCGATGAATTGTGGGTTTATGATCAAGATTATCTATGAGAAATATTTGGTTCTTCTCTGAACTCTTTATGTAGGATTATAATATCCTTGCAAGTCTCTTGGAATTATTGGTTTGGTTTGGCCTACTAGATCTATAGTTTTTGCAATGGGAGAAGTGCTTGGCTTTGGGTTCAATCTTGTGGTGTCCTTTCCCAGTGACAGCAGGGGCAGCAAGGCACGTATTGTATTGTTGCCATCGAGGATAAAAAGATGGGGTTTATATCATATTGCTTGAGTTTATACCTCTACATCATGTCATCTTGCTTAAGGCGTTACTCTGTTCTTATGAACTCAATACACTAGATGCATGCTGGATAGCGGTCGATGTGTGGAGTACTAGTAGTAGATGCAGAATCGTTTCGGTCTACTTGTCTCGGACGTGATGCCTATATATAATGATCATGCCTAGATTTTCTATCAATTGCTCGACAGTAATTTGTTTACCCGCCGTAGAATATCACTATCATGAGAGAAGCCACTAGATAAAACTATGGCCCTCGGGTCTATTCTCAACATATCAATCTACACCTACTTTACTTTTTCCGCTTTTACTTTCTGTTCTTATAACCAAAAATACCAAAAATATCAAACTAGCATCTCTATCAGATCTCACTTTCGTAAGTGACCGTAAAGGGATTGACAACCCCTTATCGCGTTGGCTGCAAAGTTCTTATTTGTTTGTGCAGGTGCGAGGGACTCGCGCATGGTCTCCTACTGGATTGATACCTTGGTTCTCAAAAACTGAGGGAAATACTTACGCTATTGTGCTGCATCTCCCATTCCTGTTCGAGGGAATACAACGCAAGCTCGAGAAGTAGCAAGAACAATTTCTAGCGCCGTTGCCGGGGAGGCTTACGCAAAAGTCATATCCCAAGTACCTATCACAAACCCTTATCCTTCGCATTGCATTTTGCCTCTCGTTTTCCTCTACCCCACTTCACCCTTGCCGTTTTATTTGCCCTTCTTCTGTCGTGTGTTTACCATTCGCTTGCCTCTTGTTTGCTTGGGTGCTATGTGCCCTCAATTAGCTTGCATCTTCACTTGCTAAAGTATGGATCCTCATCCACTTACTAATCTCTTTAAGAGATCCAATTATGTTGAACCAATTGCTAGTGAGCTGCGTGCACTAGATTATCTTTATGGGGTTTTGCTTGAAATTTATGAATCTGGAAATTGTGAGGAATTGTTAAAAGAAAAGGTGATTCATGTTAGCTCCTTAAATAAAAAGCATGATTGCAATGATGTTACTATAAATTCTATTGATGTCAGTTGTGCTAATAATATGCAAAAACCTAAGCTTGGGGATGCTAGTTTTGCTATGTCTACTACTTGTTACAATGATCATGATTGGGGTGATTCTTCTTATGATCTTGAAAATTTATTTAATCCCCATGATTAATATAAGATTGAAAATAATATTTGCATTAATATTGAAAGTGGGTTTGGAAGAGTGTCAACTTTTGATCCCACTACTTTAGATATTGATCAATCTTATGAAAATTTTGATAAAATTGAGTTTGGGAAGGTCATGACTTTAGTTAACATTAATCCCACTATTTTGGAAGAATGTCAACTTCGCATGCATGTGGATCGTGTTGAGAATATGTTATGTGATAGCTATATTGTTGAATTTGCTTATGATCCTACATGCAATTATTATGAGATAGGAAAATATGGTTGTAGGAATCTTCATGTTACTAAATTACCTCTCGTTATGTTGAGATTGCTATTGTTTCTTTCTTCTTTCTTGCTTATGCTAGAAATTGATTGCCTTGATAATTTGTTTGCGTATAAAATGCCTATGCATAGGAAGTGTATGTTAGACTTAGATGTGATTTTCACATGCTATATGATGCTCTTTTTGTGCTTCAAGTCTTGTCTTTCATGTGAGCATCATTGAATTATCAAGCCATGGCTATAAAGAAAGAGCTTGTTGGGAGGCAACCCAATTTTATATTTTTTTGTTTTTGCTTCTGTTAGGGAATAAATATTGCATCTAGCTTCTGTTTAGATGTGGTTTTGTGTTTTGTTTAGTGTTTGTGCCAAGTAGAACCTTTGGGAAGACTTGTGTGAAGTTTATGTGATCTTGCTGTGAAAAATAGAGTCGTTAGCGCTTGCTAGAATGGTCATAAGATTTTACTAGAGCGTGCTATTTAGTTGATTCTTTGTGCAGATGATTAATAGACAAATTCCACACGTTTACCAATTTAGTTTGAATTTTTTGGAGTTACAGAAGTATGTGAAACCTGCAGATTACTGCAGACTGTTCTGTTTTTGACAGATTCTGTTTTTCGTGTGTTGTTTGCTTATTTCAATGCATCTATGAGTAATATTGGGAAGTATGAACCATAGAGAAGTTGGAATACAGTAGGTTTAACACCAATATAAACAAAGAATGAATTCATTGCAGTACCTTTGAGTAGAGGTTTGCTTTCTTATACTAACGGAGCTCACGAGATTTTTGTCTAAGTTTTGTGTTGTGAAGTTTTCAAGTTTTGAGTATTGCTTTGATGAACTATGGAACAAAGAGTAGCAAGGGCCTAAGCTTAGGGCTGCCCAAGGCACCCCAAGTAAAATTCAGGGACAACCAAAAGCATAAGCTTGGGGATGCCCCGGGAAGGCATCTCCTCTTTCTTCTTCATCTATCGGTAACTATACTCGGAGCTATATTTTTATTCACCACATGATATGTGTTTTACTTGGAGCGTCCTGTATAATTTGAGTCTTTGCTTGTTAGTTTGCCACAATTACCCTTGCTGGACAAACCTATTTGAGAGAGTTAAATATGGCCTAGGAATTGATAGAACACTCTATGTGCTTCACTTATATCTTTTGAGTTGAATAGTTTTTGCTCTAGTGCTTCACTTATATCTTTTAGAGCACGATGGTGATAATATTTTGAAGAAATTGTTGAACTCTCATGCTTCATCTATATCCATTTGGGAGTCTATTAAAACATCATGGTAATGTGCTTAGGCTATAAAACTAGTCTTCACATGATAGACATCCAATATCAATGTAGTAAAAACTTTCACGCTAAGTGCATTGAATATGATGAGAAGTTGGATGCTTGATAATTGTTTTGAGATATGAGGATAGTGATATTAGAGGCATGCTAGTGGAGTTATTATGAAATTGAGAAATGCTTGTGTTAAAGTTAGTGATTCCTGTAGCATGCACGTATGGTGAACCGCTATGTGACGAAGTTAGAACATGAGGTATTTGTAAAGTGTCAACCTTTGTGTGGAGGTCGGGGGAACGCGATGGTTAACTCCTACCAACCTCCCCCTAGGAGAATGCATTGATTGCTTTGTTTTGATGACTCGTAAATTTTGCCAACAAGTATATGTGTTCTTATGACTAATGTGAGTCCATGGATTATACACACTCTCACCCTTCCACCATTGCTAGCCTCTCTTGTACCGCGCAACTTTCGCCGGTACCATACACCCACTATATATCCTTCCTCAAAACAGCCACCATATATATTCCTCAAAACAGCCACCATACCTACCTATCATGGCATTTCCATAGCCATTCCAAGATATATTGCCATTCAACTTTCTACCGTTCCGTTCATATGACACGCATCATATTGTCATATTGCTATGCATGATCAAGTAGCTGACATCGTATTTGTGGCAAAGCCACCATGCATAATTTCTCATACATGTCACTCTTGATTCATTGCACATCCCGGTACACTGCCGGAGGCATTCATATAGAGTCATGCTTGTTCTAGTATCGAGTTGTAATATCGAGTTGTAAATCAATGAAAGTGTGATGATCATCATTATTAGAGCATTGTCCCATGTGAGGAAAGGCCAATAAAAAAAGAGATGTCCCAAAAAAATAATAGAGAGGGGCTAATAAAATAAAGGAGAGAAAGCCCCTCCAAAAAAAATGAGAGAAAAGAGAGAAGGGGCAATTGCTACTATCTTTTTCCACACTTGTTCTTCAAAGTAGAACCATGTTCTTCATGATAGAGAGTCTCATGTTTAGTCACTTTCATATACTAGTGGGAATTTTCATTATAGAACTTGGCTTGTATATTCCAACGATGGGCTTCCTCAAATGCCCTAGGTCTTCATGAGCAAGCAAGTTGGATGCACACCCACTAGTTTCTTTTGTTGAGCTTTCATACATTTTTAGCTCTTGTGCATCCGTTGCATGGCAATCCCTACTCACTCACATTGATATCTATTGATGGGCATCTCCATAGCCCGTTGATACGCCTAGTTGATGTGAGACTATCTCCCTCCTTTTTGTCTTCTCCACAACCACCTCTCTATTCCACCCATAGTGCTATGTCCATGGCTCACGCTCATGTATTGCGTGAAAGTTGAAAGGTTTGAAAGAATAGAGTATGAAAACAAGTGCATGGCTGAAATCGGGGTTGTGCATGATATGAATATTTTGTGTGATGAAGAGGGAGCATAGCCAGACTATATGATTTTGTAGGGATAACTTTTTTTAGCCATAGTATTTTGAGAAGACATGATTGCTTTGTTAGTATGCTTGAAGTATTACTGTTTCTTATGTCAATATAGACTTTTGTCTTGAATCTTTCAGATCTGAACATTCATGCCACAATTAAGAGAATTACATTGAAAAGCTATGTTGGTTAGCATTCCACTTCAAAAATTCTGTTTTAATCATTTACCTACTCGAGGACGAGCAGGAATTAAGCTTGGGGATGCTTGATACGTCTCCAATGTATCTATAATTTTTTATTGTTCCATGCTATTATTTATGATGTTTTGGATGTTTAATGGGCTTTGTCATACACTTTTATATCATTTTTGGGACTATTCTACTAACCCGAAGGCCCAGTCCAGATTGCTGTTTTTTGTCTGTTTCAGGGTCCTACAGAAAAGGGATATCAAACGGAGTCCAAACAGAATGAAACCTTCGGGACATATATTTTTGGATAAAATCACGCACGGGAGACTTGAGAATCACGGAGTAGGGTCTATGAGGTGCCCACGAGGGTGGGGGCGCGCCCCCTCCCTTGTGGGTCCCACGTATGGCCCCCGGTGTCCTCCTTCCTCCTATATATGCCTACGTACCCCAAAACCGCCAGAACAACAGAGAAAACCCTAGTTACACCGCCGTAACCTTCTGTTCCCATGAGAGCCCATCTTCGGACCTGTTCCAGAGCTCCGCCGGAGGGGGGATCTTCCAATGAGTGCTTCAACATCATCATCATCGCCTCACCATGAGTTGTGAGTAGTTTACCACAGACCTTCGGGTCCATAGCTAGTATCTAGATGGCTTCCTCTCTCTCTTTGGATCTCAATACAAAGTTCTCCCCGGTCTTCGAGGAGATCTATTCGATGTAATCTCTTTTTGCGGTGTCTTTCCGATGAATTGTGGGTTTATGATCAAGATTATCTATGAGAAATATTTGGTTCTTCTCTGAACTCTTTATGTATGATTATAATATCCTTGCAAGTCTCTTCGAATTATTGGTTTGGTTTGGCCTACTAGATCTATAGTTCTTACAATGGGAGTAGTGCTTGGCTTTGGGTTCAATCTTGCGGTGTCCTTTCCCAGTGACAGTAGGGGCAGCAAGGCACGTATTGTATTGTTGCCATCGAGGATAAAAAGATGGGGTTTATATCATATTGCTTGAGTTTATCCCTCTACATCATGTCATCTTACTTAAGGCGTTACTCTGTTCTTATGAACTCAATACACTAGATGCATGCTGGATAGCGGTCGATGTGTGGAGTAATAGTAGTAGATGGAGAATCATTTTGGTCTACTTGTCTCGGACGTGATGCCCATATATAATGATCATGCCTAGATAGTCTCATAATTATTCGCTTTTCTATCAATTGCTCGACAGTAATTTGTTTACCCTCCGTAGAATATCGCTATCATGAGAGAAGCCACTAGAGAAAACTATGGCCCCCGGGTCTATTCTCAACATATCAATCTACACCTACTTTACTTTTTTCGCTTTTACTTTCTGTTCTTATAACCAAAAATATCAAACTATCATCTCTATTAGATCTCACTTTCGTAAGTGACCGTAAAGGGATTGACAACTCCTTATCGCATTGGCTGCAAAGTTCTTATTTGTTTGTGCAGGTGCGAGGGACTCGCGTGTGGTCTCCTACTGGATTGATACCTTGGTTCTCAAAAACTGAGGGAAATACTTACGCTACTGTGGTGCATCTCCCTTTCCTCTTCGAGGGAATACAACGCAAGCTCGAGAAGTAGCATAAAGCTCTCGGAACATGTCTTAATCTCCGGTCACGTGATCGGCACAACCACTGCCGAGAACCCATTCCTTTCCTCTGGATGTGTAATTGCAAAGATTTGCCATGAGACTAAGATTCCTCATAGTTTTCTCGAATTCGATGTCACTTTCTTCATCTTCATCATAATAGCCATGCTCAACATCACCATCATCATGTGTGTGATCATCACCTAGATCAAGTGATTCATTAGACATACCATCAAGACAATGTGCAAGTTTGTGAATTCTAATCATCTTAGTGACAATGCTACTAATGACTCCAACATCACCTTTAGCACGCATAAGATCATGAAGCTTGAAAAAGCATGCATCAAACTTGGGATCACTAGGATTCATTTTTTGGAAAGCAATGGACTTATGAAGAATCACATCAAGATTTTTCACAGAATAGTTTGGGAACCGTTCTTCAAGATATTTCCATATTGTATATGCGCATTCAAAGGTAGATAAGCATATAAGCAAATTTTTAGGCAATCCTCAAATGATAAGATCATTTGTTCTAAGATTGTGAACCATGTCAAGGTACTCATCGCGGGTCGAATGCAGAGGGTCAATAGGAGGCACATAAGGGCTAAGAATATACTTGTTCAAATTATATTCATTGAATATCTCAAGCATCTCATTTTTCCATGAACCATAAAACTCCCCATCAAGAATAGGAACTCTATGTATAATACTCTTGAACGTAGACTCATCTATCTTCCTCCAATGGTGATTAAACCAAAGCAATGGAGACCAATGCTCCCATACCAATTGAAAGGATCGAGAAGAGGGGTCCAGAGGGGGGTGATTACACCCTTAACAAGGAAAGTTGGCAGATTTTCATTTCTACAAGTTAAGGTTGAGTTCACCACATGTTAAAGTACTCACAATACATTTCAAGCAAGCATGATACGAGTATAAGAAGCGGAAAGAGTAAAGCATGCAATTTGCAAGAAATTAAAGGGGGGATTGGAGTGTGCAAACGCAAAGGAAACATGGATTTTTTGGCGTTGTTCAGATAGGTTGTGCAATCGTACATCCACGTTGATGGAGACTTCAACCCATAAAGGGTAACGGCTATGCGAGTCAACGGAGGGCTCCACCCATGAAGGGTCCACGAAGAAGCAACCTTGTATATTGCTACTTCTCGAGCTTGCGTTGTATTCCCTCGAAGAGGAAAGGGTGATGCAGCACAGTAGCGTAAGTATTTCCCTCAGATTTTGAGAACCAAGGTATCAATCCAGTAGGAGACCATGCGCGAGTCCCTCGCACCTACACAAACAAATAAGAACTTCGCAGCCAACGCGATAAGGGGTTGCCAATCCCTTTACGGTCACTTCCGAAAGAGATATCTGATAGAGATGATAGTTTGATATTTTTGGTATTTTGGGATATAAGAACAGAAAGTAAAAGCGGAAAAGTAAAGTAGATTGTAGATTGATATGTTGAGAATAGACCCGGGGGCCATAGTGTTCTCTAGTGGCTTCTCTCATGATAGCGATATTCTACGGCGGGTAAACAAATTACTGTCGAGCAATTGATAGAAAAGCAAATAATTATGAGACTATCTAGGCATGATCATTATATATAGGCATCACGTCCGAGACAAGTAGACTGAAACGATTCTGCATCTACTACTATTACTCCACACATCGACCGCTATCCAGCATGCATCTAGAGTATTAACTTCATAAGAACGGAGTAACGCCTTAAGCAAGATGACATGATGTAGAGGGATAAACTCAAACATATGGATATAAACCCCATATTTTTATCCTCGATGGCAACAATACAATACGTGCCTTGCTGCCCCTACTGTCACTGGGAAAGGACACCGCAAGATTGAACCCAAAGCCAAGCACTTCTCCCATTGCAAGAAATACAGATCTAGTAGGCCAAACCAAACCAATAATTCGAAGAGACTTGCAAGGATATTATAATCACACATAAAGAGTTCAGAAAAGAACCAAATATTTCTCATACATAATCTTGATCATAAACCCACAATTCATCAGATCTCGACAAACACACCGCAAAAAGATATTACATCAAATAGGTCTCCTCGAAGACCGAGGAGAACTTGGTATTGAGATCCAAAGAGAGAGAAGAAGCCATCTAGATACTAGCTATGGACCCGAAGGTGTAGGATCGAAGAAGTAGGTCTAGAGGGGGGGGTGATTAGACTACTTGACAATATAAAATTCTGCCTTTTGGTTGTGCAAAGTTTTTGGCAGTTTCACAATTAAGATTATGTCAAGTAACACACTACACATGCAATTCTAGAGTATGGGCAGCGGAAAGTAAATTGCATATATAGTAAAGAGAGGTGGAGAGGATCAAACGCAGTTTGGTGACACGGAGATTTTTGTCGTGGTTCCGATAGGTGGTGCTATCGTACATCCACGTTGATGGAGACTTCAACCCACGGAGGGTAACGGCTGCGCGAGTCCACGGAGGGCTCCACCCACGAAGGGTCCACGAAGAAGCAACTTTGTCTATTCCATCATGGCCTACGCCCACGGAGGACTAGCCTTACTCGGGGTAGATCTTCACGAAGTAGGCGATCTCCTTGCCCTTACAAACTTCTTGGTTCAACTCCACATCTCAAAGACGGAGGCTCCCAAGCGACACCTAACCAATCTAGGAGGCACCACCCCCCAAAAGGTAATAGACGGTGTTGATGGTGATGAACTCCTTGCTCTTGTGCTTCAAATGATAATCTCCCCAACACTCAACTCTCCTCACTGATATGGCTGTGGTGGAAGAAAGATTTGAGTGGAAAGCAACTTGGGAAGGCTAGAGATCAAGTTTCATATGGTAGGAATGGAATGGCTTGATCTAAACACAAGGGTAGGTGGTTCACTTCTCAGAAAGTGTATGGTAGAAGTGGTGGTACTTTCTGATGGCTCTCCTCACGAATGAAGAGGGGGTGGAGGGGTATATATAGCCTCCACACAAAATCCAACCGTTACACACACATTTGACCAATCTCGGTGAGACCTAAGTGTAAACTCGGTCAGACCGAAAGTTCAAATATAGTGAACGTTGGGATTTTCGGTGGGACCGAAAATACCATCTCGGTGGGACCGAAAGTGCATCTGATATGAACGTTGGAGATTTCGGTGAGACCGAGAGAGAAAACTCGGTTGGACCGATTTGAGAAAGAGCAGGAACATGCCAAAATCGGTTAGACCGATAATGCAATCTCGGTGAGACCGATTTGACCCAAGACAGAACCTGGCCATTTCGGTAAGACCGAAAATGCAAACTCGGATATTCCGATATGATGTGAAATGGTTACAGAAGGTTGGCAGTTCAGTTTTGGTGTGACCGATCTCAAACTCGGTAAGACCGATTTTTCTAGGGTTTGGAATATGGCAGAAGTGGTTCATCTCGGTGGGACTGAGTTGGAAGAATCGGTTTGTCCGAGATTACTTATGAGTGTGTTTGGTAGTGAAAGGTGCTGATAGTTGAAGGAGCTAAATCACTAAGCACTTGAGCAACCAGATCATCAACACAACCTCATCCCCTTTTAATAGTATTGGCTTTTCCTATGGACTCAATGTGATCTTTGATCACTAAACAAAAAATGAAGTCTTGAGCTTTTGCCAATGCTTGTCTTAGCATTTTGAGGGGTCCACTTCTTCAATCATCTTGCCATACCAATGTGATTGGATTTCCTGAAACATACTTGATAAAAGCATTAGTCCAACCACAAAGTATGTTGTCATTAATTACCAAAACCACCCAGGGAGCAAATGTGCTTTCAATCTCCCCCTTTTTGGTAATTGATGGCAACACACTAAAATTATACTAAACAAAACATCAAAGCTTATTGAAAGAAAGACAGAATTATCACAAAAGCTTTGACAAGCATTTAGTACACAGGCTCCCCCTACAAGTGTGCAAGATTTTCATAGATTATGGTTTTGGACTACCACAAGCACACAAGAGAGATAAGCAAGATGTGCTACATGCAGCTTGGCTATATGCATCAGAGCAGAAGAAAAGGAAGTGAGTGATAATGCATATGTGCATGGTGATTTCTTGCAAACAAGTATTTACACGCAAGTCACCATCATGCACATTCTGCAAGATGCATATACTTACCTTGAGGTTCCTTGGCATTGTACCTGAAAGAATAAACTTGGGAAAACAAGGTTAGATAACACAAGAGTATTCCTTCAACCAACTGCAAGAACATCAAGAGTACCAAGCCAGGGAGGACATGTATAAAGAGTGTCTCATATTGAGCACAAGCTTGAATCAGCAAACATGTCTCCGCAGCTAAAAGATTTTCAATGAACTCTGGGAGATTTTGCTTTTCATAGGATATCAATTGTGACGATTCCTCTAAGTCTTCTCCCCCTAAACTAAAAGATTTCATAAGATACCAATTGTGAGAACAAGGGGTGTGATGGAAAAAAAAGCAAAATCAAAAGAAAGATGCCAATTGTAATGTCCAATGTAAAACACGACAAAGCTTTGATGTGATTCTCTCCCCCTTAAGATAAGATTGCTTTTCTTCTTCCCCTAAGTCTTCTCTTCTCCCCTACTCCCCCTACTCCCCCTAAGTTATCTCCCCCTTTGACATCAAGTGCCGAAAAGGACAGCAAACTAGGTAGGACAGGAAAGATGGAAAGAGAGAAAGAAAGAAAGAAAGAAATGGGATCCTGAAGAATCACAACAGGGCAAATAAGAACATTCATAGAAACAATATAAATTTGAGTCCACTCCCTCTTTAAGATTTAAGTCTGAGTGGAGCTGCAGAAGTTGATGTCCTGGAAGATAAATCAGTGACACCAAATTGAGTTAGGGTAGACCCTTTTCGGTTAGACCGAAATAAATAAATTGGTGACGCCGAGTTTAATTCCAAGGAAATACAGAAATAATTCAGCTCACTCTGCGAGGGATGTTTCAAAGGATTTGCAATGAATTTGTAAAAGATTTTCAAGGAATTGATCAGAGCCATAAAAAGATTTCCAGAAGGATATTCACAAAGAAATATAAGAAAAGAAATAAAAAGATTCCTAGATGAAGTTTTTTTTTAAAGAAAACTCAATGAGAGAACATAAGAGAAAGCAGAAAAACTCCAAAAGCATATGTACTTCATCTAGATAAAGGTCGGCGACAAAGTCACCTATGTTTGAGTATATTGACTTAGGAGTCAAATGAGGACATTTGATCATAGGTCATACTCATCGTTTAAGCTCAAAATGGGGTTGCCATTTTTCGATTAAGCAATTGATGTGATCACATCTTATGAAGCTGCTTGTACTCATGACTTTGAGTAAAGCTTCTTAAAGATGTGAAGAACATACCTTGGGCTTGTTGTTGCTTTACTCATGTAGGTAGACTTGATGTAGGTGCTCATTGAATGTGAAGTTGGAGCGCCGTTTCTACTTGTGTAGTTCATCTTCCTACATGGGTTAGGCAAGCAAGGAAATACTCAAGAATATCCAAGATGACAAGAGTGAAATACTAGATGTATAAGATGTCAAAAAGGATATGTGGAATTTTGTTCCTTGAACTCAACATCCCAAAGGGCTAGATACTTGGTCAATGACAGGATTACTCATGATTTGAGTTTGTGGTAATCTCGTGGAATGTAGATCATCCAAGTACCTGCAAAGGGTTAGATGCAATACAAGGAGGCAAATGTGTCCAAGACATATGATCATCATCATAAGAGAAATATCAAGGATTAGTCAAGAGAGCTCATGCCTTGCATGCATCAATGGAGTTATCACTCCAAGTTTGAAGCATCAATGATGTTCAACTCACTCCTTAAGCGACAAAACACTTTCTCATCAAGAGGTTTTGTAAAGATATCAGCAAGTTGTTTGTCAGTACGAACATGCTTAAGATTAATATCACCCTTGGCAATATGATCACGAATAAAGTGGTGACGAACTTCAATGTGCTTTGTTCGAGAGTGTTGCACAGGATTGTGTCCAATCTTGATTGCACTCTCATTGTCACAAAGCAAGGGAACACGTCTCACATGTATCCCATAATCCTTAAGCGTTTGTGTCATCCATAGTAATTGAGCACAACACGAACCAGCAGCAATATATTCTGCTTCGGCAGTGGATAAAGATACCGAATTTTGTTTCTTGGAAGACCAAGATACAAGGGATCGACCAAGGAATTGACATGCACCCGAAGTTGACTTTCTATCAACCTTGTCACCGGCATAGTCCGAGTCGGAATAGCCAACAAGATCAAAGGAGGCCCTCTTAGGATACCAAATGCCAAAGTTTGGTGTGTGTATCAAGTATCTCACTATCCTTTTAACAGCTTTAAGATGACATTCTTTAGGGGCTGCTTGATATCGCGCACACATGCATACACTCAACATTATGTCAGGACGAGAAGCACAAAGATATAGTAGAGAACCAATCATAGAACGGTAAACCCTTTGATCAACGGGTTCTCCATCTTTAGTCAAGTCATTATGTCCACTAGTAGGCATGGGGGTACTCATACCTTTGCTTTCTTGCATGTTGAACTTCTTGAAGAGATCCTTGGTGTACTTTGTTTGTGAGACAAAAGTACCCTCCTTAGATTGCTTGATTTGCAACCCAAGGAAGAATTTGAGTTCACACATCATGGACATTTCATACTTCTCCGACATGAGCTGTCCAAACTTCTTGCTAAAATGGGGGTTAGTTGAACCAAAGATAATATCATCAACATATATTTGGCACACAAATAGTTCACCATTAACCCTTTTTGTGAATAGCGTTGAGTCTATCTTTCCAATCTCAAAGCCTTTTTCAAGAAGAAAGCTAGTTAAGCATTTGTACCAAGCTCTAGGTGCTTGTTTAAGACCATAAAGAGCTTTATGCAACTTGTAAACATGATTAGGCTTTTTAGGATTCACAAATCCGGGAGGTTGTTTTACAAATACTTCCTCTTCAATTTCACCATTTAGGAAAGCACTTTTGATGTCCATTTGATAGAGAGTAATATCATGGTGATTGGCATAAGCAAGAAGAATGCGAATGGATTCAAGTCTAGCAACGGAGGCATAGGTCTCACCATAGTCCATACCTTCGACTTGTGTGTAACCTTGAGCTACGAGACGAGCCTTGTTGCGGATGACTTGTCCATCTTCATCTTGCTTGTTCCGGAACACCCATTTGGTTCCAATGATGTTTTGATCATCGTTGGGCTTCTCTACCAAAGTCCACACCTTGTTCCTCTCGAAGTTGTGTAGTTCTTCATGCATAGCGTTCACCCAATCCGGGTCTTTAAGTGCTTCTTCTACCTTCATAGGTTCAATACTAGAGATAAATGAGTAATGCTCACAAAAGTTAGCTAAGCGAGTTTTAGAGCGAGTAATTCTCCCGGAGTTGATGTCATTCATCATTTGTTCCACGGGATGATTCTTCTTGACTCTTGCTCGAACTCGGGATAGCTTTTGTTGATGTTGTGGCTCAGCTTCCTCATCATCTTCATCTTCCTCTTCTTCTTCTTCTTCTTCATTGTTGTTGGTGTTGTCTTGAGGTGGTGGAGAAGGAGGTTGTGGTGGATCTTCTTGTTGCATTTCCTCATCTTGGTGAGTTCCACTTGTGGAGGCCTCCATGTTGCCTTGAGGTTCATCTCGCCGTGAGGTAGGTGGCTCCACATATGTAGATGAGGTACTCTCCTTTACTTCCATGGGACGGATCTTTCCAATAGATAAATCTTGGATTGCTTCCGATGGGTCCTTGTCTCCTACATCAATAGGCATTTGCTCTACTTGCGAGCCATTAGATTCATCAAACTTCACATCTACCGTCTCTTCAACCTTTCGGGTGAAATTATTGTAGACACGGTAGGTGTGGGAGTTTGATCCATAACCAAGAAGAAAGCCTTCATGAGATTTAGGAGCAAATTTAGACCGACGATGCTTATCAAGGATATAGCATTTTGAACCAAAGACACGAAAGTATCCCACTTGGGGTTTGTTACCGGTGAGGAGCTCGTATGATGTCTTGCCGAGAAGCTTATGAAGATAAAGCCTGTTGATAGCATGACAAGCTGTCTCGACCGCTTCTCCCCAAAAATGCTTCGGTGTCTTGTATTCATCAAGCATCGTTCTTGCCATCTCTATGAGCGTTCGGTTCTTCCTCTCAACAACTCCATTTTGTTGAGGAGTGTACGTAGCCGAGAACTCATGTAGAATCCCTTCCTCATCGAGAAAAGAGTCTACATTGGCGTTCTTGAACTCCGTTCCATTGTCACTTCGAACTTTCTTGATCTTCACCTCAAATTGATTTTGGGCCTTTTTGGCAAAGGTCTTGAAGATTCTCTGAACCTGCGATTTATCATCAAGGAAAAATACCCACGTAAATCTGGAATAATCATCAACTATAACTAGACCAAAGGAGTTACCACCAAGGCTTTTGTAAGCATTGGGACCGAAGAGATCCATATGAAGAAGCTCAAGCGGTCTCCTAGTGGTCATGATGTTTTTCACGGGATGACTTCCACCAACTTGTTTTCCTGCTTGACAAGCACTACAAAGTCTATCTTTGTCAAAGAAAACATCTTTAACACCAAGAATATGATCACCTTTGATTAGCTTGTCTAGATTACGCATACCAACATGTCCTAGCCTTCTATGCCACAACCACCCTTTAGAGGATTTAGCAATGAAACAAGCTCTAGGTTGGGCTTTCTTAGTGAAATCAACAATATATAGATCACCTCTACGAATACCAGTAAAAGCCATGTTTTGATTATCACGACGAAAGAGTTGGCAATCTACTTTGGTGAATAGCACATTGAATCCAAAGTCAGCTAATCTAGACACGGAAAGTAAATTGTATCCAAGAGATTCTACAAGCATGACATTTTGAATAGAGCTATCATGAGATATGGCCACCTTACCAAGGCCAAGTACCTTACCCTTGGAGTTGTCTCCAAAAGTCACATACTTGCGTGGGCCATCGTTCTTTGCAAGCTCTCGAAACATGTCTTTGTCTCCGGTCATGTGATCGGTGCATCCACTATCAAGAATCCACTCTTTTCCGCCGGACATGTAGTCTCTCATATTTGCCATGAGATTGAGACTCTTCATGACTTTGTCTAGCTCGGTGTCCGAATCGAAGTAATCATCGTCTTGCTCATGCTCATCATCATATTGACCCATAGATTGTTCATCATCAACACCTAGGTCAATTTGATAAGTATTTGCATTAGTTTGGTTAATGGAACAATAATCTTCGGAATGCAATGCAAGAGCATTTCTAATTCTAATATTGATAAGACCGGGATCACCCTTCTTTTTCATAAGATCACGAAGCTCAAAGAAGCATTTATCAAAGTTAGGATCATTGGGGTGCAACTTATCAAACTCAATAGTCTTGTGTAGAATTTCATCAAGACCTCTCATAGAGTAGTCCGGATAAAGTTCTTCCAAGAATTTCCACATAGCATAGGCACACTCAAAATTTGTAACAAGATTAAGCAAGTCATCAGGTAACCCTCTAATGATAAGATTCACAGTTCTAAGGTTACGAAGCAAATCAAGCTCTTCATCCATGGTAGGGTGCAAGGGATCAACAGGAGGCACATATGGGGTCTTAATATATTTGCACAAATTGTACATTTTAAAGATACTAAGCATTTCAGACCTCCAAGAGTTATAAAACCTTCCATTAAGAACAGGCACTCTATGGCTAACACTCCCATCCGTAGACACGTCCATCTTCCTCCAATGGTGTGTAAACCAAAGCAATGGAGACCAAAGCTCTGATACCAATTGTAGGATCGAAGAAGTAGGTCTAGAGGGGGGGTGATTAGACTACTTGACAATATAAAATTCTGCCTTTTGGTTGTGCAAAGTTTTTGGCAGTTTCACAATTAAGATTATGTCAAGTAACACACTACACATGCAATTCTAGAGTATGGGCAGCGGAAAGTAAATTGCATATATAGTAAAGAGAGGTGGAGAGGATCAAACGCAGTTTGGTGACACGGAGATTTTTGTCGTGGTTCCGATAGGTGGTGCTATCGTACATCCACGTTGATGGAGACTTCAACCCACGGAGGGTAACGGCTGCGCGAGTCCACGGAGGGCTCCACCCACGAAGGGTCCACGAAGAAGCAACCTTGTCTATTCCATCATGGCCTACGCCCACGGAGGACTAGCCTTACTCGGGGTAGATCTTCACGAAGTAGGCGATCTCCTTGCCCTTACAAACTTCTTGGTTCAACTCCACATCTCAAAGACGGAGGCTCCCAAGCGACACCTAACCAATCTAGGAGGCACCACCCCCCAAAAGGTAATAGACGGTGTTGATGGTGATGAACTCCTTGCTCTTGTGCTTCAAATGATAATCTCCCCAACACTCAACTCTCCTCACTGATATGGCTGTGGTGGAAGAAAGATTTGAGTGGAAAGCAACTTGGGAAGGCTAGAGATCAAGTTTCATATGGTAGGAATGGAATGGCTTGATCTAAACACAAGGGTAGGTGGTTCACTTCTCAGAAAGTGTATGGTAGAAGTGGTGGTACTTTCTGATGGCTCTCCTCACGAATGAAGAGGGGGTGGAGGGGTATATATAGCCTCCACACAAAATCCAACCGTTACACACACATTTGACCAATCTCGGTGAGACCGAAGTGTAAACTCGGTCAGACCGAAAGTTCAAATATAGTGAACGTTGGGATTTTCGGTGGGACCGAAAATACCATCTCGGTGGGGCCGAAAGTGCATCTGATATGAACGTTGGAGATTTCGGTGAGACCGAGAGAGAAAACTCGGTTGGACCGATTTGAGAAAGAGCAGGAACATGCCAAAATCGGTTAGACCGATAATGCAATCTCGGTGAGACCGATTTGACCCAAGACAAAACCTGGCCATTTCGGTAAGACCGAAAATGCAAACTCGGATATTCCGATATGATGTGAAATGGTTACAGAAGGTTGGCAGTTCAGTTTCGGTGTGACCGATCTCAAACTCGGTAAGACCGATTTTTCTAGGGTTTGGAATATGGCAGAAGTGGTTCATCTCGGTGGGACTGAGTTGGAAGAATCGGTTTGTCCGAGATTACTTATGAGTGTGTTTGGTAGTGAAAGGTGCTGATAGTTGAAGGAGCTAAATCACTAAGCACTTGAGCAACCAGATCATCAACACAACCTCATCCCCTTTTAATAGTATTGGCTTTTCCTATGGACTCAATGTGATCTTTGATCACTAAACAAAAAATGAAGTCTTGAGCTTTTGCCAATGCTTGTCTTAGCATTTTGAGGGGTCCACTTCTTCAATCATCTTGCCATACCAATGTGATTGGATTTCCTGAAACATACTTGATAAAAGCATTAGTCCAACCACAAAGTATGTTGTCATTAATTACCAAAACCACCCAGGGAGCAAATGTGCTTTCAGAAGGTCTGTGGTAAACTACTCACAACTCATGGTGAGACGATGATGATGATGTAGAAGCACTCCGTGGTAGATCCCCCCACCGGCGGAGCTCCGGAACATGCCCCAAGATGGGATCTCACGGGAACAGAAGGTTGCGGCGGTGGAACTAGGGTTTTCTCTGTTGTTCTGATAGTTTCGGGGTACGTAAGTATATATAGGAGGAAGGAGGGCACCGGGGGCTAGACGGGGTGCCCACGAGGCAGGGGGCGCGCCCCCACCCTAGTGGACGCCACGTCAGCCCTAATCCGTGGTTCTCAAGTCTCCCGTGCGTATTTTGCTCCAAAAATATCTCTCCTGAAGGTTTCATTCCATTTGGACTCCGTTTGATATTCCTTTTCTGTAAAACCCTAAAATAGGCAAAAAACAGCAATCTGGACTGGGCCTTTGGGTTAGTAGGTTAGTCCCAAAAATAATATAAAAGTGTATAACAAAGCCCATTAAACATCCAAAAGATCATAAATAATAGCATGGAACAATCAACAATTATAGATACGTTGGAGACGTATCAAGCATCCCCAAGCTTAATTCTTGCTCGTCCTCGAGTAGGTAAATGATAAAAACAGATTTTTTGATGTGGAATGCTAACCAACATATTTTTTCAATGTAATTCTCTTAATTGTGGCATGAATGTTAAGATCTGAAAGATTCAAGACAAAAGTCTATATTGACATAAGAAATAATAATACTTCAAGCATACTAGCAAAGCAATCATGTCTTCTCAAAGTACTATGGCTAAAGAAAGTTATCCCTACAAAATCATATAGTCTGGCTATGCTCCCTCTTCGTCACACAAAATATTCGTATCATGCACAACCCCGATTTCAGCCAAGCACTTGTTTTCATACTCTATTATTTCAAACCTTTCAATTTTCACGCAATACATGAGCGTGAGCCATGGACATAGCACTATGGGTGGAATAGAGAAGTGGTTGTGGAGAAGACAAAAAGGAGGGAGATAGTCTCACATCAACTCGGCGTATCAACGGGCTATGGAGATGCCCATCAATAGATATCAATGTGAGTGAGTAGGGATTGCCATGCAACGGATGCACTAGAGCTAAATATGAAAGCTCAGCAAAAGAAACTAGTGGGTGTGCATCCAACTTGCTGGAATGTACAAGCCAAGTTCTATAATGAAAATTCCCACTAGTATATGAAAGTGACTAAACATGAGACTCTCTATCATGAAGAACATGGTGCTACTTTGAAGCACAAGTGTGGAAAAAGATAGTAGCAATTGTCCCTTTTTCTTTTCTTTTTTTTTACTTTTTTTCTTTGGCCTTTCTTTTTTCCTTTTTTCCCTTTTTTGGAGGGGCTTTCTTGATTTAGCCTTTCCTCGCATGGGACAATGCTCTAATAATGATGATCATCACACTTTCATTGAATTACATCTCGATACTAGAACAAAGTATAACCTACATGAATGCCTCCGGCGGTTTACCGGGATGTGGAATGACAAGAGTGACATGTATGAAAACTTATGCATGGTGGCTTTGCCACAAATACGATGGCAACTACATGATCATGCATGGCAATATGACAATATGAAGCATGTCATATGAACGGAACGGTGGAAAGTTGCATGGCAATATATCTCGGAATGACTATGGAAATGCCATGATAGGTAGGTATGGTGGTTGTTTTGAGGAAGATATATGGTGGCTGTTTTGAGGAAGGATATATAGTGGGTGTATGGTACCGGCGAAAGTTGCGCGGTACAAGAGAGGCTAGCAATGGTGGAAGGGTGAGAGTGCGTATAATCCATGGACTCAACATTAGTCATAAGAACTCATATACTTATTGCAAAAATCTATGAGTCATCAAAACAAAGCAATCAACACATTCTCCTAGGGGGGAGGTTGGTAGGAGTTAACCATCGCGCGCCCCCGACCTCCACACAAAGGTTGACACTTACAAATACCCCATGCTCTAACTTCGTCACATAGCGGTTCACCATACGTGCATGCTACGGGAATCACTAACCTTAACACAAGAATTTCTCAATTTCATAATAACTCCACTAGCATGACTCTAATATCACTATCCTCATATCTCAAAACAATTATCAAGCATCCAACTTCTCATCATATTCAATGCACTTAGTGTGAAAGTTTTTACTACATTGATCTTGGATGTCTATCATGTGAAGGCTAGTTTTATAGCCAAAGCACATTACCATGCTGTTTTAATAGACTCTCAAATGGATATAAGTGAAGCATGAGAGATCAACAATTTCTACAAAATATAATCACCACCGTGCTCTAAAAGATATAAGTGAAGCACTAGAGCAAAAACTATTCAACTCAAAAGATATGAGTGAAGCACATAGAGTGTTCTATCAATTCCTAGGACAGATTTAACTCTCTCAAATAGGTGTGTACAGCAAGGATGATTGTGTCAAACTAACAAGCAAAGACTCAAATTATACAATATGCTCCAAGTAAAACACATATCATGTGGTGAATAAAAATATAGCTCCGAGTACAGTTACCGATGGATGAAGACGAAAGAGGGGATGCCTTCCCGGGGCATCCCCAAGCTTAGGCTTTTGGTTGTCCTTGAATTTTACCTTGGGGTTCCTTGGGCATACCCAAGCTTAGGATCTTGCCACTCTTTGTTCCATAGTCCATCAAAGCAATACTCAAAACTTGAAAACTTCACAACACAAAACTTAGACAAAAATCTCGTGAGCTCCGTTAGTATAAGAAAGCAAACCACTACTCAAGGGTACTGCAATGAATTCATTCTTTGTTTATATTGGTGTTAAACCTACTGTATTCCAACTTCTCTATGATTCATACTTCCCAATACTACTCATAGATGCATTGAAATAAGCAAACAACACACGAAAAACAGAATCTGTCAAAAATAGAACAGTCTGTAGTAATCTGCAGTTTTCGCATACTTCTGTAACTCCAAAAAATTGAAATAAATTGGTAAACGTGAGGAATTTGTCTATTAATCATATGCAAAAAGAATCAACAAAATAGCATGCTCCAGTAAAATCTGGTGACCATTCTAGCTAGCGCTAACGATTTTGTTTTTCACAGCACGATCATATAAACTTCACACAAGTCTTCCCAAAGGTTCTACTTGGCACAAACACTAATTAAAACACAAAACCACATATAAACAGAAGCTAGATGCAATATTTATTCCTAAACAAAAGCAAAAAAAAATTGGGTTGCCTCCCAACAAGCGCTATCGTTTTATGCCCTAGCTAGGCACGATACATGGATAGATCTAGGTATTGCCATCTTTGGAAGGCAATCCATAAGTGGCTCTCATAATAGATTCATATGGTAATTTGATTTTCTTTCTAGGAAAGTGTTCCATGCCTTTCCTTAACGGAAATTGGAATCTAATATTTCCTTCCTTCATATCAATAATTGCACCAATTGTTCTAAGGAAAGGTCTACCAAGAATAATAGGACATGAAGGATTGCAATCTATATCAAGAACAACGAAATCTACAGGCACATAATTCCTATTGGAAGCAATAAGAACATCATTAATCCTTCTCATAGGTTTCTTAATAGTGGAATCCGCAAGATGCAAATTTAAAGAACAATCATCAAGCTCATGGAACCCTAGCAAATCACACAAAGTTTTTGGGATAGTGGAGACACTTGCACCCAAATCACACAAAGCAAAGCATTCATGATCTTTAATTTTTATTTTAATAGTAGGTTCCCTCTCATCATAAAGCTTTCTGGGGATAGAAACTTCTAACTCAAGTTTTTCTTCTTAAGATTGCATCAAAGCATCAACTATGTGTTTGGTAAAAGCTTTATTTTGACTATAAGCATGCAGAGAGTTTAGTACGGATTGCAACAAGGAAATACAATCAATCAAAGAGAAATTTTCATAATTGAATCCCTTGAAATCCAAAGTAGTGGGTTCATCACTATGCAAAGTTTTAATCTCTTCACTCCCACCTTTAATTTTTTTTAGCATCAAGATCTAAAAACTCTGAATCATTGGGACACCTTAAAGTAGAATCATCTCCAATCCTATCTTCATCAAGATTTATACTAGAAAACAAGGATCTAATAGGATACACATCAATAACTTTCAGATCTTCATCTTTATTTTCATGCTCTTCCGGTTTAGCAGCCATCTTATTAACTAAGGTGGACTGTTTATCAGAAATTTGAGCTATTAAGTTCTCAAGATGAGCAAATTGAGATTTCAACCCATAAAATTCCTTAGACATATCATCAAGGTCTTTATTCATATACTCCATAAAAAAATTTTGTTCTTTAAGCTCGTTTCTGAAGAAATCATTGTGCTCAAATTGTATAGTCATAAAATGTCTAACATTGTTTTCAATCTCCTCCAGCCTCTTGAGGTGGTGGTCAACACTGATAGGGAGAGCCATAGTAACAAGCAAGCAATCCAACACACAAGCAAACAAGAAGCAAGCGAACGATAAACACATGGCAGAAGAAGTAAAACGGCAAGGGTTAAGTGGGGGAGAGGAAAACGAGAGGCAAAAAATGTAATGCGAAGGGTAAGGGTTTGTGATAGGTACTTGGTATATGACTTTTGCGTAAGCCTCCCCGGCAACGCCGCCAGAAATTCTTCTTGCTATTTCTCGAGCTTGCGTTGTATTCCCTCCAAGAGGAAAGGGTGATGCAGCACAGTAGCGTAATTATTTCCCTCAGTTTTTGAGAACCAAAGTATCAATCCAGTAGGAGACCACGCGTGAGTCCCTCGCACCTGCACAAACAAATAAGAACTTCGCAGTCAACGCGATAAGGGGTTGTCAATCCCTTTGCGGTCACTTACGAAAGTGAGATCTGATAGAGATGATAGTTTGATATTTTTGGTATTTTTGGATATAAGAACAGAAAGTAAAAGCGGAAAAGTAAAGTGGATTGTAGATTGATATGTTGAGAATAGACTCGGGGGCCATAGTGTTCTCTAGTGGCTTCTCTCATGATAGCGAAATTCTATGGCGGGTAAACAAATTACTGTCGAGCAATTGATAGAAAAGCGAATAATTATGAGACTATCTAGGCATGATCATTATATATAGGCATCACGTCCGAGGCAAGTAGACCGAAACGATTCTGCATCTACTACTAGTACTCCACACATCAACCGCTATCCAGCATGCATCTAGAGTATTAAGTTCATAAGAACGGAGTAACGCCTTAAGCAAGATGACATGATGTAGAGGGATAAACTCAAACATATTGATATAAACCCCATCTTTTTATCCTCGATGACAACAATACAATACATGCCTTGCTGCCCCTACTATCACTAGGAAAGGACACCGTAAGATTGAACCCAAAGCCAAGCACTTCTCCCATTGCAAGAACTATAGATCTAGTAGGCCAAACAAAACCAATAATTCGAAGAGACTTGCAAGGATATTATATTCACACATAAAGAGTTCAGAAAAGAACCAAATATTTCTCATAGATAATCTTTATCATAAACCCACAATTCATCGGATCTCGACAAACACACCGCAAAAAGAGATTACATCGAATTGATCTCCTCGAAGATCGAGGAGAACTTGGTATTGAGATCCAAAGAGAGAGAAGAAGCCATCTAGATACTAGCTATGGACCCGAAGGTCTGTGGTAAACTACTCACAACTCATGGTGAGGCGATGATGATGATGTAGAAGCACTCCGTGGTAGATCCCCCCTCCGGCGGAGCTCCAAAACAGGCCCCAAGATGGGATCTCACGGGAATAGAAGGTTGCGGCGGTGGAACTAGGGTTTTCTCTGTTGTTCTGATAGTTTCGGGGTACGTTGGTATATATAGGAGGAAAGAGGGCACCGGGGGCCAAACAGGGTGCCCACGAGGCAGGGGGCGCGCCCTATAGGGGAGGGCGCGCCCCCCCACCCTCGTGGACACCACGTCAGCCCTACTCCGTGGTTCTCAAGTCTCACGTGCGTATTTTGCTCCAAAAATATCTCCCCCGAAGGTTTCATTCCGTTTGGACTCTGTTTGATATTCCTTTTCTGTAAAACGCTAAAACAGGCAAAAAACAGCAATCTGGACTGGGCCTTTGGGTTAGTAGGTTAGTCCCAAAAATAATATAAAAGTGTATAACAAAGGCCATTAAACATCCAAAAGATCATAAATAATAGCATGGAACAATCAAAAATTATAGATACGTTGGAGACGTATCATCTATCCCACCATGGTCATCATCGATTAAGGACTTGCCTCACTCGAGTAGATCATCACAAAGTAGGCGATCTCCTTGCCCTTACAAACTTCTTGGTTCAACTCCACATCACGACGGAGGCTCCCAAGCGACACCAAACCAATATAGGAGACACCACTCTCCAAAAGGTAATAGACGGTGTGTTGATGATGAAATCCTTGATCTTGTGCTTCAAATGATAGTCTCCCCAACACTCAAGTCTTTCTCAAAGATTTAGATATGGTGGACGAAGAATTGGAGTGGAAAGCAACTTGGGGAAGGCTAGAAATCAAGGTTCAAATGGTTTGAGTGGAATCTCTTGATCTCAACACATGAGTAGGTGGTTCTCTCTTAGAAAATGAATGGTGAAAGTGTAGGCACGTTCTGATGGCTCTCTCTCAAATGGAGAAGGGGGTGGAGGGGTATATATAGCCTACACACAAAATCCAACAGTTACACACATTTGACCAATCTCCGTGGGACCGAATAGTTAAACTCGGTGGCACTGATATGTTCAAATATATGAACATTAGGAATCTTGGTGGGACCGATTGGAACAACTCGATGGGACTGATGTGCTAGGGATTAGGGCAAACATCATCTCGGTGGCGCCGACTGCATCAACTCGGTGGGACCAAAGTGAAGCAATAAGCAACACAAATTTTTTCAAGCCAACTCGGTGGGACCAATTACATAAACTTGGTGAGACCGAATTGGATGCAACTAATCACAGAGCGCTGGAAAGGCCATCTTGATGAGACCGAGTTCCATATCGGTCGGAACGATTTGTTAGGGTTTCTCGCAGTGGCTATGTCAAATGAACTTGGTGGTGCCGGGTAGGAAGTATCGGTGGGGCCGAGTTTGGAAATAGGGTTTGGACATATTTGGATGGAGAAAGTGGTTGAGGGTTTTGGAGCAATATCACTAAGCACTTGAACAACCAGATCATTAAGAAACACCTCATCCCCTGTAATGCCCCGGATGTAATACTTTCCCTTTTGGGCATATAATATATCTCCGGCTTCATCTATTTCCATTCCGGGTTCTTTGTCTTTCGGGTTTCGTCGTTTTGTTGTGTGTGTGTGTGGCATTCATCCATATCATGTAGACATGTGCATCGCATTGCATTTGTGTTGTCGGTTGCATCTGGTTCGTCGCGTTTCTTCCCGTTGTCCGTTTCGTGTTCCGGAGCTCCCTCACGTGTCCGTGGCGTCCCGTAGACCTACTTTGGTGTTTGGGCGTGTAACGTTACCGGTGTGCCGCGAGACTTGTCGTGTGTTGTTGTTTTGTTGTGTGCAACCCGCCTCTCAAATCTCGTCGCGTTTGGACTCCGTTTGCTATCCCAACAGTTATTCGTGTGGGTCCAAAGTGCCTTCTCTTTGTGGCCCAGAAACACCCCTTCAGCAGCCCACTACATCTCCTAGGCCCTTCTAGACTCCCCCCCCCCCCC